>CM069140.1:30816102-30890765 GCA_035221665.1 Okamejei kenojei
AAAATAACTGTTTATCTCAATTTTGCTTTGATACCCTTGATCAAATCTTGTAACCAGGTTTACAGGATAAATACAATATGGAAAAAAATAGCTGGACAAATAGTTGAGGCAGTTGAAAATTAATTGTCTTTCAAAACTAGCCAGATGCAGTGGCTTGCAAAAGTATTCATACCCCTTGAACTTTTCCAAATTTTGTTACGTTACAATCACAAACGTAAATGTATTTTATTGGGGTTTTATGTGATATACCAACACAAAGTGGTGCATAATTGTGAAGTGGAAGGAAAATTATACATGGTTTCCAAATTTTATTACAAATAAAAAACTGAAAAGTGTGGCGTGCAAAAGTATTCAGCCCCCCTGAGTCAATACTTTGTAAAACCACCTTTCGCTGCAAATTACGGCAGCAGTCGTTTTGGGGTTATGTCTCTAACCGCCTTTGCACTCTAGAGATGACATTTTTGCCCATTGTTTCCTTTGCAAAATAGCTCAAGCTCTTTCAGACTGATTGGAATGGAGAGCGTCTGTGAACAGCAATTTTCGTAGTCTTGCCAGAGATTCTCAATTGGGATGTAGGTCTGGACTTTGACTGAGGCCATTCTAACACATGGAATATGCTTTGATCTAAACCATTCCATTGTAGCTCTGGCTGTATGGTTAATGGGTCGTGGTCCTGTGGAAGGTAAAACCTCTGCCCCAGTCTCCGTTCTTTTGCGACTCTAAAGGTTTTTCTTCAAGATTGCCCAGTATTTGGCCTCCAGCCATTACTTTCCAAGAATCTCTGACCAACCTTCCCTGTCCTGGCTGAAAGAAAAGCATCCCACAGGTTGATTGCTGCCACCATCATGTTTACACATGGGGAATGGTGTGTTCAGGGTGTGCTGCTGTGTTAGTTTTCTTGCCACACATGGTTTTGCATTTAGGTTCAAAAAATTCAATTTGGGATCATAGACCAGGAGCACTTCCCACATGTTTGCTGGGTACCCCCACTGGCTTGTGGCAAAACTGCAAACGAGACTTCTATGGCTTTGTTTTCAATACAATGGCGTTCTTCTTGTCACTCTTCCATAAAGGCTCGATCTGAGGGTGCATGACAAATAGCTGTCCTTTGGACTGATTCTCCCACCTGAGCTGTGGAATCTCGCAGCTTCCCCAGAGTTTTACCATGGGCTCTTGGTTGCTTCTCTGATCATGCTCTCCTTGCCCAGCCTGGGCACTTGAGGGTGGACGTAATGTCTTGGTAGGTTTGCAGTTGTGCCCATACCTCTTTCATTTATCGGATGTATGGATTGAACAGTGTTCCGTGGATGTTCAAAGCTTGGGATATTTTTTTATAACCTATAACCCTGCTTTAAACTTTCTCCACAAAAATTTTTCATGACCTTATGGTGTGTTCCTTGGGCTTCATGATGCCAAGGAAACTTGTTTCTTCATCTACTGTTCTATAAGAAAACCTCTGAGGCCTTCACAGAGCTGTATTTATACTGAGATTAGATTACACTAAGTGGATATTACTAATTAAGTGCTTTTCTGAAGGTCTAATAAGTTGCACTGGATATTTATTAGGGGTATCAGAGTAAAGGCTGAATTACTTTTGCACTCCCACTTTTCTGTTTTTTTATTTGTAAAAAAAAATGAAAAAACATTGTAATAATTTTCCTTCCACTTCACAATTATGCGCCATTTGTGTTGGTTTCTATCACATAAAAATTCCCAATAAATTACATTTACGTTTGTGGTTTTAAAACGTGACAAAATGAGGAAAATGTTCAAGGGGTAAGAATACCTTCTTGTAAGCCACTGTAGCACAGAAAATGATTTTACATCCTGTGTTTTTCTAAATTTATGTTCTCAGTAACCGTGATCAGGCAGGTCAGAATACCCTTACTTACTCTACGCCTTGGTAATTTGCCAGTCATCCCCCCCGGATCTCCTTCCCCTAATGACTGATCCCCTCCATCTTGAATTAATTACTGCTACTGTATATGTATATGTATATGTATATGTATATGTGTGTGTGTATGTGTGTGTGTGTGTATGGATATTTATATATTATATATATATATTGATATATATTTTATATTTAATATATATATATATATATATATATATAGATATATATACACATAAATATACCCATATGCTATTGCTTATATATATTATATTTTTATACCATATATTATACATACATATTTACACATTATAAACACTCACCACATATATATATATATATATAATATATATATATATTTATATTATATATATAATATATATATTTTATATATATATATATATATAATATATATTTCTTAGATATATATTTACTGATTTCATTGGGCTGGCACTTGTACACTGCACAATGACAATAATGTTTTGAATCTGAATTCTGTGCAAACACGCTTGTCAATGCTGTGATCTAAATATAGCAAGTTCTCATCATCTGGGTTGTGGAAGGCATCTTTCCTTTGTAGAATATAATAGAATAGAATGCCTTTTATTGTCATTCAAACAACTTGGTTTGAACGAAATTGCATTTTCTACAGTTTTACATTACAAAACAAAAACAACACCCACACTTAGCACAGTTTACATAAACATCCATCACAGTGGAACTCCAACATCTCCTCACTGTGATGGAAGGCAAAGTCTTATCTCTCCCCTTTGTTCTTCTCCCGCGGTCCAACAGTCCAACTGCAGTGTCAAGGCAAACTGGGGCCCCGGTGGACGATGGTAAGTCCTGTGGCCGTTTAAGCCACGCTGGGCGATGTCAGGCCCCGCTTCGAGTCCTTTAAACCCTGTATGATTCCAGCGAGGAGAAAATTGCCCGTTGAGGGTGGAGCACGAAAAGCGGGCCACCCGATGTTCCTGTCCACGGGCCTGCTGCCGGAGCTCGAAGCTCCCGAAGTCGGGTCGCAGCCGCGTGCCACCACACCTTTACTGTTCCAAACGTCGGCCAAGGCTCTTCGTTGTCAGGTCCGCAGGTCCATGCTGGAGCCCTTAGGTTAGTCCGCCGGAAGGCGCCGCCGGCTCCTCGATGTTAGGCCAATGAACATTGGGAACCGGAAGGGAAAAAAGTCAGGTCCCCGCATACAAGGGAAGAAGATTAACGGTTTCCCCCCAGCCCCGCCCCGCCTCCCCCCACCCCCCCCACATATACACCAGCTAAAAAAAAAATAAAACTAGTGTCAAGAATATATTTAGCAGACAAAATTTTTAAATAGACAGACGGACTGTAGTCGGAGCTGCTGCGATAGGCACGCCCCACACATTAACTCACATTGTAAAGATTTATTCCACCTTTAAATAACTTAGGTAACCGAGGTCATTGTAAGGAAAACTACAATCAGGTATTTGTATGGCTTGAATACATGGTTCAATGATTCTTAAACAAAATAATACCTGAATATAGACCATATCATTCATATATGTCTGGAAATGCTTGCATTTCTATTCCGATGAAAGGTTATCGATTTGAAAAGTTAACTTTGTTGATCTGTACACATGCTGCACATATCAATATGTTTTTATCCATAATCTTCTGTTTTTATATGTATATTCTTCTTACTAATACACTTCAGTCTTAAATGGTCATTATATCTCATAATGAAGTTTGTACGTTTTCCATAGTTCCAAAAACTCTTTTAATTCTTCATGGCAACATTATTAAAATCACCAGGGCTTTGTCTAAATATAGTAACCTATTTCCCCCTAGTAAACTCAGTGCTTTATTTTCTTTGGCCTCTGTTAAGGAAATATTCAATTGATCTTTGTAATTCTGTGCAATCTAACTCCATATTCTATTTTAAGCTGTATCCAGGTTAGTGGTTGCACTTGTTTTTAAATGGATGATAACAAACAAATAGGATGACACTGTGGTGCAGTGGTAGAGTTGCTGCCTTACAGCAGCAGAGACCTGGGTTAGATCCTGACTATGGGTACTGTCTGTACAGAGTTTGCAAGTTCTCCCTGCAACCACTTGTGCTTTCTTCGTGTGCCCTGATGTCCTTCCACATTCCAAAGACATGCAGGTTTCTAGGTTAATTCTCTTCGGAAACAATTGTCCCTAGTGTGTAGTGTATGAATTATTGTTAGTCGAGTAGGACTCAGTAAGCCAAAGGGCCTGTATCTTTAAACTAAACTAAAAGATAACAAGCTAAATATTCTTGTTATTAAGTAATTTAACAATCTTGAATTCAATCTCTGAATGTAATTTGGTCTTTTGTTGATCACCAGGTAGCATTACCAGAAATCATGTAAATTATATGATACCCCATATTAAATCAACATATGATAATCTTTTATCTAAATTAACATGCTCCCTCTAAAAGAAAGCAGCTATTATTTCTATCATTACTGGTACAGTTGTTTCTATAATTGGTTCAATTGGGTTCTTCCAAGATTGAGAATCAAATGGCGTCTAAAGAGGGGCACCAAGAGCTGTCATGCCAAAACAAGAGGGGTCGAGAAGCACATGGGCAGAGCAAGTTGGCATGGATCTTGGAAGGGACTGAGTATGAACAACATGATCTGTGATGGACAGCCTCATATCTGAAGATGAGAGACCCATATTTGTTCCCAGGTCAACCTGTACACAGTGAATATAGAGCTCTGGTGATTGGCATTGGTGATCTGATGTTAAAGGAGGCAGTGCACCTGGATCATTGATTGTCAACAAGGCCTACAAGCAGGTGAGCTTCCCCTCAGAATCAAACCTGAACATTCACTATCTGAGCTTGGATATTGTGAGGGATAAAGTGATTAAACCCCACTATTGTAAGGGGCTTTAAAGAGGATTCAAACTGATAGGGGCCAGGGAGAGGGTTCTGGCACAGCTGTGTATCAAAATTTACCAGACCCATCCTTGAGTAAGAAATGATAGCATTGTATAGCGGTAAAAGGGAGTGATGTAGATAGATCCCTATCAGTAGAATGGAGTGATAGATGGGACCCTTGTCACTATAGCTTAGCTTTAGTGCTGATATAGGAGAACTGAGAGAGTTCACTTGGAGGTGAGTAAAACCAGGGAGGTCATGAACAACTGAGCATGCTTAATAAAAATAAATGAATATTACAACACACCCCGGTTCAAGGGAAGAAACTGTCATTACCATGGACATGCGATGTATGATGTGGGAGGTACTGGGGGGACGTACCTACAGGTTGTCCACCTCAGTGTCTGATTGGAGCGGGTCAAAGGAGGGGAGGTTCGATGTAGAATTGTGTGTGTATAAAAGGGGTTTACCCTTCGGACCGGTGTGTCTCAACTTGGAGAGGCACCCGACTGCAGACTCGAAAATAAAGAATCTCTTGCTTCCACGATTTAGTCTTTGAGTAGTGATTGTGAGCACATCGCATATCTCACAAACTGGGGGCTCGTCCGGGATCGCCACTCCGGCTGCTCGGTGGAGGCAAAGAAGGAAGGGAAGGTGCACCCTGCTGATTTCAGCAGTCTCTGATCTCCTTGCTTGCCATCAGCGGTTTGAGCGAGTAATATTCGGGCAAAAGACTCAGGAAGCAAGAGGGAGTGTCAGATAAATAAACAAGGGACAGTTGAGCGATTCTTGTGCACAAGACCCGGGTAAGAAAACTGACTATTAAGTATTGCCTGGGCGACCGAGGTTCTGTCGGACGGTAATAGTCCGGTAAGATAAAGATAACCGGAACGAGTAAGAGTCCGGGGGGAAACAGGACAAGGCTCACACTGGTGAAGAGCCGCACATTCTGCCTGATTGCCACATTCACCCCAATGGACTATCTTGGGGAGAAGGAAGCCCCAGGTGAAAAAGATAAGGAGACTATGATTAAGTTCTGTTATTTTGATTAACCAAAGGAACCAATAAGGGGGAGTTCAGTCTGGTGGCACTGGACTGTACAGAATATTCAGAGTATCTAAGAAAAATCTAAGGAAAATCACAGTGCCAAATGTTTTGAGTACGAAAAGTTAAAAAAGAAAGGAGAAGCACATGAAAGAAATATTGAGTTGTTTCACACAATTTTTATAGAAGAAAACTCATATAAGATTGGTCAGGTTACATGAGGAGTTAGTGCCAAAATACGTTAATTTTGAAACTTTAATCTGTGTAGGTAAATTGCATAATTTCATGATGTAAAATGTAAGAATGGAACTAATGTGATTTGTGTGTAAAACCGGGTTTTGTATGAATGAGGAAGTTTATATATGTGATTGGTTTGTTTGCTGTAGGCCACATGCTGTCAGGTTAGGTGTGTGTGTTCCTTTAAGAAATTGTTAAACAATGGGGGCGGTTACAATAACAGTTAAAAGTAACGGACAACGCTTTGTATCATCGCAACTTAAAAGGGGAAAGTTGGAAATTGTAGGTTCCTTGGCTTTATTGATTTCTTTTCAGTTAAAGTTAATTTGGAAAATTGTTAGTCGTATGTATATTTAAAACTACGAATTGGAATTTGGGAATTGTAGGGAAACCTGGTTTGACCCACAAAATTTTTTAGAAATAAGTTAATTGCTGAACAACAAGCAGCTTTTTATGGTTTGTTTAGATAAACATTCTGGTTGGAGAAGGGTAATAAATTTAATGGGGCCAGGGAGAGGAAAAAAAAGGAGTTGTCAGACAATGAGGTTTAAACATGAGTTAAAGAGGTATTCACCTTTGATCGCCCCTGTTCGGCAGAAAAGTGAAGGTTGTATGGTATTGCTTTAATATGTTGTATTTTACCTGTTTTTAAGATGCAAACAATTGATATAAGTGCACAAAGGAAAGATAATAAATAGGTAAGATAACTGGCAGTTGAAATTGCTAAGTAAAAAAGTTCCTGTATCTAAAGAAGCACTCTGAGACAATGAGGAGAAAAGAAAGGAAATTGTTGAGGAAGTGGCCAAGGAAAGATACTGTCAAGATAAAAGTGTGATAAGATGGACGTGTTACTTATGAATTATATATCCACAGATTAAGTTGGCAAGGTAAGAAGAAAACAGAAGGGAAAGACAAAAATGACGTTGCAGGCAGTAACAGCAAGGGGTAAAGAAGCAGGGAGAGATGAAGGTGATAGAAGGCATGGTGCTTTGGAGGACCGGGGAAGGGGAAAGAGGCCAGAGGTCAGAGGACGAGGAAGAGGTGAATGAAGGGACCGAAGTTGGGGTCCCTGGGGGGGGAGGAAGGAAGGAGGGGGAAAACAAGGAACAAGGATCAGGAGGGTGGTACACGGGGCCATCCTGGTGTTACTATGTAATGAGGAGGGTCATTTCAATGGGAATGTCCCGGGCTACGAGGGTGGTGCAGTCGTACACACTCATGGAGGGAAGAATAGGGGAAGTCAGGGGTCCTGATCCCTGGGGTGTATGGGATACACACGGTACCTCTGGTAACTTGAAAATAGGACCCCAGGGAGAGCGGATTCTGGTATTTATGGTAATTCGGGAGCGGAGAGATCAAGTGGAACTAAGGTACCAGAAGAAAATTGGATTAGGTGTAAAAAATAAAGTCAGAATCTCGGGGGGTAGGGGGGAAAGTGATGACTGACTGCCCCCGAGGTAGAAGAGGTTGGGTGGTAAAATATGAGAATCGAGAAGTCAGTGGAAGATTTTTTAAGGAGGATAATAAACTATCTGAGAAGTAAGAAATTGAGTTTAGAATGAGAGCAATGAAGGCAGATCAGAAAGGATTAAAGTGGGAAGCAGAGGGATCAATTGATGAGTGCTTTTAAACAGATAAGAGCAGGCCAGACACAGATTATCCTTTGGGACACCCATAAACTGAGAGGGCTAAGAAAATAAATACCTTACCCACTATTTACCTGATGGGGGCAGGAAATAGATTATGGCTTTGGAGGACGATTATTGGCTATGGGAGATTTGAAGGCACTGTTGGTGAAAGTGATAGGAACCCACTAAAACTGTCAGGACTCCTGAAGATGGGCTGATATTGTATAAACATGCAAGTGAACAATGCAATAAACAATGGCATGCTGTTTGACACAGTCAGGCAGGGACTATGGCAGGCCCTCAGACAAAAATCCAGCAGCCTATCTGGAGAACAAGCTGAAAAGGTGGAGACTGGAAACTGAACAAAAATAGAAGGCAACCAGTTAATGAACACTATATTTTGAACACTGTGGTGGATGTCATTCCTCCTAAAGTCAAGTCTAGATTGGAGGAGGTGATGGGATTGTAATCTATTTGACACCCCTGATTCAGTGATCATTTGGTCAATGAGGTTGAGAATATCGCAAAGATAGGAAAAAAAGACTTGCATATCCAACAGGAAGAGGTGCAGAGAAAAATGATGCAAATGTAACTTGATGGAAAGCGCTCAAAAAGAAAGAGCGTGAAAAAGGAAAGACAATGTTGTCAGTAACAACAGACCTGGTTGAAAAGTCTGAAATAAGTGATGCACCGACGCACAGCGAGTCCTATGACAGAGCCAAACAGGGGCCAGAGATTCCATGCCAATAAATAAATGTATTTGGGAGAGTTGTTTCCTCAAATGCCCTATCAGGAGTAAATAAATCTGGATATAAGCCCAGACAGGACTGGGGTCCCCAAGGGAGGGAGGGATCTCAAGGAAGAGGTCAAGGAAGGCTAGTAAGGAGATAGGTAATGGATAAGGTTTTGGGGATGTGAACAGGTACGATAATCAGGAAATAATAATAATAATAATAATATTAAGATAATGGTGAACATAGCTATGGTAAGAACATTAAGAGGTATTAAATACACCTAGGCTAGGATGCGGCAGGGTTTTAAATACTAGCCCCATAATTTTAATCAGATGTTGTAGGCAGATTTGGAAGGTGTTGATATAGTATGTGGATGATTTGTTGGTTTGTTCCACAAGTGAGAAGCAATGTGAGAGAGAGACATTGTGATTATCATGGAAAAGATGGCATAGGAGGTCATAATGTATCAAGGAAGAAGTTGTTGTTTTGTCAGCAGCAGGTAGAATATTTTGAACGGGAAATATCTAAAGAAGTAAAAGCTATAGCGCAGGATCAAATTAAAGCGATAATTGAAGTTCCCAAACCTCAGACAGTAGCACAGATGATGATGATATTGGGAGTGGCAGGATATAGTTCAGACTAGATTGGGAAGTATGTTGAAATTGTGATGCCATTAAGAAAAATAATGAAGGAAGAAGGACACACAAGTCTGAGAGATGTTTTAAAGTCAGAGCCTTTGAATGAAGGACAAAAAGGCTTTGCTTGTGGATGTTTCTTGTTAAAGGGATCATTATAGCAAGTATGCAGGGTTTGAAGTGATGCATCAGGATGAATTAGACTTTAAGGTAATCAAATTGGAGACTTACCTGCAATCTTGCTTAGCTCAATTGGCAGAAATTAAGGCTTTAAGAGCAGCACATGTATATGGAGTCTGGCACATGTTTGGAGCAGTAGGGAAACAGAAAGGCTTTGAGAAAAGCAATGGAGACCCCATGCAAAGTTAGCAGTGTCCCCCTATGAAATGTTGTATGGGTTACCTTATTTGGGAAAGATAGAAAGAATACCCACCATAGAGGGCAGTGATGTATTCTTAAGGAACTATTTACTGGCAGTATCTCGTTCCCTTACAGAATTAAAAGCTAAAGGATTATTGGCTCAAAGGCCACCACTCGACTCCAATACATGCTGTAAAGGCCGGCGACTGGGTACTGGTCAAGAATTGGAAGGAGGAGAAACTCTAGTGGCCAAATCAGTCCCAAGTGTGGTGGCCAGAGGAGCCTAAATGGTATCCAACTAAGAAAGACAGGAGAAACTGCACTATCTGGATGAAGACGATGGAATGGAATCGACTGGACTATGGAACTGCACCGGGAACAACCCTTATCAAGGAATCCCGGTGTTACGAGACATATGGAACAAGGTTACCTCTAGTGGACCGGCCCCTGAAGGACTGTTATGGCTATGCGGACACAAGGCATACTCGGTGTTACCGATAAATTGGAGCGGGACTTGCTTTATTGGACTGGTACAACTGGGATTTTTCCTGTTAAACACCGAAGAAGGGCAGTCGCTAGGAACACCTGTACTTGACGACCTATATCGGAAGAAAAGGAAAATAGACATTGGAGAATGGGAAGATGATGAATGGCCACCCGCAAGAATCATCTCATACTATGGACAGCCCACTTGGGCACAGGATGTGGATCCTGGGGCTACCGAACCCCGGTATACATGTTAAACCGGATCATAAGACTTCAGGCAGTACTGGGGGAAATTACCAACCAAACTGCGGGGGCACTGGAGATGCTGGCAAAGCAGCAGACGTAGATGAGAGCAGCAATATACCAGAACCGGTTGGCCCTAGATTACCTCCTGGCAGAAGAAGGAGGGGTATGCGGGAAATTCAACCTCTCTAATTGCTGTTTAAACATCGATGACAATGGACAGGCAGTGATGGACATATCAGAAGGAATCCGTAAGTTGGCACATGTTCCAATACAGAAGTGGAATTTAATTATGAGAACCTGATGGTGGGATTCCATCCTCGGAGGAACATGGTGGAGAACGGTGGGACTCGTGTTTCTATGTGCAGTGGCTGAACTGATCTTTATCCCCTGTTGCATACCTTGCCATAATGACTTTCGACCAGTGGCTCTAACACCCATAGTAATGAAGTGTTTTGAGCGACTGGTTATGCAGCATATCAAAAATAGCCTACCTGCCGACCTAGACCCACTGCAGTTCGCCTACAGAGCCAACCGATCCACAGAGGATGCAGTCTCAACAACACTGAACCTCGTACTGCCACACCTTGATCGGAAAAATACTTATGCCAGGATCCTCTTCATAGCCTTCAGCTCTGCTTTTAACACAATCATTCCGCAGCAGCTGGTGGAGAAGTTGGAGTTATTGGGGGTTGATGCTGGCACATGTAACTGGGTTCTGAACTTTCTATCACAACGGCAGCAGACAGTCAGGGTGGGCAGTAGGACATCAAAAATCATAGCCGTGAGCACTGGCACGCCCCAAGGCTGTGTCCTAAGCCCCCTGCCGTTTAGTCTGCTTACACACGACTGTACTGCTAGACTCAACAACAACTTCATCAACAAGTTCGCTGATGACACAACAGTGATGGGTCTCATCAGTGACGATGATGAGTCAGCGTACAGAATGGAGGTGGAGCTGCTCACAGGATGGTGCAAATCCCACAACCTCATTCTCAACGTGGGAAAAATGAAGGAGATGGTGGTTGACTTCAGGAGGGTGGGAAAACAACGCCATACACCTCTGCACATCGATGGAGCTGATGTGGAAAGGGTCAGCAGTGTGAAGTTCCTAGGACACCACTTGTCAGATGACCTGACGTCCACGACCAACACCACAGCACTGGTCAAGAGAGCCCAGCAGCGACTACACCCTCTCCGAAGACTACGGAAAGCAGGTCTCCCCACTGCACACCTACGAACTTTTTATAGGGGGACAATCGAGAGCATATTAACCTACGGCATCACCTCCTGGTTCGGGAGCTGCAAGGTGTACGAACGGCACCAACTGGACAGGATTGTAAAGACCACCAGCAGGATTATTGGTGCTCCACTCCCTTTATTGCTGGACATATACAGGAAGAGATGTATTAGCAGAACCATCTCCATCATCAAAGACCCATACCACCCATCGCATCACATATTCTCCATCCTGCCATCTGGGAAGAGGTACAGGAGCATCAGCTGTAAAACCAGCAGGATGCTCCTCAGCTTCTTCCCGCAGGCAATTAGACTGATAAACGGACCTTGCCCCCTGCCAAAGTATCGTGCACCAAACACCAACCTGGACACACTGAAGCAGAGCCATTGTCGTGCCACTGCCGATCGGTAAACTCGTGACAATGTACTTTTATTCTCTATTTATATTACTGAATGGACACTGGTTGAGAGAAACGCTTTTTCGTTTTCCTCTGGGTATGCAAATACTCGGAAAAATGATAATGTAAGATTAAACGAGAACTCACCTGTTCGAAGTTTGATCGTTATTTTACGAGGAGTTACGATGAGGGATTACGTGAAGAGCCCGCCTCACGCTGGTAACGGCATACTTCAAAGCAACGGCATGAAAAACACAGAACACCAAAGCCGGAGTAACATAGTAAGGCTCATAAAAAGACTTAGAACCACCATTTGATCATTTATTTTACGAGGGTGGGAGTGGAGGGCACGTAATCCCTCATCGTAACTCCTCGTAAAATAACGATCAAACTTCGAACAGGTGAGTTCTCGTTTAATCTTACTATTTTACTTCGGAGTCACGTGAGTGACTACGTGAAGAGTTTTAAAGCTTTCTGTGTTTTTTATGTCGTAGAATTAATCCGTACGACAGTCCGGCTAAGTAAACACATACATGAGAAAGCAGACAAATGTTAGATCTTTTCACAATTAAGTTTTTTATGGCTGAAAGACCATATAATACCCTCCTTATATTTGAGGGAAAAAATGATTACAAGTGACAAAAGATATCAGTGACTACACAACTGATTTATAGCAATTAATAGCAAACAAAGCAGGTGATTATAGTGCTCCCAACACCGCGTTTGTCCAAAGCTTGTCATAGTGTGAACAGGTTTGTTGTAGAACTTTGAAAAAGTTTCTTCTTTACTCCACCCTGCTATTTTTAAAATATGCTCGAGAGGTACGTCCCGCCCCTTCGCCGCGGACGTAGCTGCCGCCCTGGTGGAGTGAGATTTGAAGACATCAGTGTCTACTCCCGCTAAAACCAACACCTGTTTCAACCATTTTGAGATAGTTTGAACTGAAGCTTTTTGTGTGTGGCTTTTTGTGCGTAAGCAGCAATGTCTTTTCGTTTCCTCGAAAAGTGTCCGTCACTTTAATACATTGGTTCAAATGTCTAACCACACACAAAGCAGGCTCAATATGAAAAGCTTGAAAGGTTACCTTTGTTCCAGATCTCCCTGGTCTACTTTGTTTGATCAGATCGTAAACATAGAATACAACGTTATCTGTGTCACATGCATACAGTCTAAACGCAACATTTGTAAAGTTTGCACTCTTTGGGCTGAGACCAGTGACATTAACATGACCAATTTCAATGTTAAGCTATCCAATGACAACCCTTCAATTTGGCGTCCATTCTCTAAGTAGAGCAAGTACTATGCTCACATCCCAAATCTCTGTATATCTAGGTTTTGGCGGATTCATGTGAAAAATTCCTTTCATGAATCGTGATATTAATGGATGCGACCCAATTGATTTCTCACCAGTCATAAGTCCTAAATAGGACGACAAGGCACTGCGTTGCAGTGTTAATGGCACTGTAACTTAAATGTTGCCCAAAGCGCAAATTGGCAAGGAATTCCAAAACATGAGTAACATTCACAGAATCATCAGAAATATTTGACTGTGTGCAAATTCTTCCCATTTCTTAATATGTGTCATATATTGTTTCTGTGTGCTATCTCGCCATGATGCGCCAATAACTGTCAAGTTTTGGTCCGACAATCCCAGTTCCTGTAGTGGTCTGGTCAAAACCTGCAGATTAACAAATTCATATATGCATATAATGGGTAACCTTCATTTGTTACTGGATTAGTCAAGATATCACTACAGTTAGGAATCTGCATATACGGTTCTTTAATCATATTCAGCATAACTGGGACCAAGGTTGAGTTGGCCAATTTGGCACTACCAACAATCCGGAAGCTGAATCTTGCTCTATTTTCTTCAAGCATCTCTGGATCAGAGCAAATGGTGGAAAAGCATAAAAGAACATTTTTTCCCCAGTGTAATGAAAATGCATCTACTGCACTGCGTCCGGATCGTGTTCCCAAGACACATAATGAGGCAATTGATGATTAAGCCTGGATGCAACAAATCAATTTCTGGCAACCCAAATCGTCTAACAATATTCTTAAATATTGCTGGCTTAAACATCCATTCCGTATTATCTTTAAAAATCCTGGACCTTTCATCTGCTACCACATTGTCTTTACCTGGAGTATAGCTTACTGAAATCCATATCTGACCGACCAATACACCATTGCCATATCTCCATTGACCAGCAATCACATGATACTGATCCAACTATCCCCATGTGATTAATGTAAACCACAGCTGTTTTATTGTCTAATTGTATTAACACATGCAGACCTTGTTTAGCACAACAATATTGCTTTAAGCCCATAAAAGGCCCCAATAACTCCAAATAGTTAATACCATACTCTTGGAGAAACACTTGTTCTTCAGTTTTCCATCTACCTCCACAACTGGAGGATAAATCTGTGGCCCCCCATCCGAGAACACTGCATCTGTATGTAAAACCATTTCAGGCTGTTTAATCAAATATTTATTAGCAGCCTTGTGGGACATTTTCCTTTTTTAACCCACCATTGTAATTCCAATACAGCTTCTTTTGTTAATTACATAGGCCTGTCAAATGGCCTGCCTTCTCTTTGAGAGCTTGTATCTTGTACCTTCGAAGATATCGATAAATGTAATGGACCAAATTCTACTGCAGGAAATCCTGCTGCTAGCAGTTCACCAATGGTTGTCACCATTTCTCGGATGGAAGGATAAGGTTTTGAATGAGATAATGACAAGTTACCAAAATATCATCGACTTTATCTGTTGGTAAAGGTATTAACATAGTCACTGAGTTAATTACAAACCCCAAAAGTAAATTGTTTGTGCTGGCTGCAGCTGGGGCTTAATTAGATGAATTAAGACCTTAGCTTACCACAAAGCTTTAGTAACTGAAACTGAGTCCTCAGCTGACTCCTGATAATCACTAATGACCAGAATGTCAATTGAGATAAGCCATAATGATGTGCATTTTGTGCTCTAATTGGGCTAAACTGGTTTCAACAGTTTCGTAAAGAGTAAAAAGCTGAAACTCAGTCCATTTGGCAAAGCTTAACTTGCCATAATTGTCACAACCAATTAAAATTTAAGTACCCACCGAAACCTGATGCCATAGGTACAGAATAATAGGCGTCTTTTCATCAATCTTAGCCATAATAACAACCTGCTGAATTAAATATTTTGCAGTATTCATGTCTCCATTTGAACATGTTTGTATTCTACAAACTTATTTAGACCTGTAAGGTCCAGAATACTTCTGCAACCATCATCTGTAATGCCTTCTAACATTAAAGACAAATTTATGCTCGTGTTCAAAATCTTTTCCATTACCCCTTTTCCCAGATAATTAGGCAATGTGGACATAAATCTCTGCTTTTTCAATTGCAGAAAACACGAAAACATAAGCAGGTTTATTCTGTACAGGAGGATTAACCTCTTTTTTTAAAAGTAATAGTAGTTAATGAAACTGCTCGTAAATATACTGATCAAAAATAATAGTAAGCCAGTCTTAATAAACTTTTTTGTAATCTCCCTCTAACTGGAGAATAATCCGCAGTTTCTTTAAGCAGAGAACAAGTCTTTTAATTCCTCTGCATATGAGCGTGGTGGTCTCCTTATCCCCTGAATTCGGTAAGTATTTGGTTGTGCAATACAATAAAACTTCCTTGACATATTTCTGCCTCTATTTTCCAATATCAAATCCCCTTCTGGGCGAAAATACCTTTTCGTCCAAAGACGAAGGTTTCATGCAGCTAAAATATTTAGCTTTTCATCCAATTTCAATAAGTTAGGCAGATTACTCCAAACAGATAACCAAGAGCTTAAACACCACTTGCTCGACACAGGTATGCAACCTTGGGTGAAAAATGGGCCAAATAGCCATTTATTTTATACAAAATTTCATAGAAAGAATTGCACAATAGCGTCTTTATTTTATGTTTTCCTTTCATCTGCCCAAAGCCATAATAGCAGCAGAATAATTTGTGAGGATTTTTAAACCTCACTATTTGACGCTCTCATATTTGGAGTCATGGATGCCCATATTAACGGATAAAACCGTAGGCTCTTCCAATGAGGCACAATTTCCTGTGCTGTGCAATTTTAATATTTCAATCATCACAGAATCATGAAGTTGGTGAGATACCATATATATATGTTGGCAGCTAGGTTTTCTTCCATAGCCTCACCACTTCCTTCATATATAGCAAAACCTTTTGCTATTCCAGGCATCTTTGGCCTCTTTTAATATTTTTTTCATTTTATTTTTATTTTTATTTTGTGGTGTGCTTTCAAAATGCAAATCACCATCAACAGGGTCTGCCTTCTGCAGCCCTAAATTAATTTGGGATTTCATCCCATGAGACTTCTTCCGGCCCAAATCCTGGGTCCGGAGTTCCAACTTCCAATTAGGCCCATGGCCATATTCAGAATAATTAAACCCCTCAGGGCTATTCTTAGGAACCTTCAGGGTACTTTGACCCTAGTCTCATAATTATTTGGAGAACTTTCTCCATATGCTCCATAATCAGTTCCACATAGTTTACTTATCTGGAGGACTTTTCAATGTCAGAGTCATCAGAACCACGGCCTCTCAGATTTTTTATTTTATTTTATTTTCCATTTTTCATATTCGGGAGCATTTCTCTCCGTGGTTATCATTTTGTAAACTATTCGCTAACGGGTATATCTACGGCCACCGGTATCGGAACCGGCTCCGCACTAGCTTTCCCCGTATATTTATTTTTACCCCAGGAAGCATTTAACCCGCGAATATACGTTTACTTCATCATCTGTGCTTATCCAGCACTAATATGACTCTGACCTGATTTAATTATTTCCTATACTGCTGGACCTACCAGCGCCCGCTAAGAAATCCCAACTTTACTGTTCTTACCTGCGGGGCCGTTCCGACCGCTGCGAGGAGCTGCTCCTTACTGCAGCTCCTCCTTCCGCCGTCAGCGTCGACGTCATGCCGTTACCAGCGTGAGGCGGGCTCTTCACGTAGTCACTCACGTGACTCCGAAGTAAAATAAAGATATACAATACAATACAATACAAACAATGTTTTAGGGAACTCATTACAAGGAGTATAAGTCAGATGCAGGCTGTAGTCATGCCGATGGGAGAGAAAGGGGAAATACAGAAAATAATGATAATGCGGCCAGGGAAGGTCCAGGATCCACAGGAAAATGAGATTAGGACAATATTACGTCAATTCGAACTGAAGGAGCTTGAAATTGAGGTTTAATCAATAGATGCGTAGCAAAAGAAAAAGGGATGATTGTGAGGGATAAAGTGATTAAACCCCACCATTGTAAGGGGCTTTAAAGAGGATTCAACTGATAGGGGCCAGGGAGAGGGTTCTGACACAGCTGTGTATCAAAAGTTACCAGTCCCATCCTTGAGTAAGAAGTGATAGCATTGTATAGCGGTAAAAGGGAGTGATGTAGAATAGATCCCTATCAGTAGAATGGAGTGATAGATGGGACATGCCTTGTTCACTATAGCGGGGGGGGTTTAGCTTTGAGTGCTGATATAGGAGAACTGAGAGAGTTCACTTGGAGGTGAGTAAAAAACTAGGGTAGGTCATGAACAACTGGAGCATGCTTAATAAAATTAAATGAATATTACAACACACACCCCTGGTCAAGAAACTGCTCATTACCATGGACATGCGATGTATGATGTGGGAGGTACTGGGGGGACGTACCTTCAGGTTGTCCACCTCAGTGTCTGATTGGAGCGGGTCAAAGGAGGGGAGGTTGGATGTAGAATTGTGTGTATAAAGGGGGTTTACCCTTCTGACTTCGGTGTGTCTCAACTTGGAGAGGCACCCGACTCTGCAGACTCGAAAATAAAGAATCTTTTGCTTCCACGATTTAGTCTTTGAGTAGTGATTGTGAGCACATCGCATATCTCACAATATCAAGAATCAAATGAGGTACCACATGACATGTGAATTTATGTTCATCTATTCTTTTTTGTTAAATATTTTTATTATAGAAACATATTTATGAAAGTTACAATGTTTTACATAAACGAAAATATATCATTATATACTTTCATAATATTAATAATATTGATATTATTATTAATATTAAAAATTTAAGACTGTATGCTTCTATACGCATTTTTTATAATTTTTTTATAAAGTAGGAAAAGAGAGAGATAAATAATGAAGAAAATATGAAAGCGAATGGAGTGTTAATCATTAATCCGTCATTGGAGATATAGGCATGATTTATTATATATCTTTCTTCATCCATTCTAATATTCAGGCCTCAGTCAAGCCCTCGTACCGAGCTATTATGACTCTGTAAATATTCAATATATGGAGACCATAGTCCCTCTGAAGAGATCTAACCTGTCCATTAGGACAAGCCTCAATCTCTCCAGATGAAGAGTCTCCGACATTTCTGTATTCCACATTTTGATTGTAGGGGATGTAGGGCCTTTCCAAAATTGTAATATTAATTTTTTCCCAATTATTAACCCATAATCAATAAAATTCTTTGATTCGTTGTTACTAATTGTTCTGTTTCCAGTATTCCTAGTATTATTAGCTTTGAATCAGGTGTCAAAGTTATATTAACAACATTTGAAATAATCCTAAATATTTCAGTCCAGAATTTTGTAATTTTTATACAGTTTGTAAATGAGTGTGACAAATTGGCTTCTAAATGTTGACATTTATCACATATGGGGGATACTTTTGGAAACTATTATGTAATTTGGATTTTGAATAATATAATCTATGTAGTATTTTAAACTGTATAAGAGAGTGTTTAGCGTTTAGCGAACAATGATGTATATGTTGTAAACTATCATCCCATACTTCTGGTCTAATAGTTTGGCATAATTAATTTTCCCAAGATTGTCTATGTATTTCTGTTGATGGAACATCACCTTCCAATAAGATATTATATATATATGAAATCATTTTTTCTGTATTCGGATGTTTATTTAAACATTCATCTAATATTTCTGTCTTTCTATTTCTCAGTTCTTGCGTATTTGCTTTAACATAATCTCTAATTTGTAAATATCTAAAGTAATCTTTAGAGTGTAGTCCATAAATTTGTTGTACATCTTGAAATGAAAGGAAAGAGTTTTCCCTATAGAGATCACCGATCTTAATAATGCCATTATTTTTCCATTGTAAAAAAGCTTTATCCATCATTGAAGGTTTAAACGTAACATTATTTACAATGCTAAGAGATAGTGGTACAGATTTTAGTTTTAATGTTTTCTTTATTTGTTTCCAAATACGTATTCCACTTCCTATTATTGGGTTTTCACTATAAGTTTTCTTAGCTAGATTAATATTAGCGAATATTATAGAACTAATTTCAAAAGGAGAACAATCTTCTTTTTCCATATTTAACCCAGTTGGTTGGTTACCTATTTCTTCTAACCAAAAATTCATATTTTTAATGTTAACTGCCCAATAATAAAACATAAAATTTGGTAGTGCTAGACCTCCGTTTATTTTTGATTTACATAAATGTTTTTTTATTTATTCTATGGCTCTTATAATCCCAAATTAAGTTAGTGACTAGGGAGTCCACCTTTTTAAAGACATTTTTAGGGAGATATATCGGGATTGATTGGAAAAGGTATAATAATTGTGGAAGAAAAACCATTTTTATTATATTAATTTTACCTAACATTGAAATAGGTAAAGTTTTCCAATATAAGATATTCTTATTTAATTTATTCAGTAATAATGGAAAATTAGCTTTAAATAATGTCAAATCTTTTTGTTACGAAAATTCCAAGATATTTAATTTTTTCATTTGTTATCTTAAAAGGGAATTGTTGTAATATGTGTAAATTATTTACCGTTATTGGCATGTTCACTTTTATTCCAGTTAATACTATATCCTGAATAGGATCCAAATTCAGTTATTAATTTTAACAAATTACGAATACTAGTTTCTGGTTTTGTGATGTAAAGTAGTACATCATTGGCGTATAAAGAAATTTTATTTTTAGTGTCTCTAGTATCGTATCCATATATTTCCGGATGTGATCTCACCCTCAGAGCTAGCGGTTCTATTGCCAGTGCAAACAGTAAAGGGGATAAAGGGCAACCTTGTCTACAACCTCGAGATAAATTGAATTTAGGTGATAATATTTGGTTTGTTATTATTCTAGCTGTCGGATTTGTATATAGCAATTTGATCCAGGTAATAAACTTTTCTCCCAGTTTGAAAGCTTCCATAACCGAGAACAAATAAGGCCATTCCACTTGATCAAAGGCTTTCTCTGCATCTAACGAAATAACTACTAGATCTTTATTATTATTACCCATATCACACATCTGAGGTACGCTTTTACAAAATTGTATTCCCTTCGTTTTTACTGCCAGCAGGGGTAACAGGGGAATATTTTCTTGTATTCCCTTCGTTTTTACTGCCAGCAGGGGTAACAGGGGAATATTTTCTTGTATTCCCCTTTCTTGCGAACGCCTATGGACTTTACCTGTTAAAACAGCGGGGAATATAGTCTTATATTCCCCTGGTCTCACATCCGGGAACTTGGCAACGTGACGCTGCGTGGGAAATTTAGAATATTCAAACGGCAGACAGGAAGACTGCCGCGTCCATTTTGGTTAAATTTTACGTGGAAGTCCGCCGAGCTGAGATGTTCAGATTTTCCTCTAGATGTCTGATATGGGTAATAATAACAATATTGACTGTCCTCTTTCGGGGGATACGACATATATTGCCCTCACTAGATCCATATTGCCCTCGTCTTCGACTCGGGCAATATGAATCTACTTCAGGCAATTTATGTCGTATCCCCCTCAAGGCCAGTCAATATTCTATTAATATCTCTTTTCGAGTATATAATATTGAATAACCGTCTCAAATTATATGAAGAGTATCGTTTAGGTATAAATCCTGTTTGATCAGGATGAACAAATTATTAACAACTGAACTTAACCTTTGTGCTAATATTTTAGTTAATATCTTTTGATCAGTATTTAAAAGAGCTATTGCTCTAAATGACCCTGGTTCATCCAAGTCTTTGTTTATTTTAGGTAAAAGTGTTATAGTAGATTCATTTAATGTTTCTGGTAGTTTTTGCTGTGTGTATATATGTTCATATAATAATTTCAAACGCGGTACAATCTGATCATAAAATATTTTATAAAATTCCAAGCCAATGCCGTCTGGTCCCAGTGTTTTACCCTTTTTTAATGATCTGATAGATTCTTGGATTTCTTTTATCGTAATATCAGCATTCAGTAACTCTATATTTTGCGAGTCCAACCCTTTCAGATTACATTTTTTTAAGAAGGCTTCAATTCCTATTTTATTATCTGTTGTTTTCGCAGTGTATAAGTTTTTATAATATTGCATAAATCTTTCATTAATATCTTTAGGCTGTGTTAACAATTCGCCATTATGTGATTTAATCCTATGGATTATTTTTTCAGCTTCCATTTTCCTTAGTTGACGAGCCAATAATTTTTGAGGTTTATCACCGAATTCAAACTGTAATTGTTTAGTATGTTGATAAAGTTTAACAACTTGATCTGTAAATATTTTATTTAATTTATATTTCAGTGCTGCAATTTTATTATGTAATATAGTAGTTGGATTCATTGCATTCTGTATATCTAATTGTTTAATCTCCTTTTCCAAATCTTGCTGATCCTTACGATTCTTTTTATTATAAAATGCTTGAGAGGAAATCATGATTCCCCGGAGATATGCTTTAAATGTTTCCCATAATAAGGAACAGGGTATTTCCAGTTTATCATTTATTTTGACAAAAATCTTAATTTGTTCTGTGATATATTCCTGAGTAATTTTATTTTCTAACATTTGTGGGTTAAATCTCCACTGTTCCGATTTTTGTATTTTGCCATTTATTTTGATCTTGAATGTTAATGGTGCATGATCTGAAATTATAATATTATGATAATTGGATTTATAAGTAAGTGAGATAAGTTTAGCATCCACCAAAAAATAATCTATTCTTGAGTAAGTTTTATGTACTGACGAGTAAAAAGAGTATTCTCGTCCAGTAGGGATTTCAATTCTCCAAACATCTTTGATATTAGTAGTTTCCATATATGCATTTAATAAATCACTAGAATGTGATTTAGTTTTCCTTTGCCTTGTAGATCTATCTAAGTATGGGTCTAGTGTACAATTAAAGTCTCCTCCAATTATTAGATTGTGTTGTGTTAATTCCGGGATATTGTTAAATACTTCTTAAAAAACAATGGACTATCGAAATTTGGTCCATATACATTAACAAAAATCATTTTTTGTGTATTTAATTCTCCTATAACGATAATGTATCTTCCATCTTTATCAGTTATAGTTGATGTATGTTTAAATAAAATACCTTTACGAAATAATATTATGTTCATCTATTCCTTGGAGCGCAGGAAGCGGTGATCTTAAAACAAATGTACACAATCGTGAGGGGAATCGATGGGACACATCATAGTCTTTTACCTAGGGTAGGGGAATCAAGAACTAGAGGAGATAGGTTTAATGTGAGAGGGAAAACACTGAGTAATATTGAACACTCGAGTGTTGATCACAAAATCATGTCCAGTATAGGCGTGATCCGTCCGCTGCTACGTCCAGAATCAGGGGCCACAGTTTAAGAATAAGGAGTAAGCCATTTAGAACGGAGACGAGGAAATACTTTTTCTCACAGAGAGTGGTGAGTCTGTGGAATTCTCTGGTTCAGAGGGCGGTGGAGGCAGGTTCTCTGGATGCTTTCAAGAGAGAGCTAGATAGGGCTCTTAAAAATTGCGGTGTCGGGATATGGGGAGAAGGCAGGAACGGGGTACTGATTGGGGATGATCGGCCATGATCAAATTGAATGGCGGTGCTGGCTCGAAGGGCCAAATGGCCTACTCCTGCACCTATTGTCTATAAATTGCGGGTAACATTTCAAATGCAATGCGTTACAAAATATTAAATCAAGCTGCATAGTAGTTGTGGTTATAGTTTAATTGGTCTGCACGAGACGAAAACAAAATGTATCGGAAGGAAACATTGGGCTCCCCTTCTAGTGTTATGCAAGATATTGCAGAAGTGTTGGTATGGCTGCTGTTCGCTACAGCCTGTTTGCAAGCCGACATGGGGACTGATTGTTAACGAAGAAACTGCAGATGCTGGAGAATCGAGGGTTACACAAAAAGCTGGAGAAACTCAGCGGGTGCAGCAGCATCTAAGGAGCGAAGGAGATAGGCGACGTTTCGGGTCGAGACCCTTCTTCAGAGGGGGGGCGCCGAGAATACTGGGGACTGATTGCTTGCTAGTATCTTTGCTTGCCAGTGCGCACGAAATGGGTGGTGACATGACTTGATGTCTGGGCGCTGCAACTACATGAATCACCTACGTGAGCGCGACCTCGAACAGTCGCGGAGGGGAGCCGAGCTTGGCGGCGGGGGTCAGGTGTCCGGCCGGTCGTGCACGCGGGGGGCTCAGAACCTGCTGAACCGTGCCTTGCTGGGGCAGCGGGCGCGAGCTCTCTGACGCAGCCTGTGTTGCGGCCGCGAGAGGCGGAGAAGGAGAAGCGCGCGCTCGCTCGCTCCGACGAACCGCCTTTGCGCGAGGCCGTGCTTGCGGCGGTTGCGTGACTGCATTCTCTACGCACGACCGCCCCTCCTCCCGGCGGTGGCGGCACCACCACCACCACCACCACCACCACCACCAGCAACAGCAACAACAGCGGCGACGACGGTGGTAGCGTAGACCGGGGATTGGGATGTGTGCGAGGGTCAGAGACAGTGTCAGTGGCGGCAGCGCCTGGCTTCTTCGTGCAGCCTCGACCCGGACACGATACAGGTCAGTCCTCGCTCTCCCTTCCAGAAACATCGCTCTCACCAGCCCACCCCTCCCGTCCGTCCGTTCGCACCACCCGGCCTATGGGCTCAGGCTTCCTGGCGTTGCAGTTAGATCACCGGTCGAGGCCCGGCGCCGAGGGAAATTGGCAGAATGGAGCAAACGCTTAGTTGCCCCTTGCCAGCGGCGATGGAGGAGAGGTCGAGCACCCTTTTCCTTTTTTTGAGAGGCGGCTCCTGCCGCCGGCGCATCGCTTTGAGATAGATGCCCGAGGATCAGGCAGCCGCAGGGACGGAGTGACAGCTTGTCGTGTGCTTGGTGCCGAGCTGGCTGCCCACTCCCCTCTCCTCTGCAACCCCCTCTGTTCCCCCCCCCCCTTCAATTGGAAATTGCCATGGAGCACTGACCCGGTTCATTTACTCTTCGAGTGGGCGGTGGGTGGCAATGACTTTCCTTCTCGCACGCATTTCATGGAAATTATATTTTGGGTGGAAAGTTTGATATTGAATATCAGAGTTTGATATTGTATGGCGGTTGTGGGAGTTGTCAATATCCTTGTGTCCGCAACTTCATTGCTCGGTCAACAACAGTTCAGCATATGTTCATCATACCCCATTTGGCAGCTATGTGGCCCTTATTTATTTTAAGGAAAGATTAAATAACGTGTTTTAAACGTGTTTTTGTTGTTAGTGTGCGTGTTGATTTTCTAACTTCTAAAAATGCAACTGTTCATCTATTAAAACGTTCGCGTTCTCTTGCTGGATTCAGCCCCATTAATCAAGTCGGCATGAAATAGGAGTATTAGATTTAGGTAGTATTCGTTACATAATATTCTGATTTTCCAATTCACAAATAGACGACGATGTGCTTGCCTTATCCCATGTGAAAAAGGTCACAAAATAAGCAGAAACGTTTCTGAAATCGACAATGTTTGTTTTTCTGATTGTGGCGCGTTCTTATTGTTTAAAACATCAATTACTACATTGATTGGAAAACAAAGGTATAATCTTCCCTCAATGACCATCGTCAACATTCTGTTGAACCATGTTATGCAGCTGTTCTTCGAAGCTCCATTGTCTTGCCCTTCACCAGTTTGTAGATAGTTGGGCCTTTTATGGATATGTGTAAAAAAGCCAGTTAGTCCAGTTCAAATGAAAATAATGGACGCTGTGTCAGGGGAGGTTTTAGATTAAGGATAATGATTGAGTGCAATTTTCTCACAAAATTTGTCAAAAAATCTGTTCAACCACTAATCTTGTAAATACTCAATTATTTCAGTAAACATGATAATGCAGAGAAACTACAGTTGAACATTGGATACCTGTACCATTTGCCCTTTAGGTTGAGTGCAAGTAGAACATAAATTCAGGGCATTTGTATGTGAATTGTTTAATGCAAAAACATGCAGCATTCATATTTATATGGATAAACATTTTGGTTATTAAAACTAGTTATCCTTGATTTGCTGGAGGGAGGACTGTATGAGTGGTATCCACTTTGCGGATGCAATATTGTCAATTCAAGGCTCACTTAAGTACACAATTCAGTCTATTATTCAAGTCATGACAACAAGGAATAGTCAAAGGTGATGTTTTTTCAGTTTAAATAATTTAATTTGAAGTCCTATGTACTTATTCAAGGAGAATTTTAAAAAACACATGATGCTGTTAAAAACCCAGACCTCACAAGATGTGTAAGAAAGAACTGCAGATGCTGGTTTAAATCGAAGGTAGAAACAAAATGCTGGAGTAACTGAGCGGGACAGGCAGCATCTCTGGAGAGAATGAATGGATGTATTGGCCACTTTTATTTCCTCATACACCATGAACCCTTGAGTTAGTCGCTAAGCTCATTTGTTGATTTTGGGACCTTGCTGATCAAAAAAATAGTTGCAACATTTCTCTGGAAGATTACAAATTATCAATGACTATTGACACAAAATGCTGGAGTAACTCAGTGGGACAGGCAGCATCTCTGGAGAGAAGGAACGGGTGATGTTTTGGGTCGAGACCCTTCTTCAGATTGAGAGAGAGCAATGATTGTTTGACTGATGTGCTTTCAGAAATTGTGAGGACATGAACAATGCATGCATGCTAATATAATGCATGCTAATATAATGGTTCTACTGCTAATACAAACGAAAAATACTGGAAACATGCAATAGGCAAGCAATATCTATGGAAATATAAATGCTGGTTTCCCCTTTCTTCAAAAGTATAATTGTTATGTGATGGTAACTTTTGTTCCTGAAGATGTATGGTTTGACAAAATCTGTATTCACTGTTAATTTCCCTAGCTGAAGTTTTGTTTTAATTTTAGAGGTGGGAAATTAATTATGCACGAAAATACATGAAATACTGCAAGATTTATTTGGATCACAAACTTAAGTTCAGAGTAGCAATCAAGCAACTGAGAAAATGTTCATGTGTTAAGGAAGATAATGTTATCATCTAAACAGTGCAGAAAATTATATTTGGCTTTGCGTCAATTTAGTTTGTTTATTGAATATTAGCAGTTTCCCGAGTTAAACCTGTTTATATAAGATTGGAGTTTACTTATGAAATTAAGCATGTCTGTATTTTGCTTGTTGTTAACTCTGGAGATACTTAGTTTATGTTCTCTTTAGGAATCGGAGCTTAAACAAAACATCTAATTATCTATGTGTAAGAAGGAACTGCAGATGCTGGTTTAAACCAAAGATAGACACAAAAAGTTGGAGTAATTCAGTGGGACAGGCAGCATCTCTAGAGAGAAGGAATAGGTGACGTTTCGGGTCGAGACCTTTCTTCAGACTGGTTAGGGGTAAGGGAAACAAGAGAAATAGACAGTAATGTGGAGAGATAAAGAACAAAAAGTAACGATAAATTAAACAGGCCATTGTAAGCTGTTTGTTGGGTGAAAATGAGAAGCTAGTACGACGTGGGTGTGGGAGGGGTAGAGAGAGAGGGAATGCTAGGGCTACCTGAAATGAGAGAAATCAATATTCTTACCACTGGTATGTAAGCTGCTCAAGCAAAATATGAAATGCTGCTCCTCCAATTTGCGTTTAGCCTCACTCTGACAATGGAGGAGACCGAGGACAGAAATGGGAGGAATGGGAAGCAGAATTAAAGTATCCAGCAACTGGGAGATCAGGTTGGTTCACGCGGGCTGAGCGAAGGTGTTCTGCGAAACAATCGCCCAGTCTGCGTTTGGTCTCGCCGATGTAAAAGAGTCCACATCTTGAACAACGGATACAGTAGATGAGGTTGGAGGAGGTACAAGTGAACCTCTGCCTAACATGAAAGGATTGTCGGGGTCACTGGACGAGGGAGGAGGTATAGTGACAGGTGTTGCAACTTCTGCATTTGCAGCGGAAGGGTGGTTTTGGTGGGAAGGAATGAGTTAACCAGGGAGTTGCGGAGGGAATGGTCTATGTGGCAGGCGGAAAGGGGTGGAGATGGGAAAATGTGGTTAGTGGTGGGATCCCGTTGGAGGTGGTGGGCATTTTGGAGGATTACCTGTTGTATGCGACGGCTGATGGGGTGGAAGGTAAGGACTAGGGGGACTCTGAGAATGAGGACATCTCAGATGTTCTAGTATGGAACACCTCATCTTGGGCGCAGATGCGGTGTAGACGGAGGAATTGGGAGTAGGGGATAGAGTCTTTGCAGGTAGCAGCGTAGGAAGAAGTGTAGTTGAGATCGTTTTGGGAGTCAGTGGGTTTGTAATAGACGTAGGCAATAGTCTATTTCTTGTGATGGAGACAGTGAGATCAAGAAAGGGGAGGGAGGTGTTGGAGATGCTCCAAGTAAATTTGAGTGCAGGATGAAGATTGGTGCTGAAGTTGTTGAAGTCAATGAGTTTTGTATGGGTGCTGAAGGTAGCACCGATGCAGTCATCAATGTAACAGAGATAGAGGGAATGTTCAACGTACCCTACAAAGAGACAGGCGTAGCTGGGGCCCACGCGGGTGCCCATAGCTACGACTTGGTCTTGGAGGAAGTGGGAGGAGTCAAAGGAGAAGTTGTTGAGGGTGAGGCAGAGTAGAGGGAAATTGGATGGTTCTATGGTTGAGGAAGAAAATGAGGGCTTTAGGGCCTTCCTGGGGGGGGGGGGGGGGGGGTGGAGGTGTAGAGTGACTGAACGTCCATAACAAAGATGAGGGAGTGGGGGCTTGTAAAGCGTAAGTCATTAAAGAGACCAAAGGGCATGTGAGGTATCTTGGACATAGGTAGGGAGAGATTGGACCGGAGGGGATAGGATGGAGTTGAGGTACGTGGAAATCATTTCCGTGGGACTGGAGCTGGCAGAAACAATGGGTCTGCCAGGGCAGTTGTGTTTGTGGATTTTGGGGAGAAGGTAAAACGGGCTGTGCGAGGCTGAGAAACGATAAGGTTGGAGGCTGTGGAAGAGGCTCTGCAGAGTGAGCGGACGGCTGTACGTTCAGCGGTGGTGAGGTTGGAGTATGTAAGAGGAAAGGTTGAGACAGTTGTCGTCACAACGGCAGTTAGAAATAAAGAGGTCTGGAGACGGTAGAAGGCCATTCTGGGGCGACCAAGAGGAGGGGTACAGGTGGAAAAGGGGTCATCACTGGGTGGTGAGGACTCCTTCCCATAGAAAAAAACAAGGAGGCGGAGGCGACAGAAGAAAAGCTCTACGTCGTGGCAGTCCCGGAGCTTGTTGAGGTGGGAACAAAGGTGAGCCCTCTGTTGAGGATTGACCGTTCCGTATCAGAAAGGGGGAGGTCAGGGGGGATGGTGAAGACACGACAAGGGTGGGGTTTGGGTGTCAGAGGAGGGCCGGAGAGTGTACAAAAGCCGAGGTGAGACCTGGTAGGGGGTGGTGGGTGTTCGGAGCGGAGGGGGGGGGGGGGCGGTGGGTGGGGGGGGGTAACCTGGTTAAAAGAGGGGGAAGGGGAAGATCCATCACTACTGAGGTTCCCTATAGAGGGAGCTGAGCAGTGGGACCCAGTAGAATCAGTCTAAGCATCAAGCCAAGTCAAGTTTATTTGTCTGTGATATTTCATTTCACATGTGCAGTGAAATGAAAAGTGGCAATGCTTGTGGACCTTGTGCAAAAAACAAACAAACTACAGACAGAATGGAACAGAATCACATATTCACATATTACATATTGTGGGAGGGAAGAAAAAGGAAAAAAAACAGCAATTAAAAAAAAAAACAGTAGAATGGTACAGTAAAGTTAGTCCCTGGTGAGATAGGAGTTTACAGTCCTAATGGGCTCTGGGAAGAAACTCATTCTCAACCTCTCCGTTCTCACAGCATGGCAACGGAGGCGTTTGCCTGACCGTAGCAGCTGGAACAGTATGTTGCAGGCGTGGAAGGGGTGTCCCATGATCTTATTGGCTCTGGAGTTGCACCGTCTGATGTATAGTTCCTGTAGAGGGGCGAGTGAAGTTCCCATTGTGCGTTCGGCTCTCTGCAGAGCCTTCTTGTCCTGGGCAGTGCAGTTCCCAAACCAAATCGTGATATTTCCGGACAAGATGCTTTACACAGCCGCTGAGTAGAAGCACTGGAGGATCCTCAGAGACACTCTGAATTTCCTCAATTGCCTGAGGTGTTAAAGGCGCTGCCTTGCCTTACTCACGAGTGCTGCAGCGTGTGATGTCCATGTCATATCCTTAGAGATGTGGACTGCCAGGAATTTAAAACAGCTCACCCTATCCACAGTATCCCCATTTATCCTCAATGGTGTACGTCCTCGGATGATGTGCCCTCCTAAAGTCCACGATCAGCTCCTTAGCTTTTTTGATGTTCAAGAGGAGGCTTGTCCTGACACTAGATTGCCAGATCAGCCACCTCCCCGTAGGCCTTCATCGTTGTTTGAGATCAGGCCCACCACCACAGTATCATCAGCAAACTTGATTATCGAGTTGGAGCTGAACCTAGCCACACAGTCATATGTGTACAGGGAGTACAGTAGGGGGCTGAGGACGCAACCCTGGGGGGATCCTGTGCTCAGGGTGAGGACTTCGATGTATTTTCCCCCCCATCTTGACTATCTGGGACCTGCTGGAGAGAAAGTCCGGGACCCAGGCACACAGGGGGGTGTTGAGTCCCGATTCCAGTAGCTTCTCGGCCTGTCTGGTGGGGACTATCGTGTTGAAGGCTGAACTGAAGTCTATGAACAGCATCCTCACGTAGCCCCCCTTCTGGCTGTCAAGATGAGAGAGAGTGGTGTGCAGAACCTGGGAGACCGCATCATCCGTGGATCTGTTCGGACGGTATGCGAATTGTAATGGGTCCATGTTGTGAGGGAGGAAGGCGCAGATGTGTTTCTTGACCAGCCTCTCAAAGCATTTCATGACTACCGAGGTGAGGGCCACCGGACAGTAGTCATTCAGACAGGCTGGAGAGGCATTTTTAGGTACCGGTACAATGATGATCTTTTGAAGCAGGCAGGGACCACAGACTTGGCCAGGGAGAGGTTGAATATTGTAGGTTGAATAAGTGCTGTCAGAGTGGTGAAGGTCGGAGAGGCGGTGGGTGTTGGTGCTGCTCTTTGTGGTGGCAATCTCGGCCTCATGGTGTTCAGGCAGGCGTCCTGCGGGCAGTGGAGTCGAGTAGTGTCAGTGGAGGGACCGGTCTGGAGGCGAGCAAGCTTGTGATCCTTGGTAGAGTCCAGGTAGGTGAGAAAGCGTTTGTTGAGGGCGCTGATGTGGCATTGAATGGTGCAGTTGGGCTCCTTTGCAGGTGTGGGTGAGTGAGGCCCGGAGCTGCGGGTGAGTCAGAGCAAGTGCCTGCTGGTGCCGGCGCATCGCAGCCAGTGTAGAACGAAGGGCACGGAAGGAGAACTGTTGCGAAAAACAGCAGATCGACTGTCGATAACTGTAATCTGGGTTGGATCTGAACTGGGATGTCTGGAACCGAAGGCTGTGGTCGTGAGTGGGTTAAAATGTGGTCATGGAATCAGAGAGCAGGAGGAATCACAGCGGGGGAGCAGCGAGAGAGGAGGTTGTGGAACTCTCGTCGGAGAGAGGAGCAGAACCTCTTCAAAGTAGACGTACCTTGAGATTTTGCAGTGGAGCAGACAAAGTGTGTAAGAAGGAACTGCAGATGCTGCAGTTTAAACTGAAGATAGACACATAAAGCTGGTGTAACTCAGCAGGACAAGCAATATCTCTGGAGAGAAGGAATGAATGGCTGACGTTTCGGGTCGAGACCCTTCTTCAAACTGGTGTAATTATTTAACATTTGGACACAATGTAACTGCAATGGCATGCATTTTGTACAATGCCTTTGAGACTGCTTCAGAAAAATAAAGATAAAAGGCTTACTGAAGCCAGGATATGTTTTCACAAGGAGATACAAAAAACTGCAAATGATGGAATCTTGAGCAAAAATCTGGAGGAACTCATTCGGGAAGTATCTGCAGAAGGAAATGTACAGATGTTTTTGGTCAAAATCCTTGAAGTAGCAGTTTCTCAAGGTTCTCAAAAATAGTGTGGAAATGAAGAGGCAGCAAGGTTGAGAAAGGAGATTTTTAAAAGTTGCATTTAAATATTCAGAAGTTGCATGAGGGATTAGGGTAGTTAGTGCAATACTTAAGAAACTAGTCTCAGTAAAATGGAAGGTATTTGTGAATGGAATAATAATAGTGAAAATCTACAGAGGCAAGGCCATGAAGGGATTTAAACAGGAAATTAAAAATGTTGAGGCATTCAGACTAAATGTAGGCTGAATGCCCCAACAATGCCCTATAATTTGAGGATAGTGGTGATTGACAAGCTGGATAGAACACAGCCAGTGGAATATGGTGGTTTATTTACACATCAACTTAATCAAAGACTTGTTCCATCCTGGTCATCCTGCTCTTGTTGGGCAGATGATATGGAAGCTTGAAAGCACACACCAGCTTCTTCTCTTCTGTTATCAGGCTTCTGAAAGGTCCTATCATAAGCAAAGTTTACAGTCTGATTAGAATTATTAGGATTATGGACATTGGACTTTGACTATGGAACTCATGCACTACAATGCAGAGAACTATATTCAGCACTCTGAGTTTGATTTGATTGTGTTTATGGTATTATCTTATCCGGTCTCTAACTACAGCAATAGCTGGTCTCCTTTTTATGGCACATTGAGAGCAACTTGGGGATACAACCTACTCTTTTATTTCCTTCCTCCCCACCCCTCTTTATTTCCATAGCTAATGAGCCCAAATACTCTTCTCGTGCCTCTGTACTCCACAATTTGAGATTTGTAATAGAAAAAATCACATGTGGTTAAAGTGCACATTGTCAGATTGTAATAACGGACATTTTTATACATTTTGGTTTCACCATATAGAAATTACAGCATTGTTTTTATACATAGTCCCCCCATTTCAGGGTACCATCATGTTTGGGACACAGCAATGTTATGTAAATGAAAGTAGTCATGTTTAGTATTTTGTTGCATATCCTTTGCATGCAACGGCAACTGAAGTCTGCGATTCATGGACATCACCAGTTAGTTGCTGGGTGTCTTCTCTGGTGATGCTCTCTCTGCCAGGCCTGTATTGCAGCCATCTTTAGCTTATGCTTGTTTTGGGGGCTAGTGCCGTTCAGTTTTCTCTTTAGCATATAAAATGCATGCTTAATTGGGTTCAGATCGGGTGATTGACCTGACCACTCAAGAATTGACCATTTTATAGCTTTGAAAAACTCCTTTGTTGCTTTAGCAGTATGTTTGGGATCATTGTCTTGCTGTAGGATGAACCGCTGGCCAATGAGTTTTGAGGCATTTGTTTGAACTTGAACAGATGGGATGTGTCTATACACTTCAGAATTCATTATGCTACTACCATCAGCAGTTGTATCATCAATGAAGATAGTGAGCCAGTACCTTCAGCCGCCATACATGCCCAGGCCATAACACCCCCACCACTGAGTTTCACAGATGAGGTGGTATTCTTTGGCTCTTGGGCAGTTCCTTCTCTCCTCCATACTTTGCTCTTGCCATCACTCTGATATAAGTTAATCTTTGTCCCATCAGTCCACAAGACATTTTTCCAGAACTGTGGTTGCTCTTTTAAGTACTTCTTGGCAAACTATAACCTGGCCATCCTATTTTTGTGGCTAACCAGTGGTTTGCATCTTGTAGTGTAGCCTCTGTATTTCTGTTCATGAAGTCTTCCGCAGACAGTGGAAATTGACAAATCTACACCTGACTCCTGAAGGGTGTTTCTGATCTGTCGGACAGGTGTTTGGGGATTTTTCTATATTATAGAGAGAATTCTTCTGTCATGGGCTGTGAAGGTCTTCCTTGGCCTACCAGTCCCTTTGTGATTAAATGAGAGGTCTCTTTTTTTCCATAATGATTTCTATTACAAATCTCAAATTGTGGAGGGCAGAGGCAAATAAATAAATGATGGGTATTTGTCACAAACATTATGGAAGGCACTATTTGTAGCTTAATGTGGAATATTTCCACTGCCTCCCCTTCCCTGGCAATTCAAACTCCGTTATATTGGAAGATCAGTTGATTACGTGACCTCTCTGCAGATCATCTTACTGTCAGTATGAAGCTTGACTCCCAAGCCTCTGCTTGCTGCCACATTAGTTTTCTGTTCTACTCCAATCTGATCTTTCTGTCCTTGGGCTTCCCCTGCTCTTCCAATGAAGCTCAGTTTAAATTTCAACAGCAGTATTTTATATATTAATCAGGTGTACTAATATATTAATCTAGGCTCAATATTAAGTTGAATTTCGGATAATGAGTGTTCCAGTATTTTCTGATGCAAATTTCCAATGTCTGCAACATTTTTGTTTTTTATTCAAATATTTCCATGTGGAGGTTACAGAGGCTTAGATGAAATTATCTGGCACTCAGGCCGACTGAAGTGGGTGATATTACTAAGGCAGAAGTTAGACTTAATTATGCAAAGATTATTGAATCAGAGCCTCTCAACTGTACTTTAGGATGAGATTGCAACTGGTGGAGACCATGGGTTTGGCAGTAAAGACTGAGATTGTAATAGACCCAAATGCAGAGACTTTTGTGATCCAGACTTTTAGCAGAGGGTAATTGCTTCTATTCCTAAACTTGAAGTCTGACTTCATAGGCAAACCACGAGGATCAAAGATACGCTGTATGTTACCTGCATACATGCAGTAGTCATCACATCTGTGGATAATACTGCCAAGGGTCAATATAAGATAAGAAATGGGAGAAAGCCATGAATGTGTGGGTGCACAAGGGGCTGGTAGAGCTGCAACCAAACGGTGCCAGAAACCTTGGTCCGATCTTGACCTCGGATGCTGTCTGCACGGAGTTTTCACATTCTCCTTGTAACTGCATGGGATTCCTCCAGGTGCTCAAATTTTCTCCCACTTCCCAAAGATGTGTGGGTTTGTCATTTCATAGGCCTCTCTAAATTGTCTATAGTATATAGGAAGTTGATGTAAAAGTGGAATAACATAGAACTAGTGATGTGTGATTGATGGTCAGTATCCACAGTGGGTTGAAGACCCTGTTTCATGGTGTATTTCTAAACTAAACATAATGTGCTGTTCTATTCAATGATACCCTTGGAGTATCTCGAAGGAATGGGGAGAGAAGTTATTATTAATTGCAAAGAATGGAATCTGTCCTCTGATCTGGACAATGTCAAAGACCATTAAAACTAACTCGTGCAATTCCACTGTCTCAAAAGGCTTCAAAGAACATGCTATATTAAGGATTGGAGTGTCATTTGTGAATGTAATATCGTTTTACTTGGATTGGAGTGTGGTCTCACAAGTCGGGATAATATTTTGCAAGGAGTTTGAGATCAAAGGTGGGTTTTTATGGAGAGGGCTGGGTTGATAGTGGTACCCGAGAGGGGATAATTTATAATGCCTGATGAAAAGAAATAAGGATGCATGGGCATTATTTTAGTTGATTGGGAATTGAAAGAAGTGAATGTACATCTTCTGAGATAAACCAGTCAATCATCAGTCAATTTTCTGCATCTGTATTAAATTGTAACCTTGCTTCAACGGTACCAGTACCTAAGTGTCTCCTGCTATATTTCATGCTTGACATCAAAAGAACATAAATAAAAGCGTAAGTAGACTGTGCAGCAAAGTCACTTTCCTACTCAATCCTTATATTGATAACTGCAGCTTTCAAAAATCTATCAATCCTCTTAAACTCCACCTTGGAGTATTCACTGCTCTCTGAAGTAAAGAATTCTAAAGATTCACAACTATCTGGGTGAAAAAAAAGTTATCTTAGTCATAAAATAGTAAGATTAAACAAGAACTTACCAAGTTTGAAGGTTGATCTGTATTTTACGAGGGGTCGCGGTGAGAGATTTCGTGAAGACCCCGCCAGCACGCATGCGTGGCATCCTTCAAAGCAGCGGTGTGGAATCACAGAAACAAATCACGACTAAAAATAGTGAGATGAAAAACGTAGAACTTCCTAGTTGACCTTATGATAGAGGGTGGGAGCGGTGGGCACGAAATCCCTCACCGCGACTCCTCGTAAAATACAGATCAACCTTCAAACTTGGTAAGTTCTCGTTTAATCTTACTATTTTACTTCGGAGTCATGTGAGTGACTTCGTGAAGATTTCAAAGCTCTGTGATTTCACGCCCTGGACAACGTCCATGCTTATCACACTGCCGCCAGTCTGATGGAGGAAGGCTGTTAATGCAGTTCAGTCGAAACTGGCTGAAAAATCAACACAATTTATTAATCAAATAAACAACAAATAACCCCTAATTCGGGGACAGACATTCACTGAGCGGTTCCCAGGATAGCTTCTGCGAATGTCGCAGGAGCGACCAGTGGCTTGTTGTAGAACCGTTGAAAGGTTTCTTCACTGGCCCAGCCCGCGGTGGTGAGGTTGTGGGCCATGGGCACCTCCATGGCCCTCGCCGCTGATGTGGATGCAGCCCTGGTGGAATGGGACTCAAAAATGTCAGTAGCAACTCCTGCTGCATCCAGCACCACCCTGAGTCACCTGGCGATAGTCTGTACAGTTACCCGATGATGTGGAGGTTTGTGACTGATGAGGAGCCCCTGTTCCTTCATCCTGATAACTCCTGTAACTCGGATGTAGTGGTGGAGATGGGTGACTATGCAGAGAGTGGCATCTACAGGGTACGCCCGAAATTCCAACTGCAGCCCATGCGCCCCTGGCCTGTGCTGCTTCAATAATTCTTCGACAAAGAAATTTATTTGACCAGGGGTGGCCACCATGCTGTCCAGTCATAGTTTTTGTAACGTTGGGCTGTAGTCCGTGCCATCAGCATCACCACCTTGAGGGTGAGCTGTTTCAGTGTTAGCTCATTCATTGGAGCCTAGCTCCTTAGTAGGGTCAGCACGATCCCCACATCCCACGTTACTGTATATCTGGGTCGCGGAGGGTTGGTGTTGAACACTCCCCTCATTAGTTTAGACACCAGGTGGTTGGAGCTGATGCCTATATCCAGGTATGAGGACAGCGCACTCCTGGCGCTGTTGATGGCACTGTAGCTGAGGCCAGCATCGAAATGGAGGCCAGCTAGAAACTCCAGGACATCAGGTATCGTTGCCGAGTTGGAAGACTTGTTGGTCCGGGCACAGAATGCCTCCCACTTCCTGATTTTGGTGATGTACTGTTTCCGAGTTGATTCTCGGCATGATGCGGCGATAAGTTCTATGGCACGTGATGAGATGCCCGCCCGGATGAGTGGTCTTTTCAGAACCTGCAGGCCAACAAGTTTAAATGACCATGGCAAGGATGACTAACCCCCGTAATGGGGTGAGTAATCAATTTGGGATGTTTCCCAATCGCCATCCATGGTTGTTTTAAAATGTTAACGACCATCGGGAACCATGGTTGTGTAGGCCAGTCGGGAATGATCAATATGCCAGTTGCAGAGTCTAGTTTAATTTTCTGTAATACCCGACTGATGAGGCAGAATGGGGGAAAAGCGTAGCAAAACCATTTCCCCCAATGGATAGAAAACGCATCCATTGCTATTGCCCCAGGGTCTGGTTCCCATGACACATACGTTGGTATCTTGCGTTCAGCCTGGACGCAAATAGGTCAATATCTGGTGTCCCAAAGTGAGCTATAATATCTCCAAAAATTTGGGGGTTCAACATCTACTCGATGTTGTCATTGAAGACTCATGACCTGGTGTCCGCCACTGTATTAAGCTTCCCAGGCAAATAGATCGCAGTAATCCAAATATTTCTTTCAATGCACCAGTGCCAAATTGTATTAGCCAATTCATCACAAAATTCCAGCGACCTGATACCACCCATATGATTGATGTAAGCCACCACTGTAGTATTATCTATTTGAAGGTGGACATGTAAATCCCGTGAATTAGTACAGTAAGCCTGCAGTCCATGAAATGCCCCCAGCATTTCTATATAGTATATCCCATGTGACTCCAGGAATGTAGACTCATGAGAGTTCCATCTGCCACCACAACTGGACATCGTGTCAGTTGCTCCCCAGCCTTGTGCGCTTGCGTCAGTTTGTAGCACAACGTCAGGGTTGCTCACTATGATGGGTCTATGACACTCTCTAATATTGTCAACCCACCAATGTAGCTCGTTTCTAGCTTCCGGTGGTAACCGAATTGGCCGATCAAAGTGCCCAGCATTTGTTTTTAATGCTGTGATCTTTGTTCTTTGTAAATTTCGGTAGTGTAGTGGTCCGAATCGTGCAGCTGGGAATGTAGCTACCAATTTCCCTATAACTTTTGCTGTTTGCCGAATGGTCGGTACCCTGGCGCAAGCAAGATTGTGGCACTCTTCTATTATAGCAGTAGCTTTATTGGTTGGGATGGTAATCTTCATTAAATTGGTGTCTAGGGTGAACCCCAAATAATCCATAACCCGTACCGTGTGCAGTTTTGATGTGTCTGGATGGATTACAAACCCCAGCTTCTCGAACAGAGCCTTAGTTGCAGCCACTCCTTGAATTGCCAATTGGAGGGTCTGACCCACTATAAGGATATCATCCAAATATGCCATTACTATATAATTTTGTTGTCGGAGGAGAGCCAATATAGGTTTTACCAATTTGGTAAACAGCCTAGGGGCTGTGGTGATTCCATTGGGCAATGCCTTGTATTCCCATAATTGACCCTTCCAGACAAACTTCAGGAATTTCCTGTGAGCCTCAGCGATGGGCACTGTATAGTATGCATCTTTCAAATCGATGCATGCCATAAAGTACCCTGGGTAAAGCATCTGCTTAGCTGTTTCAAAAGTATCCATTTTGAAATGGGTATATTGTACAAAAGTGTTCAGCTCAGTTAAGTCTATTATAATCCGACGTCCCCCATCTTTTTTAATTCTGTTGAAGATGTTGGACACAAACTCAATATGTTCATGCTTGGTTTTGCCAATTACCCCTTTTGCTGCTAGCCGTATAATTTTAGCATGACCTGCCTCCACCTCTTTTTGGGATAGAGTAAAATTCCTATGAGGCGAATGCTGGGTAGGGGGATTTATACCTCCAATAAATTCTATAACATACCCTTGAACACTTTGTAAAATAAACTCATCTGTGGTGACAGTTTTCCATATGTCCAAGAAAGCCCGCAATCGCCCACCTATTCGTGCAGGAGGGGATGCTACGGCGTGAGAGGAACCAGACCCCCTTACCTCCATGGTTAACCGCGGTTCCGTATGTATGGTGTTTTGGGTGGACGTTGTGGAGGTTGACGGGGCGGCAGGCCGCATCTTCCATGCAGGCCGCTGTTGGCCTTGCCCTAAAAAAGGTCGTTGTGTTTGTTGAAGTGGAGGTAGGTAGGACCTTTGTGTCCTGTCCGGCAGCCGTGGTTTCCAGGTTGTGTTTGGCTGTTGCCGGTGATATGGGTTAAGTCTGGCCGACGGAGGTTTCATGAGGCCAGCTGTTTTGGCCTCCTCGTCCAGTTCCTTCACCTGTTTGGACAGGTCTCCAAACAACTGATGCGGCGGTGGAGCGGTTGATGGTCGGCACAACCCCGCGAATTTGGGGTTGAGTGTGGGCTTTATGGAGCTCTTACGCAGGCAGTTTATCTCATACAGGGCGTTGCATAGGAGTGCCAGTGCATCTTGCTGTTCACTGGACACGTTATCCCCGTCCAGGGTCCTAGCAAACACCGTTATGCCCGTGGAGAGAACCTTTAAGATACGCTGGAGGCGGACATCCTGCATCCTGGTGGCCGTACTCAAGTGTCCCCAGATCTGGGCATTAACCAAGGGCACACTGAGGTTGATGCCGTTCTCGGGCGGTTTTATTTTCTCCAAGGTATCATTGAGAACCTGACTCTGAAGTTGGTGCGTAGTCAGGTAATCAATGGTGCCCGCCAATTTGTGGTGCAGAGGTTCACCTGTCTGGGTGGTAGCGGCAAACTTACCCACCACATCCAGCATATCCTCTTCATGCTCTGGCTCAGCGGTCACTGGCTGTCCCGGGTCGTCTTCAAACACACCAGCTGGGCAATCACTAACGCTTCTGGCTGGAGACGATGAGATGCTAAGTGGGGTCCTCGCACGGCTAGTGGATACCCGCGAGTCCTGCTCTTCTCGTTCCCGGTCCCGCTGGAGGAGTTGCTCCACTAAGAGCTCCAACCGCTCTATGCGACCGTTCCTGCTATGTGCAGCGGACAAGCCGACTTTCCCAGGCCCTGCGAACTCACTGGGGCTTCCACAATCAGACCACACCTCCATAAGGTGCTGTCTAGGGTCCAATGGCAGGTTGTCGTGACCTACAGCCCAAGTAGGATCATACGACTCCCGCACGGACTCTCCGCTAGTCTGTCTTCTCCCAGACTGTGGCGGCCCACCTGTCTGATATGAAGGCAGGTGAGTTGAATCGGCGCCGGCCCCCGGAACCTGGCTCCCCGGAGTCCATGCAGGCTTACCTCCACATTTGCCCATCTTTTGGCGTGGAGGCGCATGGTCGGCCGCTCCCAGAGCTGAACTGACCGACCGCCTACTGCTGCCACCTCCGCCCTTGACCGCAGCCTGACAGGGTGTTTTGTCGGCGATATCTGCTCCGGCAGTCCTACTCGACGCAGCAGTGGAGTTGACAGACTGCACTACGGCAGATCTCCCTGGCAGTGGTACGTATTGCACATTTGCAGGGCTCCCCTGTCGTGCAGCTGTCCCCCGGCCCAGCCCCTTCGGGTCTTCTGGAACTCGGGGAGAGGTCGCTTGTGCAAAGCGAGGCCCTTTGCCACGTACCTGTTTCCCCCCTCTTATCTTGGGGGAAGGGGGCTCGAAGTCTGGATCCGTTGCATCCAGCTCCGGGGCGGTAAACCACTCGGGTGAGTCGGCCCCTAAAGTAGCGGGAGCGCCCGACTTCCGCATTCCTGCCCCCACATGCCTCGAAGCTGCCGGTGTTGCTTGCAGCTCCGGGGACAAGGGCCGTTGGCTGGTCGAAGCTCGGCTCCTCGACAGCATCGCCTTCCTCTTGCCCTTGTCCATCCTGTGGAGTAATGGTAAGTACTTACCTGCCGGTCTTTATGAAGGAGCCCGAGGAGAGAGCGCACTCCCCCCCCCCCCCCCCCCCCCCAGCCTGCCGATTCAAATGCGCGCGACGATATGCCGCGTATGCGTGCTGGCGGGGTCTTCACGAAGTCACTCACGTGACGCCAAAGTAAAATTGCGATCATATTGTCGCAGAGGTGAGCCCTTTGGCCCACCAAGTCCATGCAGACCATCAGACAGCGTTAACACTAATCATATGACCACCAGGGGTGCCGGGGAGATGGCTACCCTGCCAGCAGTCTGTTCGTTTTTTCTTTCTTTTTGTTATTTTTTAGTGCGTTAAACGTTTGTTTTAATGTTCTTCGGTTTGTTTTATGAGGGGATCGGGGGAAACTTTATTTCAAGCCCTTACCTTCCCGGAGATGTGATCAATTTTCGGATCACATTCTCCGGGCTCTGCGGCCTACCATCGATGGAGCTGGAAGCCTCCTCGGACTGTCATGAGCCCCACCGCGGGGCGCGGACTTAACATCGGAGCTGATCCCTTGCCTGGGATCGCTCCCACCGCGACCACCGTGGAATCACCATCAAGGGCTCGCAGTCTTTGGTGAGGTTAGTCGGGAGCTCCAACGTCGCGGAAGGTTCGACCAGCCCCGACGTGAGGTTCGATCGTCTGGCGCGGGGGAGCTGACATCCCCCCCGATGCGGGAGCTTGATCACCTAGACACGGAGGGCACGAATGCCGCCGGCTACGGGAGTCAAGATCATCCCGTCAACGGGGGCTCGAGTGAAATATGAAGTGAATATAGTGCCATAATTCGAACTTCCCTTTTCACTTTTACTCTGTTACAATTTTTCCTTTTTACCACAATATTTCCTCCGAAACCTTTCATTTTCTCTTTTGTTCCTCCTCTAATACACTTCTAAAAATCCTTTGCTTGAGAGTTTTTGGTCATTAATGTTAAATGTTTAATGTTAAAATTGTACAAGGCATTGGTAAGACCAATTCTGGAGTATGGTGTACAATTTTGGTCGCCTAGTTATAGGAAGGATGTCAACAAAATAGAGAGAGTACAGAGGAGATTTACTAGAATGTTGCCAGGGTTCCAGCAACTATGTTACAGAGAAAGGTTGAACAAGTTAGGTCTTTATTCTTTGGAGCGCAGAAGGTTAAGGGGGGACTTGATTGAGGTCTTTAAAATGATGAAAGGGATAGACAGAGTTGACGTGGATACGTTTTTCCCATTGAGGGTAGGGAAGATTCAAACAAGAGGGCATGACATGAGAATTAAGGGACAGAGGTTTCGGGGTAACGTGAGGGGGAACTTCTTTACTCAGAGGGTGGTGGCTGTGTGGAATGAGCTTCCAGCAGAAGTGGTGGAGGCAGGATCGATTTTAACATTTAAGAGTAAAGTGGATAGGTATATGGACGTGGAGGGGTATGGTCTGAGTGCAGGTAGATGGGACTAGGGGAAAACAAATGGTCGGCACGGACTGGAAGGGCCGAGAGGGCCTGTTTCCGTGCTGTAATTGTTATATGGTTATATGGTTATTAATCCGTTACTTTGGTTCATTGCCTATTTTCTGAGAGATAATGCTCCTGGGAAATGCACTGGGAATTTTCTATATTTTTGTTCACAGAACATGGGCGTTGCAGCAAGATCAGCTTTTATAGGCCATCCCTAGTTACATTGAACATGTGGGTCTGCAGTGGCATTTGCATAGAGGAAAGCGGGTGGATTTCCAACCATAAATATAGTGAATTGGATGGATTTTAATGACTGTCTACTGATTTTAAAGGTGACTTTTAAAGGAAACCTTTTGCTTTATTCTAGGTTTATTTAATTAATTGGATTTAAAATCCCAACAGCATAGTGGGAATTGAATGTCTCTTCAGATATTATATTCAGTAACATAACCTGTTCTCCTGTTGTATTGATTTTACAATGTCCAAAGCCCTATAAATAAAAATGTTGGCATTAGTACAAAATGTACCTCAGATATGGGTGAGAACATGACTTCATTTTGTGCAACTAAAATATACATGGTTTTTAGTGTCACTCATAAATTTATCAGTCTAATAAAATAATGTGCTTCTGTCACTGGAACAAGAAATATCTAATAGAATGCTTGCTAGTGAAGTTAAATTAAAAAATAGTGTTTAATATTTATTCCATTTCTATGCCTGTGGAAAATTCAACTAGAATTGTTTCTTTCAAGGCGTGATCTATTTCATTTGGGGAAATGCCAGAGAAAAATATAAGAAGCAAAAGTCCAGTATTGAAGGAAATGTTGATAAAATATCTTTTTTAAATGTAATAGAACACAAAGTCATTGGCAGTTTAAATTGGTTGCTAGGGTTTTGTATCCAAGAGTGTTTTGTTGCTGCAGTTGATATCCATTCAAGTATAAGTTCCTGTGTTCACAATTCATGGTCCACAATTCATAATTTGTCTTTGCTTAAAAAAAAAGGATTGCGCAGCCGGTAGAGTTGCTGCCTCACAGCGCCAGAGACCTGGATTTGATCCTGACCTCGGGTGGTGTCTGTGTGGAGTTTGCATATTCTCCCTGTGACTGCACAGATTTTCTCCGGGTGCTCTAGTTTCCTCCCACATCCCAACAAGGTGTGTGTTTGTAGGTTAGTTGACCTCTAAATTGGTGTGTAGGGTGGATGCAAAAGTGGGATAACAGATCTAATGTGAACAGTATGAACTCAGCGGGCAGAAGTCCCGGCCCCAAACTAAACTAAAGTAAAAGAGAATAAAACCTTAATCTGTTCAGGAAATTAATAGTAACAGATAGTTTGAAATAAATAACTGAAGCAAAAAATAAACTGGTGGAAGAACTTAGCGGATCAAGCAGCATCCAGTGAGCCAAAGGAATTATCCACTTTTCAGGATGGAACTCTGCATCCGAACTGAGAATAGAGAGGAACGATAGTCAGTTCATAGAAGTAAGAAGGTGAGACAGAGGCCGCTTTGTAATTGGTGAAACCAGATGAGGTGTGTATAATGAGCGAGATAAAGCCAGGAGGGAAGAGGGCAAAATGTTTTGACAGAAATTAGTAGGTGAAGGATAGAACCATAAAAGGGAGGGAAGATGGGCAGATGATACTAGGGAAGATGAACCAAGGTAGAAGAAGGGTCCCAATCCTAAAAGTCACCTATCCATGTTCTCCAGAGATGCTGCCTAACCTACTGAGTTACTCCAGCACATTGTCTTTTGTTTATAAGAAACCCAGGAATGCAGGTAATGAGCAGTTGAGGGTGGGTAATGCATCCAGGTTACAAGGGGCCTCTGAAAAGGTGAACAAAGGAAGAGAGACCTTGAATGGGCTTGTGGGAACGTCAAAGGATCATGGGGGAGTAGGTTACTGTCTGAATTTGTTTTCAGATTGATAGACTACTTTGATTGGAAATCTGTTATTATGCTGATATTTAGTAACTGAAGGAGCAAAGGAGAGAAAATACTTGTGTGAAATTTATATTGCAGAATTTTATTTGGGCTGTGTTGTGAAAGTTATACGTTAGTAGAAATGTACAGTTTATTTTAATGTGAAATTTTACTAGTCAATTTTCAAAAGGTAAGGAACTAAAAGCAGAGGGAGGGGGTCAGGGCAGGGGGTTGGGGGAAACTTTTCTTTTTCAGTTTCTTACCTTCCTGGAGATGCGCTTTTGTTCCCGGATCGGTCGCTCTGCGGCCTACCATTGATGGAGCTGGTGGCCTCCTCGGACTGAGCCCCACAGCGGGGAGTGGACTTAACATCGGAGTCGATCCCTTGCCTGGGATCGCTCCAACCACAGCCTGCGAACTTTACCATCTCGAGCTCGCAGTTTCGGGAGAGGCTAGTCGGGAGCTCCAATGATGCAGAGGCTCGATCAGCCCCGACGCGGGGTTCGATCGCCGGTGCGGGGGAGTTGACATCCCCCCCCCGATGCAAGAGCTGATCGTCCCATGCGGAGGGCCCAAACATCGCTGGCTACGGGAGTCAAGATCGCCCCGTCAATGGAGGGTTCGAGACGCCCGACCGTGGGAGAACAAAGAAGGGAATAGATCTGAACTTTTCTTTCACCTTCCATCACAGTGAGGAATGCAGAGGAGTCACTGTGGTGGATGTATATGTTAAAATGTATTTTCTGTGTTCCGTTGCTCTTTATTTGCATGACTGACTTCGCAAATGAAATTCCTCGTATGTTGCAAAACATACTTGGCTAATAAATTATTATTGTGAAAGTACAAAAAAGCAGTTTTGTGAAATTGCAGATCAGCTACAATGTTATTGAATGAAGAACAGGCATCGGGGAATGTATCGATTAACCATGTTCCAACTTGTGGTCATCTTGAGCCAGTACCTAAAACTTTTGTGGTCCTAAGATAGTAAAATGCTCCAAGATGTTCCATTAGAGTATTATCGAAAGAGTTGATGCTGAAGCATAATTAGCTAAGACTTGGTCAAAGTAGTAGATTTGAAAGGAATAAAAAAGTATAGAGGATGTAGTGTTTAGGGAAGGAATTCCAGAGCTCAGGAAACTCCACTAAAGATGAAATGGTTTAAATTGAATTTGGGTCTTAAAATATTTCAGTGAAGATTTTAGTGCTGGAGGTAGGGAAGGGGAGATCATGGAAGTGTTGTGTGACCATTGTCAACATTGGGCAGTAAATACAGAATGAATGGATGGTATGTAAAATGAGAGACTGAGAGAGGGAAACAAGAGTAAACTGTGGGAGCCTGGCTAGTATGTTTTGGAATAGTTGATTATGGAGCAAATAAATGCAAGGATGTTAATTTTTGCAGCTTACTCGTTAAATTATTGATATTGACGTGAAAATGGATCTCTAATGTTTTAAACTTGACACATTGAGCTGGGTTTGCAGTCATTAAGGAAATAAACATTTTACAATTTTAAAGCCTTTGAAATTAGAAATATTAATATTCTCAATTGGCATATTATTTCATTTGCAAGTATATTTGGTTTTGCCTTAAAGTATGAACTGCATTTTTTGTTTTTTTTAATGAGCTACATTGAAATCTGGTAAATGTACTGTATTAATAGGTCTGGGCTATGCATTTTCATGATTAAGAATGCATTATTTGTTTTAACAAAAATGGCATAAGTGTGATGTAATATTTACTTAAAGTACAAGATCCGACTTGTTTTCTGGTAAAGAACATGGTGGGGTGGGGTGTGGGCATTTCACATCAAGGCCTTCCAGTTCTATGATTTTCTTTAAACAGCATACAGGAGGACCTTTGTTGCTTTATTGTTTTAGAAATTTTAATTGTTTAAAGACAAAGGAGATAAATGCCTTTTTTCTGAGAGACGCTGATTCATATTTGAGTTTTAATCCTTTCAGGTAAGGAGGCCATAGTAAAAGACAGAGCTTATATTCATTGCAAAGTGTTATTCTTTTGACTGTATCCAGTTTTGTTTTTTTGGTAGTAACACGTTGTTTAGCAATTGGTGTGAAGGGAGGTATTCGGGATTTATTTGTGCATCCATAGCCATAATTGAAGAAGTAGGTCACAATTTAACCTGAACAATAGCATTTTAGAAAGCTTAAAAGTGTTAGTCTTTCATTTTTTTCAGTTTGTAGTAGAGCAATATTAGAAGCAGAATTGACAAAATAGATGTATAGTTGGAAATAGTTTTGAATTTAAATAAAGATCTGGCAATATTTCATGAGGGAAGCAATCAGATGGAGAGCTGTCTAGAAATGAGAAAGGACTATTTTTAAGGCTATTTTCAGTGTATGGCATAATAAAGTAAATAAAAATACAGAATACTGGAAATACATTCAAATGTAAACAAAACCTGGAAAGAATAAAATGGGCTAAAGGGGCTGAAATGTACTAAATTTAGGCAATTCTGTGGAATAATGCTGACAACACCCTCCTTCCATTTGACATCCAATATTCCACAAAGTCCAAGGGAGGAAAAGATAAATTTACTGAGTCAGCACCTCTGTGTTAAGCCGTCTGTGCATTGGAAGAAGATCATGACTGATTAAAGGGCAACTGCTTATTGTTTGTTAAATTGTTTACTATTTTCATTTTAGTTAATTTAATTGATTTCTTTGCAAATTTCTTTAATTTATTTTTTTAATTGACAGAAGGCCATCTGGGCATTGTGGTTCATGGCCTTGGGGATCCCCTACTTATGGCCTGGTCAGGGCTGTTGTCCTATGATAATCCAGATTGAACAAACCTGCTGATTCAGGGATAGTGCATATTTTACCTTACTGAAGCTAGTCAACATGTTTGTAAATAAATTCATTATTTTGTTACTATCAAATGAAAATAATGAAATATGAAACTGGCGCATAGACTTCCATGGCATTGGAGCATTCTGGACATCTAGATTGCCATAGTGTGATGTAAAGTTTTTGCTTTTATGTCTTGTCTTTGCTTTCTTGTTGTGATTAAAAATAAAAGAACATGAAAATGTTGGTTTGTTGAAAACCAAAGCAACTGGGCATGAACAGTTTATTTTACACTAGAAACAATCTTTGGACTGTGTGATATCTGTAACAAACAATCAATGACTATCTTGTACTATTCTTGGAACTTTCATTTTTTAATTCTTAAATGTTGTCATTAAAGGAGTTTAAAATTGTTATTAATTCTAATTGACTGTTTAGTCCCCCCCCCCCTTTTCAGACTTTTGCTTCAATTTAAATTATCCAATTGCTGTGGTGTGATTCAAATTTAGTGGTCTAGAATTCTGCCTGCTTGTCCAGTAACCTCTATGCTATTATATTTCTGTTTTGGCTTTGTTCTTTTTGATGAACAGCTTGGGAAAAAAAAACAAAAAATGAAGAGCTTCCCTTAATATATCAGTTGATAGCTTTGTATCAAAGGTGAGACGTCTAGGTTTTTTTATTTCAGAGCTCAACCCATTTTGCCTCTGATGAACTCTCCAGTGGGTGCCCTCTGGGTGCTGCTGTGACAATCTATGATTTGCAGTGCAAATCTTCCACCTCTTGCCTCCCTCTTGTGTTACACTTCTAAAACATTGAAACACCAGAAAATTGAACTGCCAGTCATGTCCCTCCCACAACCACATTTCCACAATGGCCATGGCATCATAGTTCCAAGCATCAATCCAGTCACTAAGCTCATCTGCTTTCTCCACAATACTCCTTGCATTGAAATAAACAGGTTGCAGCCCATCAGTGTCACCAAATTCATTCACCTCTCCCTGCCTGTCCTTTCTTTGAGACTTAAGGGCCTGTCCCATTTTCACGACCTTAATTCACGACCTCTGCCGAGTTTGCCCTTGACTCATACTCTCAGCATGGTCGTCAAGAGGTCGTAGGTAGGTTGTGAAGCTAGTCGTTGGTACTCGTGGCATCAAGTAGGTCGGGGCGTTTTTCTAGCCTGATGAAAAATGTCCACGAGTGAAAAAGGTTGTGAAAGTGGGACAGGCCCTTTACTGGTCCTAACCATTACCTTCCCATCACTCTTTCCAATAAGCAAGTTGGTATTACAACTGCGCATGGCCGGGTCAAGATAAACATTCGGGATAAACATTCTCGCGGACCTGCATGGTCATTTCAATGAGATTTATAAATAAATGTATCCGTCAAATATGTCAGCAATAGACCACCGTGTACTGCAGGCTGCACAAATCCACAATTGTATCTATTTAAATTATTGACTCAATACAGCACCAGCCTTGAAAATGCAAGAATGTCTGGAACGAACCTGTCAATTATCAAATCCCTGGCATTAGCCCGAGTCACAGCCATTCAAATTTGATATTGATTTACACGAATTGCAAGTTGTGTGGTCAACCAATTTGAGACGGTTCTTGCATTCCTATCTAAACAACCTTCTTGGATTGAAGGAAACGAGGAGAATGTGCTGTGTGGGGGTAGGTTGGAAAGTTCAGATTGGATTCAAACAGGCTGGTTAAACGTTCGAGGTGGGTTGGCTTAAATAAAGATGCTGTCGCTTTAACCTCTGGGTTGGTTCCAGTCTGTCAGGGCACACAGTTGGGAGCCTGGTTTGGGTGACCGGGCAGTGATAATTATGAGCATTTGCAGCCATTTGAACTGTAGCCAAACTAGAGGCTTCACTCAGGAGTGGGTCGCAGCTCCCCAGCTGATGGTACCTGTTCTCGCTCTCTTTGAAGGAGGCGCTGCCCGCCCCAGCGACTGGGCAAGGGCGGAGCCAACCCGTAATATGAGTGGGACCATTTTCTCAATCAGCCTTTGTCAACAGTTGAGGTGGGGGATCTGGGAGAGAGAGAGCTGGCGATGCCATACAGATGGAACAGTTTAATAATGACCCATTAAAATCCACCATTCAGCAACCTGATCTCATCTGACAGTCTTCTCGCGAGCTTGCTGCGAGCCCCATCCTAACGCAGAACCTCCACAAAACCTTTGGGTTTCGGGTAGCACCTGCACAATGCGCCTCTGCTAACAAGGGCTGGCGAGCTGTGCTTGTCAACGTGCAATGGGTGAGATGGCTGGGGGCAAAGCACCACAACCACCGCAAACTTGGACAGCACAGACCCTCCACTCAATCCATTGAATACTAAAGGGCAGGCATTTCGCAGTTAAATGTCGTATAGGATTGGCTGCTCCTTCACAGGGCCAACCCTGTACTCAGTTTTCCTCGGAGATGAATCTTTGCCTTAACGGTACATTCACACCGCCTGTAGGTAAAGCATCAGCCCACATCACACTGATACAGTCGCTGCCTGCCTCAGATTAAATATATTTTTATACATAAATTATGAATAAAGATAAGAAAATGTTTCAAACACGTAATATTTTCTTATTCTGGTAGCAAGCACTAAGGATTAAATGAAAATAATAAATTCATTAACTTTTTGAATATTTCATTATTGCAGATTAATGAACTGAACTAGAACTGGGACTGTAAGTAATACGGCGCTGAGTTCGCTTTTTAAAAAAAAATCCTGAATGACCTTTGACAAATCCCATGATTCCTTGTGTTTATCAAGATACCGAACTCGCTTATTTCTGACCGACTACTCTGGTTCCCATAACTCTGCCTACTGTGTTTTCCAACCTTACATTGGAAAGTAGTGTTAATAACACAAGTAGTGTTAATACTCATGACACAATTAGAAATCACTATTCAACCTGAAGGCTCCTTCCTTGAGTATTGGTTCATTGTTGTCATGTGTATTGAGATACAATGGAAAACCTTTTGTTTTGTGTGCTATCCAGTCAAATCATACCATACACAAGTACAATCAAACCATGCATGTAAATATTACAGGTCAAAAGGACATTTATTGTCACGTTCACCAATTGGAGTAGTGAAATTTGTCTTGCCATGCAGCATACAGATAAAGATACGACACAACATTAACGAATTTAACAATAAACATAAAAAACACCCCCCCACAATGGTTCCCATTATGAGGGAAGGCACAAAGTCCAGTCCCCATCCCCCTTGTTCACCCATAGTCGTGCCTACTGAGGCCTCCTCAGTCGCTGCTACGGGGGCCGATGTTACAGGTCCTTCGCCGGGCGAATGTGCTCCGACGTCGGGAGAACCCTCTCAGCAGCTCGAGGTGCCTGTAACGTCCGCTTCCTTGCTGGAGATCGCGGCTTCCGACGTCAACAGGCCGCGCTGAATGGAGCTCCACAACTGGCGATCTCGCCGAGAGATCCCAGGCCCCCGACGTTGAAGTTCAGCGCCGCCGGCCCTCCCGCAGCTCCGCAAAGTTCACCTGCGGTCTTCAGCTCACCGGAGCTCCAGTGCGGCAACCCAGGCAAGGCATCGCCTGCTCCGCTCTGCTATGGCGCTCCAGAGCTGTGCCGCTGCCGAAGCCGAGGTTCTGGGCGGTCCCCCCAGGAAACGCTGCTCCAGCCCAAGAAATCAGTTTCCCACACCCCCCCCCCCTCCCCACCCCACATAAAAAAGGCTAGGACTCCGAAAACAGAAAAACTCAACTAACTAAAAATATAAAAAAGAGGAAAAAAACAGACAGCTGCAGGCTAGGCAGCCATACGCGTACAGGACGGCGCCCCGTCCTGCAAAGAGAAAAGTACCATGGCGCAGAATATAGCGTTGCAGCTACAAACATTTAAAATAATGAAGGAACTGCAATGGGGTAGCTTGGGAGTTCAGGATTACACCCTTATCTTGAGAGTTCAAGAGTCTGCTAACAGCAGGAAGAAGCTGTTCCTCAATATGGTGTGTGTTTTCAAGATTTTGTATCTTCTGTGATAGGAGAGGGGAGAAGAGTGAATGACTGGGGTGTAAGTGATGCGTGATTATGTTGGCTGCTTTCCTAAAGCAGCATGAAGTGTAGATGGCAGGTGGTAGGGGTTGCAAGGTTTTTTTGTGTATGGACTGAGCTGCATCCAAAACTGCAATTTCTTGAGGTCTTTGGTAGAGCAGTTACTAAACTAAGTTCAGATGTGATGGATTCAACAGTGTATCTATAGAAATTGATAAGATACATTGGAGACATTCTGAATTCCTTAGTCTTCGGAGAAAGTAGAGGCTTTCTTGGTGGAGCATCAATGTGGTTGGTTCAGAACAAATTGTTCTGATATTTATGACTAGGAATTTGAAGCTCTCAACCATTTCCACTTGGGCACCATTGATGCTAACTGGGACATGGACACCACCCTGTTTCCTGAAGTCGATAATGAATTCTTCGTTCTGCTGACACTGAGGGAGAAATTGTTGTATTGACAACATGTTACTAAGCTCTGTATTTCCTTTCTTCACTCCATCTCATCATTGTTTTGAGATCTGGCCCATTATAGTTGCGTCCTGTGCAAACTTGAAAAAGTTGTGAGTGTATAGCATATAGTAAGGGGCTGAGAACATACCCTTGCTGGGCACTGGTGTTGAGAATTATTGTGGAGAATGTTGTGCTGCAAATCTTACTGATTGTGATCTGTGAATCTGGGTCGAGGATCCAGATGTATACACCTCTGCTGACTCCTTGATCCAGGAGATGGGTGATACATTTAGTTGGAATTATGCTATTTAAGGTGGAGATGTTCCAGAGATGAGTGTAGGGCCAGAGAGATAGTGTCTGCTGTGAATTTTTAGCAGATATACATCATTTTAATACTTTGTCTATTTACTATTCATTAATTCATGACATCTCGTGCCATAATTTAAAGAAAAAAATCACAAGCTTAGAAATATTTTAATTCTTTCACCACAGGCTCTACCCATTTATTGAATTCTCCAACATTTTGAGAAAACACATGTTTGGTATTTATCCTTGCTGTGTGGAGCTAACAAAGATTCAGGGTTAGTTTTAAATGTGAGTTTCCAATCCATCGGGTTGAATATATCTTTCAGGAAATTGTTGCATGCGGTTAGCTTACTGTTGATTCAAAACGGGCTGAACCCACCCATCATATGGCTTTTGTGTGTGACATCTTGACAGATGGATCATATTTCACAAAATGTGCAATTACTGCTTATCTTGTCTATGTAACATGTGATCTTTTTTGAAAAAGGATTGGTTAGAGAGATGTCAGATTTAGAAATGTTTACCTTTGTCATTTTAATTCATTGCGTTTTTAACTTCAGTGCTGTTATTTTTGCAGATCAATTTGATTGTGTTGGCAGCGTTGTCTGGTAGTCAGAAAATTGAAGGTTTCTGCCTCACCCCTGGAGTTTGAGTTTGTTTCAGCTGAAGTCTAGATGCATCCTGGAGAGCATATCCAATTCAAGTTACTAAATATTCTTGGTCCAATGTTATAAAGGGAATGCAAGATGGTTGCACCTATGGAAATTACCTCAATTAAAATTGTGATGGAATTTATTTTAAAGATCGTGCCATCTCAAAGTAATCTCCTTTTCGTGGAAATAACCATACTGGTTTAGTTAGAGATGTTTATGACCATGTCAGCTGTAGCTCTGTTTTGCTAATAGTCATTTTAGAATGAAACATTACAACTTATTCAGTGGTGCAATGAAGGAGACGCTGGGGCCATTTGCAAAAGGTCTCCCTAGGTCTATCAATTGATTATAGTCTGTTTAGATTGCTTAGTCTCAAAGCTCTATCATATTCAATGGCATCCAATACATACAATAACATAATGTCTCTAAGCCTACATTCAATAAACTACACAGAATAGTAATGTTAAACATTTCAACCCCCTTCATGTGAAGAGCAATATTAAATTAGATAGAGCAGTATAGCTGCGTATAAGATGTGACTCAATTTAGTTAATGGCGATAGTAAGAAACACTCGGTCTTGCATGACAGCCTTCCAATTTGCCTGTTGAACCTGCATATTAACTTTGATTGAATGACATTCATATTGTAGTAATCAAAGAGTTAAAAATGCCATCACAGAATAATAGGATGCAGAGAGTGCCTAACGTTAACAGACAGATAATTATATTATGAAGAAGGGTCTCGCCCCAAAACGATGCCTATTTCCTTTGCTCCATAGATGCTGCCTCACCCGCTATGTTTCACCAGCATTTTTGTCTACGCCCTATTATACTATGCTAAATTCTATTCATAACTAATCAGCAAATTAAGCTATCCATGTCAAATGTAGCAAGATTTGATCAACATTGGATATATATGCTCATGTACCCAAGCTACACAAATGCCAGGCAATGGCCATCTCCAACAAGAGAGAGTTAACCACTCACCTTTGATATCAATATTTGACATTCGATAAAGCCCCCATTGTCAACATCCTGGGATTGAGCTTGGAGGTGTCTGGTTACCATTGACCAGAAACGTAACTGCACCTGCCATACAAATAATGTGGCTACAAAAGCAGTTCAGAAGTTGCGTGTTTCCACATGACTTGTCTTTGTCCATCACAAATCCTTTCGGTCATTTTGATGAGTATAGCTCCAGCAATACGTAATGAAGTTGATATTATCCGGGACAAAAAAAAGGTTGTTTAATTGGAACTTTATCATCCTAAATATTTTATTTCCTCCTCTACCGTCACACTGGCTGCTTTGTGCGCTGTCTACAAAATGCATTGTGTTATGTCAGCTTGGCTACGGCTGTAGGTTCTCTTCCATGTCTTGCACAATTCTGATTTGGAAATTTGTCATCATTCCTTTATCGCAAGTGCTGTGAAATCAGATTCATATATATATATGTATTTAATAGTTGGAATGAATATGATGGACCTAAGGGTTTGTTGCTGTGCTGTGTGACTCTCTATTCTCCTACCCAGCATCAGTATAGGTTTAAGACTGGCGCAGTTCAAAGTGTGCAACCACCACTTTCTCAAGACCATTTAAGAAGTGAGTAATAAATGCTAACTTTGCCAATAATGTGCCCTGAATAATGTATCATTGAAAAAAAATAATTTTCCACTGTATTCTAAGGACATTTTTGCAGCTATAAAATTAATGCATTTTTAATTGAGGTTAGTGTATATTTAAAATCGTAGAAATGCATAATTATGACTGGGTAAAATATCTCTATCTTAAGACACTAACTACCGTATTTCCTGGCAGTGAAGATGCTATTTTCCCCCCTAAAATAAGCCCTGAAAATTTACCTGCGTCTTGAAGGCCGAAGGTTAGATTGTTAGCCAAGAAAGATAGACTTGGTTATCTCTCAGTACAGTGGCTGTAAACGGACAGCATTGCTGGGTGGGGAGAATTCCCTCCACAGCGTGTGGGGAGTCTGGTCCGGGTCTGCACGGCTGGGCCACCAGGGGTGAAGTTGTTGGGAGGGCAGGAGCGTTGAGATGGAGGGGGTCGGGGATCATGAATCAGCAACTCAAGTGGCATGGGTGGCTGCGAGTCCCGGGGCTCGCAGGCTACCTGGGAACTACAGCTAGTTCTGGGGCTCGCAGGCGACCTGGGAACTGCAGCTAGTCCCGGGGCTCGCAGGCGACCTGGGAACTACAGATAGTCCCGGGGCTCGCAGGCGACCTGGGAACTGCAGTCACTCCTGGGGACATGAGGGATCTAGGAACTGCAGCCAGTCCCGGGGACGCGAGGGATCTAGGAACTACAGCCAGTCCCGGAGCACGCAGGCGATCTGGAAACTGCAGAAAACTAATTGAAAAACAGATGAAATCTAAGTATTATTAGTATGTATTATTAAAAATGTATGTATTATTAGTATGTGTAAATGACCCAGTCATTCACACAACATAGTACAACATAGTTTTATTAAAGATCACTTACAGTACACTTCAGCATGTTATAGCTTGTGTAGCGACATTCGACTGGCAGCATGAGCTGAGTTCTGATAATATAAACTGTATAGTAGGCAGAGCTTCTACTAATAAAGCACTACAATTGGTTAGTGTGGAGTAACCAATCTACATCTTTCCTTGTAGACATGAAATGAAGCACAACTAAATGCAACTATAAGCAAAAACACATTAATACATGATGGCTAAATAATACAATACCCAAACGCTAATAACGCATATAGGAGCGTATAGATGGTTACACAAAATCTCCATATCTAAGGGGTGGCCTACAGACCGGTCCCGCACGCGTGCCGTATAGATCCGCATCTCCTTCCTTCACCGGGGAAGTGATGGGGGAAAGTAACCGGGGACGGTGCCGGTGACCCGCAGGGTGGAGGCGGCGAAGCCGGTGAGCGGGGCGCCGAATTTTGTGGTGAGGGCAGGGTCAGTGTTTGCTCTGCAGCAGTTGAATGTGAGGGAGGAGACAGTCCGACAGCAGGAGGGTACATCAGATGCGTGACCTCTGGATACGAAACTGCAGGAAATGGTTCCTTCACAGGAAGGAGATGTTGACGGTTTACGTCTGTAAAGGCCTCCGTCTGTGCTTACCAGGTAGGAGCACGTTTCCTTGGCAGGGCTGTGAATGTGACCCAAACGGCCATAGCCCTTGTCGGTCTGAAGGCCAACAACTTGCCCACTAGAGAGAGGTTTAAGTGGTTTGCTGGACGTCGAAAGATTGTTTCTGTGCATTGCGTTTCATCTGGAGTTGTTTCTGGACAACGGGAGGTGAACAGACCTGTGGCTGCAGCAGGGGCACGGGCAGGGCAGCACGGGTTTGGATTGGAGGCCCCAGTATTGGGTGGCGGGCGATGTTCCTTAAGTTGAGCAAGTATACGTCAGATTTAGCAAGGTGTGAGCGCTCCATTAATTGTTTGGCGCTATGGACTGCCCGTTCTGTGAGTCCGTTGGACTGTGGAAATTTACGGCTGCTGGTAACATGGCGAGAATCCCATCGTTGAGCAAAGTTTTTGAAACACTGTCAGCCGTTATCAGATAGGAGACACGTAGGGGCGCCGTGCACGGAGAAGTGGCGTGATAACTTTTGGATGAATGCGTCAGATGTGATAGTTTGGAGTAGGTCTGAATACGAGTCAGCGAGAACCAGATAGTGTTTGCCACACCACTCGAATATATCGGTAGCGACCGTGGACCACAGCAGAGGAGGAACAGGGTGTGAGAGCAGGGTTTGTTTTGTTGGTGTGGCGTTAGGCTGCTGCAGACAGCGCAGACTTAGACTTTTCCGCGTATATACTTGGTCATACCAGGCCAGTAAAACATGCTCTGCACTCGTTGTAGGGTTGTTTCCATACCGGGGTGGCACCTGTGGACAGCATCAAAGTACTTGTCCCAAAGAATAGCTGGCATGACTGCTTTGTGACCCTTGATTATAACCACGTCCTGTAGAACCAATGTGTCGCAAACTAGGTAATATGGGCGAATCGCAAGTGGGGTACTCGGGGCTCTCACTTAACTTTTTTTCTCTGTTTCCAGCCGGGCAACATAGGCAGATTTTCAGGGTGCCAAATGAGAGTTTAGGTGGTCATTTAAGACGGCTTGCATGACGTGTGCGATAATGTGCTCGGACGAAGTGCGTAGTTACAAGTCGGAATTATGCTCAATGAAGCATTCACATATTATTTCTGCTTCAAATAAAGTCACAAACGAAACATATTCACCAATCAAGACATGATATATACCACAATGACATGCAGCAACATTTTAACACAGTATCTCAAATCTTTTTACACGTTGCAATTAATGCAATTTCTAATATTTTTTTCTACTTCCAAACAAAAATGTGATTGGAATATTCAGCATATGATCAACCTCGGTGAGACCAAGCGCAGGCTTGGCGATCGCTTCACACAACACCTGCACTCAGTTCGCAGTAACCAACCTGATCTCCCGGTGGCTCAGCACTTCAACTCCCCATTCCGAATCCGACCTTTCTGTCCTGGGCCTCCTCCATGGCCAGAGTGAGGCCCACTGCAAATTGGAGGAGCAGCACCTCATATTTCGCTTGGGCGGTTTACTCCCCAGCGGTATGAACATTGACTTCTCAAATTTCAGGTAGTCCCTGCTATCTCCTCCCCTTCCCAGCTCTCCCTCAGATTCTCCCTTCCCAAATTCTCGCTCAGCCCACTGTCTTCGCTTCTTCCTTTCTTCTTCTCGCCCCCCCCCCCCCCCCCCATCCTCACATCTGTCTGAAGAAGGGTCTCGACCCGAAATGTCGCCTATTTACTTCGCTCCATCGAGGCTGCCTCATCCCCTGAGTTTCTCCAGCATTTTTGTCTACCCATTCACACAAGTTCTGTTATCCCACGTTCCTCACCCACTCCCTAATTAGGGGCAATTTTACAGAGACAAGTTAACCTACAAAGCCAATGCGTCATTGGGATGTGGGAGGAAACCCACACGAGTGCAGGGAGAATGTGCAAATTCAACACAGACAGTGCCGGAGGACAGCATCGAACACAGATCTCTGGCATGTGAGGCAGCACGTCTACCAGATGTGCCACTATATTTTGTTTTCCAACACACAAAAAATTATACGTTGATAACTTTGGTTACTAAAAAAATAAACTATCCATGTTCAGTCTTAAATCTTTAAGTCACGCTCTGTCCCCCTTTACAGCTACTGTATGTTTTAATTCTATTAAGACTATGGAGCAGTACATTGGCCATAAAGTTGCTGCCTAAAAGTGTCAGAGACCCGGAATTGACCCTGAGTATGGGTGCTGTCTGTATGGAGTTTGCTCCTTTTTGCTTTGATTGCATGGGTTTTCTCCGGGTGCTCCTGTTTCCTTCCACATTCCAAAGGTGTGCAGGAACCTTTTTCAGAACCAACCCAAAATGTAATATTTGCCTTTTGTCCAGAGATTCTGTCTGACCTGTTGAGTTACTCAAGCTTTTTATGTTTATCTTCATTTTAAACCAGCATCTGCAGTTCCTTCCTACACACAAGCTACTATACAATAGAACTTTATTGATCCCAGGAGGGAAATTGTGTGTGTGTGGGCATATATATATTGTGCGCACACAGACACACACACACACCACACACCACACACACACATACACACACACACACACACAGTTATATATTCATATATAAATATACATTGTTTTGTTTTCTCGCTTATAACGTTTACAGAGTACTATGTTTAGATATTCTGTTGTGCTGCTGCAAGTAAAGATTTCATTGTTCTAACTGGGACGTGTGAGAATAAAACGCTTGTCTTACGTCGCTAATGTGTGGGATAGAACTAGTGTTTGGGGGGTCGGCGGGCCGAAGGGCCTGTTTCCACACTATCTTTTAAACTAAAAATACTAAAACCAGAAGGAATCTAAAGAAAGGTCTCTACCCAAAACATCACCCAATTTCTTCTATTCAGAGATGCTGGCTGCTCCATGGAGTTCCCCCGCACAATTAAAGTATGGAATAGTCTTCACCTGACCATAGTTACCCAACCAGACGCAACTAAATTTAAGGTAGCTCTTTTTTCCCCAAGAACCATTTTTTGCTTAAGTCCAAGTCAAGAGTCAAGAGAGTTTTATTGTCATGTGTCCGCAACGGCAACTTCTCCCGCCCGAGTTGCGGGGTTGAGGGCAAAGATCTAGTATCTATGGTTGAGGGTGAGCCGGAGCGGGGCCTCACATCGCCTGGCGCGGGACTTGCCATCACCCACCGGGGGCTCCAACATTAAGACCCGGAGCGGGACCTTACTTCGCCCGACGTGGCCTTAACAGCCGCAGGACTTGCCATCGCCCGCCGGGGGCTTTAATATTGGGAGAAGAATGCAACACAAGGGAGAGACAAAACTTAGCCTTCCATCACAGTGAGAAGGAGATTCACTGTGATGGATGTTTGTGTATATTGTGTTGTTTGTGTGTATTGGTTCTTTTCTGTTGTATGACTACAGAAACACCATTTCGTTTGAACTTCCTTTGAGGTTCAAATGACAATAAATTTGCATTGTATTGTATTGATAAAGTGCAATAGGCTGTTATTGTTCAGTTTGGTGGTGAACCTTCCACCACCTCCCGTTTAAATTCCATTTGGAATATTTTTGGAAGACCAGGAATCCAAGAAGCAAGAGTTGCTCCAGGTAGTTACTCCAGCTCCAGGGAGTGATTCTGCGTTGGTTTTCAGCGGTCACGGCGAGGCGACGACCGGGCAGCAATGGCGGCTAGATCTCCCACAATGCAAAGGGAGGGAAAAAGTGCCCGGCGCTGACCAGTTACTGTGGCAGTGTGCTTGTGCAGGGTGGCTGATGATGTGCTGGCCGTGGTTGTGAGCATTTACAGAGGTAGGATGCGCAGGCCGTAGCAGCTGCCGCGCATGTGCAAGCGGCCGGCCATGCCGGCGGATGAGGAGCGGCTGGAGAGAGGAGAACTGGCGGCCCGGACACGGATGGCTGGAGGAGACGGAGAGTAATAGAGAGAGAGAGAGAGAGAGAGGGGGGGGGGGGGCGCTCAGTTGAACGATAGGTGTCCCGGGTGCTTGCCAAGCTGGGCAAAATGACATGACTTTTGGGTTGCCCAGCGGGAATTTAGGGGGTCATTGGAACCTGTGCAACCATTAATTTTGAGTCCTGGGTACTGTTGTTTATCCGGCCAGCCACGCCGGATGACTGAAGACAGTAATTGCAGAGTTTCATCGGCAGCCGTGTGCTCTGCCAGGCTGCTTAGGCATTCAGTAGGTATGTACGACACCATCATTACCGTGAACTGGTCATGTTCTGAGGGCTGTTGTTCGCAGGTTTTGTGTGGCGGTCTTGATAGCGTGTCAGCTATGTGCATGTCCTTGTCCTTTTTATAGACTTTATTAAAGTCGAAACACTAGCTGCATCATCATCCGTTGTTCAGTTTCTGTCAGAGTACGGGAGGCATAAGCTACAGGTCTGCATTTGCCATTGGTGGAAGTCTGTTGGCAAGCAGCGCCGTCCATATTGGGATGCGTCATATGTGAGTGTCACTGGCAACTTTAAAGCAAAGTAGGCGAGGATTGGAGCACTGGCGAGTTGCAACTTGAGGATTTCTAAAGCTCTTTGGTGCTGTGGGTACCAGGACCAGGCAGTGTCCTTGTGAGTCAGTTCCCACAGGGGGGCAAATATATCGCTGAGGTTGGGAATGAATTTCCCCAGGTAGTTAACCATTCCCAGGAATCTCTGTAAACTCGTAACGTCAGTGGGAACTGGCATCTCGTTAATGGCAGTGGTCTTGGATGGGTCCGGTCTGAGACCATCACTGGTGAAAACATGGCCGATATGTTGACTTCTGTGACATATCTGTGTAAAATCTGCATTTTAGAGGGTTGAGCTTGAGATGGTTGTCTTTGACACGGTCTAGTACTTTTTGAGATTGGCATCATGTTTAGCCATGTCATGTCCGGCAACGAGAATGTCATCGACAATGATGGCCCAACGATACCCCGCAAATAATTGTTCCTTTGTGCGCTGGAAAACCTAGCTAGCAAAGTTGATGCCGAAGGGCATTCTCAGGAATTTGTAGCGGCCAAAGGGGGTGCTGAACGTGGTGAGATTGGACGAGTCAGGGTCCAGCGGATCTGCCAAAACTAGCTTTTGGCGTCCAGAACAGAGAACACGGATGCACTGCCTATCTGAGCAGCAACTTCCTCTGCTGTTTGCATCGGTAACTGTGGCCGTTTGATCGCTATATTTTGGTCTCTGGGGTTGATGCAGATTTGGATTTCTTCCTTGTTTTTCTTTGTTGCAACCATCATGATAGAAACCCAGTCGGGCGGGTCAGTAACCGTAGCAATGACACCCAGGGACATCATCCGCTGGAACTCATTGCATACTCTGTCGCGCATAGCATGCGGGATACGGTGTGGTGCTCAGACCACAGGTGTAACATTTGGATCAGTGGCGATATTGTACTTGATGGGCAGCTTTCCAAGCTTGTCATCAAATAGTTCTTTGTATTGTGAAAGAATCTGCTGAGTGGAGCCCTCAGTGGGAGAGATTTGATGGACAGCAATCTCAATGGTAACCAGGCCTAGATCCTGGCATGCGTTGATGCCAAGCAGAGTTGCAGAATCTCCCCGAACATTGAAAAACTTCAGTTTGTGAGCTTGTGACTCCACATGACAATTCAGTTCAGTTTCTCCAACTGGGAGCAGTACCTCTCCTCCATAGGCTCGTAACGTAACCGTAGTGTTTTCAATACGTTTGGTATTACGAATTCATTTAAATTCAGATAAAGGCATGACATTACATTTAACACCCATGTCAATCTTTGCAAGCGCAATGTTGCTGTTAACGAGGAGAAAGACTTCAGGGCCAAGTTGCTTGTTGGTGGAGGCAAATAAGGAGTGGATGTCTGGACTGTTATCTTGGTTGATAGGGAGTAGAGCAGGGAATGGCGCTTCCAGCTCTTGGAATTCGTTATCAGTAGGTTCATGTTTTAACAAGTGTACATTTTGTCTTGGGAACGAACGAGCCTTGCGAGAACGACAACATTCTTACAGTAGCGGGAAATTTTACCGTAAGCAGCACAGAATTCGCGACCTGGAGCCTGGGAGTCGCCACAGTTAGAGCACCGTTTGATAGATCTCTGAGGCTGCCAGGTGGGTTGTGAACGCCGGTTTAGATAGGAGATGTCGGTAGCATTGACATTGAATGGGGATCGTGGCCCAGAGCCCAAAGACTTTGTGTGGGAAGCCGTAAGTTCAGCGATTCTGCAAGCATGTTCAGCTCAGTCCAAAGTCAATTCAGTATCGTGAAGCAATTCGTCTCGTACCTTGTCACTGAGTAAACCTCTGACCAGTTTGTTACGGATGAGATCTTCACACAAATCTCCGAAACGACAGCGTGCAGCCATGTGTTTTAAATCACTGAGGACGTTTTCAATGGGTTCTCCATGCTGTTGTAAGCGAGCAAAAAACTTAGTATGTTCAATTATGGAGTTGGCTCAAATGTCGAATAGATGTCTGAACATAGTGAACAGGACTGTAGAGTTATCCATAGTTTCAGCATGTACCACAGCCTGGTTGTTGTGATCCATAACAGCAGGTCGTAGTTAAAACGCTCTGCGCGCTTCATTGCTTCAGGGCCAGCAACATTAAGTAGTATAGAGGCACGCACATCAGGTGCAGCGTTGCGATGAGCAGCACGAATGTAATGGTTGTAGTTGCGCTCAAAGATGCGCCAACATTCAGCAATGTCCCAGTCAAAGATCCGATGATCTGGACGTCGAAGCGAGCAAGCCATGGTCGCTATAGCGAGTATACAAAACAAACTAGATGGACAAAATAAAAACCGATATACTTAAAAGTGGTAGGCAACCACTTCTTGGCACCATATAAATGACCCAGTCATTCGCACAACATGGTGCAACATAGTTTTATTAAAGATCACTTACAGTACACTTCAGCATGTTTTTATAACTTGTGTAGCGACTATTCGACTGGCAGCATGAGCTGAGTTCTGATAATATAAACCGTATAGTAGGCGGAGCTTCTACTAATAAAGCACTACAATTGGTTAGTGTGGAGTAACCAATCTATAGTATGCATTATTACTAATTACTAATTTACTTAGTATGTATTATTACCTCCAATTTATTAACTATGGTGATAGATGTGGCCTGCCATTCGTTCACAAACATGGGTCCTGGCCCCTATGCATAAAACGTTGTCGCCCCCTGGACTAAACCAAAACCTTGATCCTGTCCCGCCAGCCTTTTTTCAAAATTTAGCAACTCAAAATGGGGGTGCGTCTTCGACGTAGGTGCGTCTTCATTGCCGGGAAATACGGTATGGTTTATAGCAGTTAATTCATGCAAACTTTGTAAAATTAAAAAGATTTTAACCATTTTAAAATTAGTATATTATGCATAATAATTGATTGGGATGAAACTCTTGAGGGACTGATTTATAAGTTTGCACACAACACAAAAATTGGCATAATTGTGGATAGTAAAGAAGATTGTCATTGGATGTAGCAGAATGCAGAAAGTATACAGTAAATGGCAAGACCTGAGCTGCATTGATTTACAGATGGATCTGTGGTGCAAGAAAGCTCTGAAAGTGGTAATACAAGTGGATAGAGTGGTAAAGAAGTCACATTGCGTGGTTGCCTTAATTGTTTAGGCCACTGAGTATAGAGGTAGGGAAGTCCTGAAAAGTACCTAATAAAGGTAGGAAAGTCCTGGAAGAGCAGTATAAACTTTGTTAGGCCACATTTGGTGTATCGTGTATCGTGTGGTAGATAGATAGATAGATATGATGTTGATGATCTGGATGAGGGAATTAATAGCTTAGTGAGCCAGTCGTGTGTGATATGAAATGGGGCAGTTAGTGTTGAGGAAGCAGGGAGTCCGCATGAGGACTCTACAGGTTTGTAGAATTGGCAAAGAAGTGGCAAATGGAATTAAGTGTAGTAAAGTGTATGGTCATGCACTTTCATGGAAGGAATAAAAGAGGAATCTACTTTCTAAATGGGGGGAAGATTCAGAAATCGGAGTTGCAAAGAAACTTGGGAGTACCTGCGCAGGATTCGCTAAAGGTTAATTTGCAGGTTGAGTCAGTGGTAAGAAAGGCAAATGCAATGTTACATTCATTTTGATAGGACTAGAATTTAAAATTAAGGATGTAATGCTGTGGCTTTATATGGCCTCAGACCACATTTGGAATATTGTGATCAGTTTGGGGCCGCATATCTGAGGAAGGGTGTGCTGGCATTCGAGATGACCCAAAGGAGGTTTACGAGAATGATCCTACGGATGATTAGGTTAACGTACAGGCAGCGTTTGATGGCTCCGAGCCTGTACTCGCTGGGGTTGAGGCCAATGAGGAAGAATCTCATAATAGCCAACCAATTAGTGAACGGCATAGATAGAGTGGATGTGGAGAGGATGTTACCAGTAGTGAATCTCGAACCAATGGGTCCAGCCTCAGAATAAAACGATGTATGTTGGAGATGAGGAAGAATTTCTTTAGTCAGAGGATGGTAAATTCATTGTCACAGACTTTGGGTATATTTAAAGTGTAGATTGATATATTTTTTGATTAGTAAGGGTGTCAAATGGTGGGTAGACACAAAATGCTGGAGGAACTCAGCGGGTGAGGCAGCATCTCTGGAGAGAAGGAATGGGCAACGTTTCGGGTCGAGACCCTTTTTCAGACAGATGTCAAATGGCGGCGCAGACTTAATGGGCTGAATGGCCAGATTTTCCTCCTATTTCTTATGATCCATGATCGCTGATACCCTCTAATACAAGCAACATGCTGGTTAACCTCTATTAAACCCTCTGCTAAGCCTCCACATTCTTCCAATAATGCAGCAACCAGAAATGCACACTCTGCTTGAAGATAAGATAAGATAAGATGCATTTATTTGTCACATGTGCCAATTGACACAGCGAAATTAAATCACCATTAAAAATACATTAAAAATAAAGAACACAACATGGAGTAAATAGATTTCAACATAAAACATCCCCCCCACAGCAGGATCAAAATTTCCTACGGTTAGGGAAGGCACCTAAGTCAGTCTCTTCCCCTGATGTTCCCCAATGTTCCCCCGATGTCGGGACCTCCCCGAGCCCCCTGCAGTCGCCGCTACGGGGGGGCATGAAACTGCATTTGAAACATACCAACTGTCCCCCGGAATTTCGTAAACAACCTAAAATCCGGCAGGCGGAGAAGGCGGGAACGAAAAATAACCGAAAAATAATCAAAACAAAAAAACGGGAAAAAACGAGCGGCGGTGGGGACAACGTGCAGCGCTCGTGAATTAGAGCGGCGGTTACGAACGCGCGCGGTCGCACATAACAGAACACGTGCAGCGGGAAAGGGCGGAGCGGGATGTGCGTGCGGGAAGGTCAACATCGGGAACGATCGATGCAGACAGTGATTCAAAAGGCTTTAAGACAGTTCATGTGGGGAGGTAGACATTAGCATTGTGGGGCTAGTAGGGCCCATTGCCACCCAAAGTCAGCCCTTTTCATTCACTGTGATCACGTGCTGAATGTCAGTACCCCGTTCCTGCCTGCCTTCTCCCCATACATCCCCTGACCCCGCTATCTTTAAAGCCCTATCTAGCCCTATCTATTTCTCTGTTCCCCCAATGTCGAAAAAGGTGTCGGGACCTCCCCGAACCCCCTGCAGTCCAATTGAGTTTATTGTCAATTGAGTTTAATGTTTATTTGTGCTAAAGATGTTTATGTGAGTTTACTAAAGGATTTTAATGTGTGTTTAATGAGTTTTGTATATAGTACTTATTTGAAAAAAGGGGGGATTCAACGCGCGTCTGCATGCATACATATTTCTGGTCCGCAACTGCATTGAAATGGCTGTCTAAAAGGGTTGAATGTTACTGTGAACTGCATTTGAATTTGGTGGCCTTGCACCCTGCTTGGTGGCATGAAATTGCATTTGAATTTGATGGCCTTGCACCCTGCTTGAAGTGGCATGAAACTGCATTTGAATTTGGTGGCCTTGCACCCTGCTTGAAGTGGTATTAAACTACACTTGAATTTGGTGGCCTTGCACCCTGCTTGAAGTGGTGTGAAACTGCACTTGAATTTGGTGGCCTTGCACCCTGCTTGAAGTGGCATGAAACTGCATTTGAATTTGGTGGCCTTGCACCCTGCTTGAAGTGGTAGGAAACTGCACTTGAATTTGGTGGCCTCGCACCCTGCTTGAAATGGAATTTCAAGGAATAGACTTGAATCAACTGCCAGCCCACCAGCCGTGAGTGAGCTGCCAGCACGCCAGGCTTGAGTGACTGAGCTGTCAGCCCAAGAATCCATTCGGCCCACACTGTCCATACCAGCCTCTGGAAACCAGTCCCTTCAGCTCGCAACACCCATACTAGCGCTGCAGAAAGCGCCCCCCCCCTCCAATGCCATCAATATTGGAATTGGTGGAGAGGTGGAATATTGCGTTGGGGGACCAGCCCTCCCGTGTGAACATGGGACCCAATGGGTCCCACTTAGTCTAGTATACTTATAAAACCCTTGGATGTGGATGTATTTGTGTGTGGATTTGTGTGTTTATTTATGTGTTTGTCTGTGATTCCCATCTTCTCGAAAACACGATGCGCTAACAGTCAAATATTTACATATTCCGGTAGAGATTTACCTCATGATTTCAAAAATCGCCTCATCTGAAAATTTGATTCATTACTTCTTGAGATTTCTTAAAATTGTTCACAATTCTAAGATCTTTTTTAAAGCTAACGAGCTGATGACATCACAATGGTTCTGCTCATCGCAGCCAGCTGCGCACAGTTTTTGCATGCGCTGCGAGTTACGTTAACCCCCCCCCCCCCGACTCGCACTCGACCGGCTGTCTGCTGTCGTGGGGGGTGCGGCGGCGGGGGGAAATGTAACTCACAGTACCCGCAGCCCAGCCGTCCTCCCACCCCCCGGGCTGTGGTTTGAAGCTGCTGAACATGCAGTAATTTGGTTGGACTTCTGAGGCCTCCTCTACCCCCCCTCTCTCCCCCTCCTCTAAATGCCCCCCTCTCTCCCCTCTCTCCCCCTCTCCCCCTCTCTCTCTCCCCCCCCTCCCCCCCTCTCCCCCCTCTCCCCCCCTCTCCTCCCCTCTCCTCCCCTCTCTCCCCTCTCTTCTCTCTCTCCCCCTCCTCCCTTCTCTCCCCTCTACCCCCCCTCTCTCTCCACCCCCTCCTCCCCCTCCCCCCCCTCTCCCCCTCCTCCCCCCCTCCCCTCCTCCACCCCTCCCCCCTCCCCCCCTCCCCTCTCCTCTCCCCCCCTCCCCCCCTCCCCCCCCTCCCCCCCCTCCCCCCCTCCCCCCACCTCTCCCCCCCCTCACCCCCCCCTCTCCCCCCCCTCCCCCCCCCTCTACCCCCCCCTCTCCCCCCCTCTCGCCCCCCCCCCCCCTCCCCCCCCCCCCCCCTCTCCCCACCCTCTCCCCCACCCTCCTCCCCCCCTCTCCCCCCCCCCTCTCCCCCCCCTCCCCCCCTCCCCCCCCCTCTTCCCCCCCCTCCCCCCCCTCCCTCCCCCCCTCTCCCCCCCTCTGTCGCCCCCCTCCTCCCTCACCCACCCCCTCTCCCCCCCTCCCCCCCCTCTCCTCTCTCCCCCTCCCGCCCCCTCCCCCCTTCCTCCCCCCTCTCCCCCCTCTCTCCGCCCCACGCTCTTCCCCCCCCTCCCCCCCACCCCCTCTCTCCCCCCCCCCCCCTCTCTCCCTCCCCTCTCTCCCTCCCCTCTCACTTTTCAGCATAATTGTATAAGGGATAAAAGCGTTGTAAAGACAAGCCTGAAGGCTTTGTGTCCTCAATGCAAGTATATTCGTAAATAAGGTGGACGGGTTGAACGTGCAGATAGCTATTAATGATTATGAAATAGTTGGGATCATGGAGACAATTGCTCCAGGGTGACATAGCTGGGAGCTGAACATCCAGGGATCTTTCAATATTCAGGAGGGATAGAGGAGAAAGGAAAAGGAGGTGGGGTAGCGTTGCTGGTTAGAGAGGAGATTAACGCAATGGAAAGGAAGGACAATTAGCTTGGAGGATTAGAATCGGTATGGGTAGAGCGCAAAAACACTAAGGGGCAGAAAACGCTGGTGGGTGTTGTGTACAGGCCACCTAACAGTAGCAGTGAAGTTGCGGATGGTATCAAACAGGAAATTAGAAATGCGTGCGACAAAGGCAAAACAGTTATAATGGGTGACTTCAATCTACATATAGATTGGGTGAATCAAATTGGCAGGGGTGCTGAGGAAGAGGATTTTTTGGAATGTATGCGGGATAGTTATCTAAATGAATATGTTGAGGAACTAACGAGAGAGCAGGCTATTTTAGACTGGGTTTTGAGTAATGAGGAAGGGGTAGTTAGCAGTCTTGTTGTACGTGTCCCCTTGGGCAAGAGTGACCATAATTTGGTTGAGTTCTTCATTAGGATGGAGAGTGACATTGTTAATTCAAAAACAATGGTTCTGAACTTAAAGAAAGTTAACTTTGAGGGTATGAGACGTGAATTGGCCAAGGTTGACTGGCAATTAATTCTAAAAGGGTTGACGGTGGTGTCTCCAGATCCCACTATATCATAACGGAAGACATTTAAAGACTGCATGGAGGAACTACAAAAATTGTTCATCCCAGTTTGGCAAAAGAATAAATCGGGGAAGGTAGTGCATCCGTGGATAACAAGGGAAAGTAGCCAGAAAAAGCAGCATACCAGAGGACTGGGAGAAATTCAGAGACCAGCAGAGGAGGACAAAGGGCTTAATTAGGAAAGGAAAAATAGATTATGAAAGAAAACTGGCAGGGAACATAAAAACTGACTGCAAAAGTTTTTATAGATATGTGAAGAGAAAGGGATTAGTTAAAACAAATGTAGGTTCCTTGCAGTCAGAAACAGGTGAGTTGATCATGGGGAACAAGGATATGGCGGACCAATTGAATAACTACTTTTGGTTCCGTCATCACTAAGGAAGACATAAATAATCTGCCGGAAATAGCAGGGGACCGCGGGTCCCAAAGGAGAATGAGTGAAATCCAGTTAGTCGGGAAGTGGTGTTGGGTAAATTGAATGGATTAAAGGGCCGATAAATCCCCAGGTCCCAGATAGGCTGCAATCCCAGAGTACTTAAGGAAGCAGCCACGGAAATAGTGGATGACATTAGTGATACTCTTTCATAACTCTTTAGATTCTGGAGTTAGTTCCTGAGGATTGGCGTGGTAGCAAACGTAACCCCTCTTTTTAAGAAGGGAGGGAGAGAAAAACAGGGAATTACAGATTCAGTTAGTCTAACAATCGGTGGTGGGGAAACTGCTAGAGTCAGTTATTAAAGATGGGATAGCAGCACATTTGAAAAGTGGTGAAATCATTGGACAAAGTCATTGTGGATTTACGAAAGGTAAATCATGTTTGACGAATCTTGTGGAATTTTCGAGAATGTAACTAGTAGCGTGGATAAGGGAGAACCAGTGGATGTGGTATATCTGGACTTCCAGAAGGCTTTCGACAAGGTCCCACATAAGAGATTAGTAAGCATATGGCATTGGGGGTTCAGTATTGATGTGGATAGAGAACTGGCTGGCAAACAGGAAGCAAAGAGTAGGAGTAAACGGGTCCTTTTCACAATGGCAGGCAGTGACTAGTGGGGTACCACAGGGCTCAGTGCTGAGACCCCAGCTATTTACAATATATATTAATGATCTGGATGAGGGAATTGAAGGCAATATCTCCAAGTTTTTGCGGATGACACTAAAGCTGGGTGTGCAGTGTAGCTGTGAGGAGAATGCTAGGAGACTGCAAGGTGACTTGGATAGGCTGGGTGAGTGGGCAAATGTTTGGCAGATGCAGTATAATGTGGGATAAATGTAAGGTTTATCCACTTTGGTGGCAAAAACAGGAAAGCAGACTATTATTTTAAATGGTGGCCGATTAGGAAAAGGGGAGATGCAGCGAGACCTGGGTGTCATGGTACACCAGTCATTGAAAGTAGGCATGCAGGTGCAGCAGGCAGGTGAAAAAAGGAATGGTATGTTAGCTTTCATAGCAAAAGGATTTGAGTATAGGAGCAGGAGATTCTACTTCAGTTGTACAGGGTCTTGGTGAGACCACACCTGGAGTATTGCGTACAGTTTTCGTCTCCAAATCTGGGGAAGGACATTATTGCCATAGAGGGAGTGCAGAGAAGGTTCACCAGACTGATTCCTGGGATGTCAGGACTGTCTTATGAAGAAAGACTGATAGACTCTCGGTTTATACTCTCTAGAATTTAGGAGATTGAGAGGGGATCTTATAGAAACTTACAAAAATCTTAAGGGGTTGGACAGGCTAGATGCAGGAAGATTGTTCCTGATGTTGGGGAAGTCCAGGACAAGGGGTCACAGCTTAAGGATAAGGGGGAAATCCTTTAAGACCGAGATGAGAAGGACTTTTTTCACACAGAGAGTGGTGAGTTTCTGGAACTCTCTGCCACAGAGGGTAGTTGAGGCCAGTTCATTGGCTATATTTAAGAGGGATTTAGATGTGGCCCTTGTGGCTAAGGGGATGAGGGTATGGAGAGAAGGCAGGTACGGGATACTGAGTTGGATGATCAGCCATGATTATATTGAATGGCGGTGCAGGCTCGAAGGGCCGAATGGCCTACTCATGCACCTAATTTCTATGTTTCTATGTTTTCTATGTTTCTAAAGGCCTTCTAAAAATCCCAGGAAACAACATCCACTGACTATTTTGTCCATCCTGTTTGTTGCTTCCTCTCACAATGAATGTTAACATTGCATTTACCTTCCTTACCACTGATTCAACTGCAAATTAATCTTTTTGGAATACTGCACCAGTGCTCTCAAGTTCCTTTGCACCTCTGATATCGGAATCTTCCCCCTATTTAAGGTGACATTGACCTTTCTCAAAGAATTCCAACAGATTTCTCAGACAAGATCTCCCCTTAACAAAACATGCTGAATTTGGAATATTTTATCCTTCCAAATAAGCTGAAACCTTTTCGTTACTAATGGACTCTAAAATCGGACCAACCACTGAAGCCAGGCTAACTGTCCTCTAATTTACTTTCTATAATGCCTCACGTCTCCTTTATACAGTGGAGTTACATTTGTGATTTTGATAGTCCCCTAAAACCATTCCTGACTCTAGTCATTCTTCAAAGATTGCTATTAATGCCTCCACAATCTCTACAGCTATCTCTTTCAGAACCCTAGGGTGTAGTACACTTGGTTCAGGTGACATCCAGCTTCAGACCTTTCAGCTTCCTCAGCATCTTCTCCTCTGTAATAGCCACTGCACTTACTTCTGCCCTGGTGACTCTCTTAAATTTCTGGCACACTGCTAGTTTCTTCCATTGTGATGACAGACGTAATAACCTTATTCAGTTCATCTGTCATTTCTTTGTTTCACATTACCACTTCTACAGTGTAATTTTTTTAGAGGTCCAATGTTCAATCTTGCCTCTTTTACTCTTTATATATCTAAAAAATCTTTGGTACCCTCTATCCTGTTATTTTCTAGTTTACCTTCATCTTTTCTCCTCTTATAGATTTTTAGTTGCCTTCTATTGGTTTTTAAAAGCTTCCAATTCCTTGAGCTTCCCACTAATCTTTGCCATATACGCAATATTTTTTTCTTTCATGCTGTCTTTGACTTCCTATGTCAGCCACAGTCACCTCATTCTCCCCTTCGTATGTTTCTTTTTCTTTGGTATGAAATGATCCTGCATCTTCTGAATTACTCACAGAAACACCTGCCATTTTTACTGGGGTCCCCTTCCAATCAACTTTAGCTAGCTCCTCCCTCATGACTCTATAGTTACCTTTACTCAGCAATAATACTGATATATCCGATTTCAGCTTCTCCCTCACAAACTGCAGGTTAAATTCAATCATATTATGATAACTGAGACCTCGTGATTTCTTCATCTTAGCTCCCGACTCATATCTGGTTCATTACACAACACCAAATCCAAAAATGCCTTTTCCCTAGTGGGCTCGACCAGGAGCTCTAAAAAGCCATCTTATAGGCCTACTACAAATTCCTTCCCTTTGGGATCCAGTACCAACCTGATTTTCCCAGTCTACATGCATACTGAAAACCCCCATGACCACTGCAACATTGCCTTTCTATTGTGAGATATAGGTTGTGCTCACAATCAATTCTCAGAGACTGAATCATGGAAACAAGAAATGCTTTATTTGCGAGTCTGCAGAGTCGGGGAGTGGTGGAGGGGAGGGGTGAAGTAAAGCCCCTTTATACACACATTTCTACATTTAACCTCCCCTTCTGGCCCTCCCCAATTAGAGCACTGAGGTGCACAGTCTATAGGTACGTCCCCCCAGTACCTCCCACATCATACATCGCATGTTCATGGTAATGAGCAGTTTCTTGACCAGGGGCGTGTTAGTAATATTCATTTATTTCATTAAGTATGCTCAGTTGTAAATGACCTGCCCCAGTTTGCTCGCCTCCAACTGACCTGTCTCTGTTTTCTTGTATCTGAATTAAAAGCTAGTATCTACTGATAAGGGTCACATCCATCACTCCCCTTCTACCGCTATACAATGCCATCAATCCTTACTCCAGGACAGTTCTGGTAACTTCATCCACAGCAGTGTCAGAAGCCTCTCCCTGGCCTCTATCGGTTAGAATCCTCTCCTGAACCCTTACAATAGTGTGGTTTAATCACTTTATCCCTCACACTATCTTATGATGTAATTTGTATCCTACACTCTAGCCACTAATCAGAGGTCTGTAACTAACTCCTCTAAGGGTCTCTTTATCCTTGCAGTTTCATAACTCCACCCTGATGCATTCTACATCTTCAGATCCTATGTTGTATCTTACCAAGGATTGGATTTCATGCTTTACCAAGAGAGCTGCCATCTGCCCACCTATGTTTGTTTTTGATAGGATGTGTACCATTGGATGTTCTGCTTCCTGCTCTGATCCTCTTTAAGTCATGACTTTGTGATGCCTTTTTGTAACCGCAGCATAAGGTTATCCTCTTTGTTTCGTTTTCTGTGTGTATTCAAATATACCACATTCAGTTCTGTAGTCACCACCCCTCTTCTCAAATTGGCCCCCATGTTGCCTGATGTTTGGGCTCTTGTCCCTTTCTAAACTTTCTGACCTATTTCTTATTCTGGATCCTGCACTCACCTTCCCTTTAACTTTATCCATACTTTTTTCAATTGTGACACCCCACACCCCCCCCCCCCCCCACTATATTAGTTTAAATAAGGAGAGGTTGGACACATTTGAATTGTTTTCTCTGGGTCGATGTAGGTTGACAGAAGCATGTAAAATGGAGAGCATATGTTGGGCAGATGGTTAGACTTTCTCCCATGGTGTAAATATGTCAGGGCTCAGTTTAAGTTGAGAGAAAAGTTTAAATCAGCTTTACAAGGCTTTTTTTTCACACACAGTGGCAAGGTATCTGACATGCTGCCAAAGGAGTTATGACGCAGATCGTGTGCAACATTTCGAGGAGCATTTGATAGCACATCACCAGGCAGGGAATGGAGGTAGACACATTGTGTAAACAAGATGGGGGTTAGTTTAATTCTGCTCATCATAGGTTTTGCACAGAATGTGAACAGAGATGCTTAACATTACTGTGCTGAACTGTTCTATGTACTTTGTAAACTTTGCTGTTGTTGCATCATTTTCTACCATCTATTATGGGCGAAGTTAATTTAAGTAATATTTTTCTGCTAAGAAAGCTAAATAATGGTTTTGAACCTGTTTGGATAGATGACTGCCAGCTTCATTGTTTAATCATTTTTTGGCACTCAAGATAATCTTGAATTGATGCAGAAAAATGATATGCATATGGCACTTTTGGAAAAGAAGTAACTGCTAGCACAGAGGTAACAAGGTCTTTGTGGGTTGAATTCCTTGAGATTGTGATGACTTCTGCTTCTAACTTATTGAGTTATGTAAGACCTCTACAGACTATTCACAATTGTGAATAGCCTAGGTTTCTGCAGGCTGAAGCTCAGCATCAGGTTGAAGTTATTTACACTGCTCCCTTGCTTGAACATGTCCCCATACTGGGAAAAGGTATTCACTGACCATTAAAATCTATATTTCACATAACTGGATTCCTGGAACAAAACCAGGAAAACATTGCAACTTTACCACTTTTTCTTGATGTTCCGCACTCCTAAAACTTGGGCTGCTGAGACTCATTGTAAACTTCCTGCCAAAATGTTTTTTAATTGGGATTAAAAAGATGATCATGGATCAACTATCACCTATATGGAATAATGAAAGATGCAAATGAATAAAAAAACTGTTCTTTCCCTGGATTTTTCAAACCAACTAAATAAATAAAAGGAAACATCTGTTATACTGAAGATGCTAAATCCCTTCAGCAAATAAAAAACAAACTGTTGAAGGAAACTCAGTGGGTCAGGCAAGGAGCAATTCCGTGAGGAAATGGTCAGATCCGTACTCTTCATTCTGAAGTTTCTCAGCACTTTCTTTAATAAAGCAAGTTATTATTAGATGAATTGGTTTAAATAAATGTTACTGTTACTAGAACAGTGTTATGCCTCACAGAAATCCACTCTGGTTCTCTTAGCCACTTATTATTTCATGCATAGTAAACACTGAATAAATGTTAAGGTGATTTTGAATTGAACTAATATACAAAACTTTAATTTAAAGTAATTAACATCAAAAATTAATTTCAAATTAGAAATGAAACAGCCGTAAATTTATTATGTACTTGCATAGATTACATGAATATAGAGGGATTAATAAATTTTGCCAATTACACAAATATTAGTTGTGTATTTAATAATGTATTGGTTGATGGTATTGAAAGTGTTCTAGATTACAGGTTCATCGATAAAGTGATAAAATCAGTAGAAACAATGGCAAAAAGAATTTAAACCCTGAGATAATTCAATTTGGAAGATTGCTTTGGGCTCCTGCACAAGTTGGTAAAAAAAGGAACTCAACCTGGGATAATTGAGAAGCAGAAGTGTCATATCATATATCATATCTATCTATATACTTTTAAACACTGTATGTGTTCTGTTGTGTCGGCGGTGTGTGTTTTGTGGTGTTATGCCCACATTCCATTTTTTTTTCCAGATGAGATTTTTTTGCCTTTGATTTCCATTGTCCCCGCCGCCAAAACCAGATGCTCAAACATCAAAACTACTAGACAAGCGTATTTTTTCCCATTCTTCCCCCCCCCCCGCCAGCGATTTCCGCTTTAACAATACAACATTTATTCTCCTCATTACATTTAGCAAACATTTTTTTATGTACAACAATTTTTAATAAAATACTCACAAGACAACAACTAACCCCCGCCCCCCATCCCCCACACTCACTCATTTAAAAATCGAAACGGCACCTCACGAAACTGCTTACGTCACAATCCCACATGCCCGACCATCCAAGCCGCTTCTCTCCTCTCTTTACATTGCCAGCCCGGCTCCCTCTTCCCTCCCCAACTACGATCGCGCTCCCGCAGCTGACTCGCCCGCGCGCAATCCAAACCACCACCCCCCCCCCCCAAATATGCGTACGACTCCCCGCACGGAATCGCCCGGGCCCGCATAATACAAAACCCCCCCCCCCCCCCCGCCCCCCCCCCCCCCCCCGTTCTCAAAATGCTCTGCCGATCGGGAGGAGGGATAAGGCGTCAGTTCCACGAAGCTAGCGCAGCTCGCGAAGCCCCGCCCGCCTGAGCGCCCCTCCCGTCCCCTGCGTGCTCCAAATAGTCACAAGCAAAAATTATAGAGGTGCTTGGTCACAATCAGGAACTTTGGTCCGAAGCCCACACTCCAAAACCTTCTCAGTCTCGGCTGGCATGCTCTGCCAGATCGGAGAGGAGATGTCGACGGGCAGGCGGGGTAAGGCCCGATCCTGGGGAGGTGAAGAGGGGGAGTCAGGGGATTGAGGGAGTAGGGAGGGAGAGGGAGAGGAATGGGGGTGATAGGGAGTGGGGAATAGATGACTTCCCCACCCTCCTCCCCCTC
>CM069140.1:32763765-32817494 GCA_035221665.1 Okamejei kenojei
TCTGACAAAAAATTGTATCTGTACTTGAAGTCTTCTTGACACCCACCTCCTATAACCTCATTTTTCTTCAGCTCAAACTTTTCCACATTATCGTAAGTTAAGTCCCACAAGCCTGTCATTCTGTTCTTCCTGACCCACTTTGACTCTCCATTCCCAACATCTCAAACATCGCTTATTCATTCGCTCCATAGATGCTGCCTCACCTGCTGAGTTTCTCCAGCATTTTTGTCTACCTTCTATTTTTCCAGCACCTGCAGTTCTTTCTTAAACATCTAAAATTGGAGATCTTCACCACTGTCCTCCAGCCTCATTTATTCGCCAGTGCCACATCTCTAATAGAGTTACAGAGTCTTACAGCATGGAAACAGGCCCTTCAGCCCAGCTTGCCCATACCGGCCAACATGTCCCATCTATACTAGTCCCACCTGCCTGCCTTTGACCCATATCCCTCCAAACCTGTCCTATCCATGTACCTGTCTAAATGTTTCCTACCTGCCTCAGCTACCTCTTATGGCAGTTTGTTCTATATACCTATCACTCTTTGCGTGAAAAGGTTACCCCTCAGGTTCCTATTAAATATTTCCCCCCTCCCCACATACCTCTGACATTCACCTCTTGCTAACTCTCCAAACTTATTTCATGATTAACAGCAAAACCTATGGTCACCAATTCCCATTCACCAGATTCATCCCAAACTTCCTCAAACTCTTGTCGAAAATTATTTTTCTTCCTTCATTCAATACCCCTTGACAGGCTAGAGCTAGGTTTCCATATATCTAACAATAATGCACTTTCAAACATTTTTCACTATTAACAGCAACACCAGAACAATTTATTTGTATTTACTCCTCTTTCACCTAAATCTTGTCTTCAGTTCCGTCAGTGCACCATAATTTTCTTCACCTTATCTGCTTCCACTCTTCAAGTTTTCGTTGGGCTGCTCTGCTGCCAGTAATCCAAATGGTATGTTTCCACCCTGTATATCTAAGTTAGACTAAACTAAACAAAGAAAGGAGTGCACTAAAAGGATAGGTTTGAACTAAGTTTTGAAACTAATTAGAAACTGAAAGAATTAGAGGCATATATTAAGATGAAACCTTAAAAAAGATTGCAAAAAATAGAAAAATGGTAATGAAGAAATTACAATTGGGTAAATGAAATCTAATAACAACAGCAAAATCCTTTCCACATATTTCAAAGTCAGCGAATATTGAAGTACAATGGGCAGCTCCATTGAAGGATGAAATCTCATAGTAAGTGAGCAACTGGATTTTGTTTTTAAAATAACAATGGAAATTAGATTGCTGATTTTGTTTTTGTGGAGGGAAAAATTGCAGTGAAAGATCAATGTAGAAAAGTGGGAGAATCAACTCAGCTACTAGTAATTCAATCTCTCCCCGATCTCAATCATACCTCTAGATTCCCTCTCCCCAAACACAGTCTAAAGAAGGCTATCGACCCGAAATGTCACCAATTCCTTTTCTCCAGAGATGCTGCCGGACCCACTGAGTTACTGCAGCATTTTGTGTCTCTCTCTGCTTCCTTGGTAGGTTTATGCAGCGGTTCCCTCGTGTCTCCTCCATCTCCGGTTGTAGTTGCCATCATAAAACCTCCTTCACCATCTCCCCCTTACCAGCACCTGCCCCGCTGCCCAAGCGTTTAACCAGTTGCTTCATATCCTGGGGCTTTCAGAGCATGCTGAGCAAGGCTTCAGATCTGCACGTCCTCCAACTCATCGAGGCATTCGCCCATACCACTATATCATCAATAGTAGTCCCCTGCACTATTCGCGTCATATGTGAAACTGCCAAATGCTGGTACAAAGCTAACTGAAAGCTAACTGTTGTTTCTGTACTAAACGCAAAAAGGTTAACGTCAACAACACAGCTCTGTTTCTGCTTCATTTACATCTAACACAACTGAGTAAATATGTAGTATTTCCGGCTTAACTCATACAGGGACACCAATCAGGACCTGGAGTGTTTATCCTTTCTGGCTTACACTTTATACTCAAGGCATCAAACCAGCTCGAGACCTCAATATATCTCTTGCACAAAATTATCGGAATATGTGCAATATTCATGGAAAAGTTCTTAAAGAATAGATACTCACATCGGCTGAGGCAGTGGAGCACAGTTCGGGAGTCCGTCAACACTGAAGGTTGTAGAATCACATCTGCACCAGTCATCAATGACATCACCACCTCCTGAACACCAGAGTAGACTCAACATTGCTTCATAGATTGCCTAGGAGGATAAGATCTAGTTAGATACTGTGCAGTGCACGCTCCATGGCGTTGAATATTGGTAGCTATCTTAAGTGAATGTGAACAAATGTGATTTCCACAAGTTCTGAAGATCCCTACACTTCATCACTTGACACTGATTATGGGCACTGCCAGTGCAGAGAAATCACCCTGCATAAAGCACAATCTCAACGCCTGTGCTATACAGAGCTACATAGTGCGTGAAAGATACTTCAGCTAATCTTGTTGTGAAAACCATTACATCATTTCATTCTCTGACTCAGAAGAGCATTTGAGATACTAATCACCGAGTCTCTGCTTCTTATAAATTTGGACCGAGATTGTCCATTTGGTTATGCTTGTCATTTTCACAGCTATCCTTAATGAAATATTATCTCAGCCCTTTTTTTGCAATGTTAACATTAAATTACTTCTGCTGAGAACCTATAAAATACAACAAAAACAACTGCAGTGTGAGGAAAGTGTTGTTAGCTTGATAATGCACTGACCACCTCTGTAGCTTGTTCTGAAGCTGCCCAGGTGGAATGGGGTCCCGGAGCGGGGGCTGCCTGCTGCCATGTGCGGCGGCCGCAGGCCTGGTTTGAAGCTGCAATCAGACTACAAGTCTGTTTGATGAACTTTGTGTAACTTTGTCGGCACCAGAAAGGTAGAGACTTGTGTACTGCCTAGGTGAGGTCTGCTGTGTGATCTCACCGGGTTGCATGCAAAACAAAACATTTCACTGTACCTAGGTACATGTGACAATAAAAGTATCATTGAATCATTGTTCAAACTAACCTTTTCTTAACCAATGTGACAAAGGCAGGGATCTGTTTTTAAGGCACAGAGATTTGAAGAGCATTAACAGAAGAGGTTGGGCACTCCAGCAACAATCATCCCTCCAAATTCCCCCTCTCGTCTCCACTCGCTCCCTTATTTCTACTCCAGTGTGCATCCCATATCCACTATCCCTCCCCTCCCCACCAATCCTGCTCCTTCTTTTGATTTAGAAATACAGTGTGGAAACAGGGTCTTCGGCTCACCAAGTCAATGCCGACCAGTGATCTCCTTACATTAGTTTAGTTTAGTTTAACTAAGAGATGTAGTGCTGAAACAGGCCATTCGGCCTACCAAATCTGTGTAGACTAGCAATCCCCATACACTACCACTATCCTCCATACTAGGGACAATTTTCAGAAGTCAATTAACCTTCGTCTTTGTAGTGTGGGAGAAAACCAAGCACCGGGTGAAAACCCACATGGTCACAGGGAGAACGTACAAGGTCCATACAAAGAAGCACCAGTAGTTAGGATTGAACCTGGATCTCTGGCATTGTAAGGCAGCAACTCTACCAAACTTAGAAGGAAGGAGATGGGAACAGTTATTCACAATGATGTTCCCCAACCACACAAAATGAGCTGAGGTTTCATCCACTTGTCAATGCGTTTTGTGGCCTTGAGCTACAAGACTACATGTTATCGTTGAGGGATCACAAGAATAAGAGCAAAAGTAAGCTACTTGGCCCCTCTACCATTGTCTTACATTGATCAGAAAAAAAAATCTGAACAATTTTAAAGGGTCAGGTAGCATTTGTGGCGAGAAATGAATAGTTGACATTATGTCTACAGCCTGCCATTGCTGTTCCGCTTCCACATCCACTCCCTACACACAGTGCGTAATTTACATCCCACCACTTGAAACTTCACATTAGTGCCATATGTACAAGGACAGTTGACTTGTTTTCTGCTAGCTTGTAAAACCTAGTGTAGTTTAGTTTAGATTATTGTCACATGTACTGAAGCTTTTTGTTGCATGCTATCCAGTCAGCAGAAAAGCTATACATGATTACAATCGATCCATCCACAGTGTACAGACACATGATGAAGGGAATAAAGTTTAGTGCAAGATAAAGTCCAGTAAACTCCGATTAAAGATAGTCTCCAATGAGGTAGAAACGTACTTTTTGCGTTTCATTTTCGCTGAGCAGTTCAGACAGTGGAGCTGCCTTGGTGACTTCCAGCAACACAGGTTCTTCTTGCCTGTTTTGGACCCCTTTTGGGTGGCACAGGTGACAGGAGGATGGGCAACCTCCCCTGTTCTCACAGTACATCCTCACTCCAGATGCCATGAGCTCATCGCCAGAGTCAAGAAGGCTTCCAACGTAGGCTGGAAAAGTTAATGATTTGGGATCCTTTTCATGTTCCTCGGATTCATCAGATGGAGAATTGGCTGTACGAACAAACAGATGATATTAGTGCACAATGGCATGAATAGACACAATCAGTTAGTGCTATTAGAAACAAATGACGTGCGTAATTTGTATAATTAGAAATACGGCTATAAATAGATTCAGAGTCACAGCACAGAAATAGGCCCTTCAGCCCATCATATCAATGTCACCCATTGCACCTATCTACATGAAGCCCATTTACCCACATTCGGTCCATAGCCTTCTATGTCTTAGTGATTCACTATCGTAGTTTAGAGAAACAGCAAGGAAACAAACCATTCTGCCCACCAAGTTGGTGCCGACCAGTGATCACCTTGTACACTAGCACCATCCTACCCACCACGGACAAAATTACAATTACTGAATTACCAAAGCCAATTAACCAACTTTGGAGTGTGGGAGGAAACCAAAGCAACCAGAGAAACCCCATGTGGTCGCAGGGATAATGTATGAACTCTGTACAGACAGCACCTGTAGTCCTGATCAAAACTGGGTCTCTGGTGCCATAAGGCAGCAACCCTACCGCTGTGCCGCCCGATGTTTTCCCAATGTTTTTACGTAGGCGAGGTTGAGGGCTTGGGAGTTAGTGAGTGGAAGGGCTTGTTTCCATGTTGTGTCTCTAAACTGAATTCACCTCTTCTTCTTACAACATGAACTTCCACACTCAAAACATCACCACCTAAATCCCAGTCCTGATGAAAAAGTCGCTTGAATTACATTTCAGCACAGATTGATGCACAGTATCTCCAGCAGTATCTGCTTTTATATCAAACTACACAGTTTTCAGTTTATTTTTATTTTTTCAGCCACCCACATCCTCCCTCCAATCACCTTTGACCTAACGTATAGCTCGTTTGTTCACTAATATAATTACATTTAATTCTCATTTTCAACTTCATTTCTGCAACCTGTTATTCTACATTGGTTTCTATTCATGAAGTGTTTCGACACATCTTTCATGTTAAACCTCCTCTGTAACACAAATCATTACTGCAGATAATTTTGCTTCCGAGGCATTTGTTTTAACACCACGTTGATAAGGAGTTAGCAAGTAGATAATTTAATCTCTGGTGAGCTATACATTCTCTCTCTCTCAATTGGTTCAGAGATTTCACCATTTGATACAGTTGAAATCAACTCTCGCTCATAGTTGCTGCCAGACACTGAGAATAAATCAGATCTGATATTCATTTGAATTAGTCTGAATAATGGGCCAAGCCAAAACGTCACCGATTCATGTTCTCCAGAGATGCTGCCTGACTTGCTGAGTTACACCAACACTTTATCTTTTTTTTGTAAACCCCCTTCACTTATATTCCTACATGTGGTTGTCAACAATTGCAGAGGTGGGCTGAGGAATGCAGAGAGGTGCATTTTGGAAAATCATACTAGGGCAGGATCTACACCATGAAAGGAAGGGCTCTGGGGAGTGTTGGAGAGCAGAGGGATCTAGGAGTGCAGGTTCATAGTTCCTTGAAAGTAGCATCACAAGTAGAAAAGATGTTCAAGAAGGCTGTCGGCACATTGTCTTTCATCAGTCAGAGTATTGAGTACAGAAGTTGGGAAGTCATGTTACAGTTGTGCAAGACATTGATGAGGCCACATTGTGAGTGTTGGGTTCAGTTTTGGTCAGCCTGTCATAGGAAAGATGTTAAGCTGGAAAGGGTGCAGCAAATATTTACAAGGATGTTGCCAGGACTCGTGGCAAGAGGATGAGGAGTGATCTTGTAGAGGTATATAAGATCATGAGAGTAATAGATAGGGTACATGCAGGGTCTTTTACCCGTAGGCAAATTGTGAACCAGAGGATTATAGGTTTAAGGTGAGGGGGGAGGGAGATTTAATTGGAACCTGAGGGGCACCTGTTTTATGCAGGGAGGGGTCTTCAGTGTATGAAACAAGCTGCCTGGGGGGTAGTTGAGGCAGGTATTATTAAAATTAGACAAGTACATAGATAGGATAGGCTTAGAGGGATATGGGACAAACAAAAGCATGTGGGACGTGTAGATGGGTGGTGGTGGACCTGGATAAATTGGGCTGAAGTATCACAGTACCTTTCAGCTTCCTGGTGATACAGAAGGATTTGAATGTGTTGAAAATGTGTTGAAAGCACTGACAGCAAAGTGAATTTCTGTTTTCTTACAGTGAACACACTGGTATCAACCTGTCTGAAGTCCATTTGATTTCACAAGTAGATTATTGTTTCCATTGGTTTGTCAAACAGGTCAGTGTGGTAAATAATAATAGAATCTAATGAGAGTCAGATCATGTTCATTGTCTGCACTCAGAGAACAGGCAGTGTGACAATTCAAAAGGGCAATTGAGTGTACAGATACAATTGTTGTTGACTTTTGAGTGCTTTTCATCAATTATGTTTGTTGATTTGACTGGAAGCCAAAAGTGCTGGAGAAACTCAGCGGGTGAGGCAGCATCTATGGAGTGAAGGAAATAGGCGACGTTTCGGGTCTGGGAGAGCAGGTTTGATTAAGGTTTCACTTCCTCCAACATCACCAAAGGATGATTCAACTTATACTGGTGGCTGACTGGAAAAGCTGATACTCAAGGCCTACTTGCAAAGCTCATATATGAACCCAGGATTTTCTGGAAATGGAGACACCAGTCCAAATAAGGAGTTCCGACCTTAAACGTCACCTATCCATGCATTGGGGGAATTTAGTGTGTTTGACCCGGAGCAGTAGTGAGTTTCTCAAACAAGTCAGATTATTCAAATTTTTAATGGGGAGGACTGAGAGAACCTGAAGTGCTACTGTGAGTCGCGGCACCTAAAGGTCTTTTATATACTTGTGACACAATGGTTACATGTGGTTTTTAGATTTTTTAAATCATTCATCAGTGACCAACATCTCTTTGTATTCAAGAAGGAACTGCAGATGCTGGAAAATCAAAGGTAGACAACTCATAGATGCTGTTGCACCCGCTGAGTTTCTCCAGCACTTTTGTCTACTATCTCTTTGTATTCTATCATTCTTTTCCTCCAGAGTTATTTTTAACTTTCTGTTCCATGTAATTTGGAAAACCACTCACCTATTTGTCAGACAAATGGGTGTAATATAGGACTTCTGTTACTTTCTGTGTAGAAAGGAACTGCAGATGCTGGTTTATACTGAAGACAAGCTGAATGCTGGATTAACTCAGTGGATCAGGCAGCATCTCTGGAAAAAAATAACAGGTGATATTACGGGTCAGAACCCAAACTGGAGGCGGGTTCTGACCCAAAACTTCACCTATTCCTTTTCTCCAGAGATGTTGTCTGACCCGAGTTACTCCAGCATTTTGTGTCTATTTCTGTTACTTTCTGATTAGTTTTATTGCCCTCAGCCTGGTTTACAACCACCTATGTTTATCTTTACCCCTATTTAGCTATGCCTTGCAATCTAAACACTAAATCTATTTATTGCCTCTTCTAACATGACCTTTAAGTTCCCTTCACTACGTTGGCTTCCGCAATATGTAAGCTCATATTTCAAACTTGCCAAATACTCATAACTTCCAGAATTTCCTATATCACCATGTCCTCCAGAAATTCTGCCTGACCAACTGAGATTCCAATTGTACCATGGAAATCTATTTTTCATGAATTTTTGGGTTACACCAGTTTTCAAGACATACTGTAATTTCCTTGGTTTTTGCTTTGCTTTGCCAATTCCCTTACTAAATCTAATAGTTCCCTACACACGCCCCATGCCACAATACAGGCAGGCCTGTATGACCCATTGTTAGGCAAGGGTGAAGCATTGTAAAATCGGAGTGTAGCTAATGTGTCTTTATTTAAGAGAGACTGAAAAGAAAAACCTGGGATCTATAGAACAGTAAGCTCAACACTGTGGTAGGAATGCTACTGGAGAGGAATATTATCTGAGGAATAAGATATACATGCACCTGGAAAAACAGTTGAATAGCAACAGTCTGCATGGGATTGTGTGAGGGAGATTATGTTTTGAGTATGATATCGTTTTTTGAAGGCATGTCCAAGAAGGTTGATGGGGGCAGGGCCATAGACATAGTCTTTCTGGACTTTGTCAAGGCCTTTGATAAAGTTCCACATGGTAGGTTGCTCTTGAATGTTTGTTTGCATGGGATCCAGGGAGACCTAGCTAACTGAAAACAGATTTGGTTTCATGATAGGAAGCAGAGGGGGATGGTGGAAGGTTGTTTTTTGGACTGGAGGCCCGTGACTAGTGGATGGGTGCTTTGCCATCTATATCACCAATTTGGATAAGAATGTACAAGGCATGGTCAGCATGTTTGCAGATGACACCGACCTCAGGAATTAGAAAAGAGGTGAAGATTTAGTTTCATGTTACATCAACAGAGAACCAAGCATGAAAAGCAAATCTAGCCAAGGAGTTGGGGTTATCTGTCTCAACTAATGTAGGACTTGAGGTGCAACACTGAATAAAATATAGTTGTGGAAATACTCTGTTAAAATTGCTACAAGCAAGTAAAAACAGAATGAATTGAAGAATGTTTTTCTGATGAATGGCAACAGACCAACGTGATATTATGCTCATTTCCCTGCATTTTGAAAGACCATTTGCAACACACATTACTATTTACTCAGCAACTCAATGATAAAATATGCCTTGCGTTTGGTATAAATACATAGTGGTACATCTCCATGAAATCAGTTGTCAGGCCATATAATGAGGTGCTGTGGAAGCTGGTATTGATTGCTTTTAACATGCAAGTCCATAGAAGAGCAATGAGCCTTGGCAAAGCAACTGAATCTAATCACTGAGAGTGTGCCAGTATCTCCACAGACAGATGCAGGCAACAAAAACTGTGGCAAAGTGTGAATCTGCCTCACTGGTTTCCGTGAGCACCACTCAGTCTGGTTAACCCGTACACTATGAAAAATAATTAGACTCTTGCAGAGGTTTCAATTTTTTATGTGCAATTCTTAATATTTATTAATTGCTATTAGTTATTCTTAACAGCATCGGTGAGACAACAAAGAACACCTGAACGCAAGAAATAGTAGCAGATTACTTTAGGGGCAGCACAGTGGTGCAGTGGTAGAGTTGTTGCCTTACAGTGCCAGAGACATGGGTTCAATCCTGTCGATGGGTGCTGCCCGTTCAGAGTTTGTATGTTTCCCCTGTGACCATGTGGATTTTTTACGGGAGCTCTAGTTTCCTCCCACATTCCTAAGACGTGCAAGTTTGTAGGTTTTGGTAAAAAGGCTTTGGTAAAAATTGTAAATTCTCCCCAGAGTGTAGGGTAGTGCTAGTGTACGGGGATTGCTGGTTGCCGTGGTCTTCGTGGACCGAAGGGCCTGCTTCTGTTATGTATCTCTTAATAATCTAAATAAATTTAAAACTAGTTTAGTTTAGAGATACAGCATGGAAACAGGTCCTTCGGCCCACAGGGTCTGGGCTGTCTAGGGAACCCTGTACACTAGCACTATCGTATACACAAAGGACAATTTATAATCTTTACCATAACCAGTAAATCTACGATTCTACATGTCTTTGGAATATGGGCGGAAACCGGAGCACCTGAGGTAATCCACTCTGTCAGAGGGAGAACGTACAAACTCCGAACAGACAGCACCCTTAGTCACGATCAAACCCAGGGCTTTGGCTGTGAGGCAGCAATTCCATCGCTGCGCCACAGTGCTGTCAGATCCTGCCCCTGCACAGTTATTGAGCCTTATTATGTTATTGTTAATGTATTCTGCCAGTCTGAATGTGGATGCAGTTATCACTGGCAGGGCTTACTTTAATGTCTGTTCCAGATACGTAGGGCTTACAGGGACAAAACAGATCAGCTACAGTTGTGAGTCTGTAGTCAACATATAAGCCAGACAGAGTATGCCTTCCTAGACAGTCTACCAGGACTGTCTACTCCAACTATGCCCAGAAGCATAGATAGGGTAGACAGTCAGATTTATTTTCCCCAAGGTGAGATAAGCTTAGTTTAAAGATGTGTGGGGTGTGTTTTTTTACACTGAGGGTGTTGAGTGCCTGGAACGTGCTGCGGGGATGGCACAGATATATCATTAGTGGCATTTATAATACTTTTGGAGAGGCAAATGCATATGCAGAGAACATGGGTTATGTGCAGGTAGATAAGTGATGGTCTTGACATCATGTTTGGTGTCTACTGAAATATACTGAAAGTCCTGCCCACCATTACTTTGCTCTACATTTATTAACATGCATATTTAAGCTTTTTTTTTCAGCTTGTCATCTCGTGTTCCAAAATGTATCAGACGAACCTCCAGTTCCCCTGTGTATCCCTTCACGAGAGGCTATTTAATCTCACTTTTGAAAAGTTACCAGCTCTGAACATTTTCAACTTGAACATTTTAATCTGCACGAATCGATATCCGTGCATAAACCTGTAGCATGAAATACAATCTATTTTGAGTCAATTGTTGCCAATGAAGCTGGAAACAATTCAAATTTCAGAGTTTCCTCTGAGTACAACTGTGGTTTTATGATGTTTACTAAAAAAAATACAGCCCTTAATTTGATCCCTTCTAATCAAATTGTCAACATCTATGGATTTACAAGGAGCACCGTAACCAAGGCTGGATCAATGCCAATATCGTACTCAAATGATTTTGGTGGTCCTACTTAACTCTTTCCTTCTCTCACACAATTGCTCAGGACTTCCTCTGCACTATGCTATTGTTTCTTAGTACAACAGGTTTGAACAGCAGCTGGTCCGAGGGTGATATCTCCCATCTTTTTACTGTTCAGTCGGAGGTCTTTTGGCCCATTGTGTCTGTGCTGCCCTTTGAAGCATTCACATACTTTTGATTGTCCGCTCATAACCCCTGAATGTCACTATGACCATTTTTGGGTCAAATTGTGCTTCCCTCAAAATTTTTACTGGGCATTTCCAGCTGTGAATCTCAAACATATTGATGAAATGATGTTCACCATTCACCATGGACATGTACACCATTGCCTGAACTACGTGGTCATGTTGCCCTGAAGTGCGTCTATGAGGACAATCGGCCCCAACCTTGTGCGGGGAAACTCCACACAAGTAGGTTTCCTTACTTACTCTTTCCTTACCTTCTCTCCTTTCAGCCATTGCCCTCTCATAGGATCAACGGTACCCCCTGCCCAACAATCTCAGCACCAATTCTGAATGTCCCTTAACCTTACCTCAACGTCTCAATTGTTGCCATCAGATTTCCAATCCAATCTCCTTGATTTATTTGGACATTAGACTTTAGAGATACAGCACGGAAACAACTGTCTGGTCCACCGAGTCCGTGGCGACCAGCGATCACCCCGAACACTAACACTATCCTACACACTAGGGCCATTTTACAATTTTTGACCAAAGTCAATTAACCTACAAACCCGTATGTCTTTAGAGTGTGGGAGGAAACGGGAGCACCCAGAAGGAACCCACGCTGTCATAGGGAGAACATACAACCTCCGTACAGACAGTTCCTATAGTCACGATTGAACTCGGGTCTCTGCGCTGTGAGGCAGCATCTCTACTGCTCTGCCAAGTGCTGCCCGATGTTGTCCTGATGCTTTTATGTAGGTGAGGTTGAGGGCTTGTCATGTACTCTTGGTAAGTTGCTGAGGTGCATGGGTTGGTTGGCATTCATGGCAGCCATGTTGCATCAACATTTGAGGGTGAACCTACCAAAATATGTCATTTTCAACCAGTTAAATATTAATTATTCCCTTTATCCTGTATCTGTACACTTCGGATGGCTTGATTATAATCGTATAGTCTTTTCGCTGACTGGATAGCAGCAACAGAAAAGCTTCTCATTGTACCTCGGTACACATGACAATAATAAACTAAACTAAACTAAACACTTTTGAGAAATCTTTGGTAAAATCCCTTTGACATCTCCACCCACTCCCATCTCTTAGCAGAGTTTTGTACAAAATAATCTTTCAAAGTACTTGATAATCTCCTGATCCAAAAGAGTCGGCACATATCAGCAAAGGTGTAATTTAAATAAGTCAGATAAGCGTAGTTTAAATAACAGGTAAATGCAGTTTGCAGATCTACCAGGGTTAGAGAGGAGGAGTGAAAATCAATTTCCATTTCCTACGGCATTTTTTGTCATCCTGCCACTCTATTCAATCCCCATCATCTTTGTCATTCTTTTGTCGCGGTTATTGTGAAAGAAGAATGGATTCAGAGCACATCTAGCAGCTCGCAATCATCCTCGAGGAGCAAAATAGCAATCTACCAACAAATGTTGCCTCAAGCCCAGTGTACATTCCTCCATCAGAGTCAAGCTTCAATGTGGAGTATATTTAACCGATGAGGTGCCAAAATGGTGAAACTACAATAATAGGCCCATATGGATATAGCATTGTCAGAATATTAGTAGATAGAGCTATGTGATCCTGCAATCAATGGATGCAATGACTTGAAATACTGACGTTAAATCCTTCCTTAATACTCTCTTTTCTCCAAGGAGTAGGATCCTTGCTTCTCCAACCTCTCCACATAACCAAAGGTCCTGACTCCTGGAATACTGGGATACTGGGCATCCTTCTGAAAGTGTATAGGCCAGAACAACCCACCTGCAGTTCAAATTTAAAAGGGATTTATAAAATAATTAACATAACGTACTCAACGTTAATTCCTATTCCATTGCTTAAAGATCTACTTTTTTTAAATGCCCTACTCAACTCTAACAGAAACAGAAAATGCTGGAAATGCTCTGCAGGATAGGCAACTTCAACAGAAAGAGAAACAGTGTCACTGTTTCAGTCAAAGTCCCTTTGTCAGAACTAAGTTGCATTGATGCTGCGTGAGGGTGGATAGGACAAATGGGATACCTCCAAGGTTGGCCCAGGGTCTAATCGTAAGCAAGGTCATCTGGTCGATGGATTAATGTTGGGGATGGAGAACATTGGTCCTTGGTTCACCAGTGCTGTGAAACTAGGCCCATTAGAGAGTAATAGAGAATTGCAAAATGCAGGGCTGCAGGACATGCCGAGTATGTCAGGTTACATGAATGGAGAGAATAAACTTAAATAAATATCATAGATGGATAAACTAACTTATTTCGATAGATTTTAGACACACAGTGTGGAAACAGGCCCTTCAGCCCAACGGGGCCACACCGACCAGCAATCAACCTGTACACTAGCACTATCCTACACATTAGGGTCAATTTACAATTTTACCAAAGCCAATTAACCTACCAAATCTGTACGTTTTTTGGACAGTGGGAAGAAACAAGAACACCCGGTGAACACCTACATGGTCACAGAGAGGATGTACAAATTCCGTACAGACAGACCCATAGTCAGGATCTAACCCGGGTCTCTGGCACTGAAAGGCAGCAACTCTACCACTGCACCAATGTGCCGCATACAGAGAGAGTAAGTGACCTGAAGTTATAGGATCTGATATCAAATCCCGAAGGTTGCAACAAGCCCAGACAGGACAAGATTTGTTCTTCCCCAAACTTACATTGGCTCTTGTTAAAACAGTACTGGACGAGGCCACAGACAAAGTCAAAATGGGAATGGGATGGGGAACTAAAATGGCAAACAACATGGAGGACTGAGTTATCCCTGTAAACTGAACTCAGATAGTCTTCAAGTAATCACCAATCTGCATTTGGTTTCCCCAGTCTAGAGAATGCCACAGTGTCAATGCTGGGTGTTGCACCTTACATTGAAAGCAGTGCAAGTGAATAGCTGCTTCATCTGGAAGGAGTGCAAAGAGAATATACAAGGATGTTGCCAAGACTCGAGGACCTGAAATATAGGGAAAGGTAGAGTAGGCTAAGGCTTTATACGTTGGAGCGCAGGAGGCCGAGTGGTGAGCTTATAGAGGTGTATAAAATTATGAGAGGCATAGATTGGGTAAGCAAACAGAATCATTTGCCCAGAGTATGGGAATCAAGAACCAGAGGACAGATTTAAGGTGAGATGGGCACGATTTAAAAGGAACTTGAGGGGTGACTTTTTAACTCAGAAGGTGGTGGGTATAGGGAATGTGCTGTCATAGGAGGTAGTTGAAGCAGGTACTATAACATAATTTAAAAGACATTTGGGCAGCTATATGGATAGGAAAGTGTTTAGAGAGATATGGACTAAATGCAGGTAAATGGGATTTTTTCTTAGATGGGGCATGGATGAATTAGGCCAAAGAGCCTGTTTCCATGCAGTATGACTGACTTTTTTACCCCAACTTCAGATTACTCTACAATCTTTACACCATTCAGCTGCTGAATGTATTATTGTATCTATCATTACCATACACTGTTCATTCTATGTACTTCATGTAAACAAAGTATGTATTTGCATCCTGATGTACATGACAACAAGTTGTAATAATAGCGTGTCTGCTCAGGTCACTGGATTATGGGACGTGAAGAAGTGAAAGGATGTTGGATTGCCAAGTACCACATGAAAGAGAATGGTTGGTGCAGATAAAGGAAACACTTAATCAGCCCTAAAGATGCTGGAGTAACGCAGCAGGTCAAGCAGCATCTCTGGAGAAAAAAGGACGGGTGACGTTTCGGGTCAGGACCCTTCTTCAGACTGTAATTAGGGGGTGGAGTGGGGGAAGGTGAAGAGCTGGAGATGGGAAAAGACCAGGACGAATCAGGGCCAGCCACAAATGACCTCAGACAGGGCGAAGTTGGCTAGGGAAGGTGTGATCTTGAGAGAAACAAAGTCAATTGTGGAACTGATAAAACAACTTGTTAGGAGGAAGGGGGCAAAGAGGGAGGGGAGTGTAGTACGAGATTAATTTACTTCAAATTAGAGAATTCAATGTTCATACCGCTGGGTTGTAAGCTACCCAAGCCAAATATAAGGTGCTGTTCCTCCAATTTGCATATGGCCTCACTCTGGCAATTAACTTGCCCTGCCTTCTTCAGAGATTTCCACACATAGAGCATCAAGTTCATTGTGGTCATCAACATTGTGGTTGTGCATCCTTTAAAATAGAACCAATGAGTTAATGTTGGCAGAAGTAGCAGCTTGGGAACCCCACTTGTTTCAGGTTTTAAAGCTTGGATGGCATTCCAGGCAGGCATCAGTCTCAAAAAAGCAGTGACAATAATGATGGTGTTTCCCTCAATACTAATTTCTCCTCCACTGCAAGTGTTAACTCACATCACATCGCCAATGGATTACTCCAGGCCAGCTCCCTCAATAATGTTCTCAGGTCTCAAATAAACGACACCAACCACAAACAAACAGATGTGAAGATGTGCTATTCTGTGTGTGTGCAGCTGGTTTAAAGAAGGGTCCTGTAGATGGTGAATGCATCCACTGCCAGCAGCATTTCCATTAATGCAAACCGCACACCAGTGCAATTGGCTGACTGTGATTATATGCGGTGAAGAGAACATGAGTGCTAACAGTCCAAAGCTCTCTTTAGAACACAGTGACCGTGACCTTATGTTACTGTAACTTGTACACTGCAGAAATAATTGCTAATGACTTTGCAAATGGAGTTGAATCCTTTGACTGACGTATCCAGTTCTGATAATTTCCACAATTAATTGCCGAGAGTTCAACCTGTTCTCTGAACAAACTTCATGAGGATAACTATTTATGTGCCATACACACATTACAAAAATCATAGTGCATATAGAACAGTACAACACAGGAATGGATCCTTTCTACTATTGTCGGTGGCTGCCAATGATTTTATATCTAAATGATATTCAGATAGACTTCACTAGCTGATTTTTTTCTGCTTTTACTGGGAGAAGTTGCTGTAGTTTTTGCAACATCCACTCGTTAAATTGACTTTCACAGTAACACATCCCCAATGGATAGCATAACATGCAGTAAATGGAACATGCACAGGAACATGCTCTTCGTCCCACAATGATTATGCTTAACATGATGCCAAGTTAAACAGATCTCATCTGCCTGTACATGATCAATATCCCTCCATTCCCTGCACTTCCATGTGCCTATCTAAAAGCTTTGTGAATGCCACTATCATATCTTCCACCATTATCACGCCTGGAAATATGTTCCAGGCTCCCACCACTCTCTGTGTAAAAAACGTGCCCTGCACATCTCCATTAAACTTTCCACCTCTCGCCTTAAAGCTATGCCCTCTAGTGATGGTATTTCCATCCTGGGAAAAAGGTTCTGACTGTCTACCCTATCTATGCCTCTCATCATTTTTTCTACTTCTTTCAAGTGTCGCCTCAACCTCTGACGTTCCAAAGAAACAAAGATGTGGCTTCTCACAGCAGCACATACCATTACCCTCATAACATACAGCTCAAGAGGAAAGCAATTGCCCCAAATTCTGCATGAGGGACACATGGCTCTGGATGGATCCCCAACTGAGGTCATCTACTACAGAAAAAAAAAAGAAAGGGGGAAAAAAGCACTGAAATACTTTGATGAAAATTGCACCTTTTACATTTCTGTCTGGAAACTTTCCTAAACGTCATTAGAACACATAACAAAATAGCAGCTGGTGTAGGCCACTCACCCCTTTTAGGCCAGGGGTAGATCAGCCAATCCCTATGATCATGCCTAATCTACTCTTGGCCTCAGAACCTCCTGTGCCTGATCCCCGGCAGCCCTCAGCAGCACAATCTTTTAACCTTGTTTTTAAATCCCTCCATTAGTCTGGTGCTATCTGTGTGGAGTTTGCATCTTCTCCTTGTGACCGCATAGGTTTCCTTCTTGTGTTCTGGTTTCCTGCCACATTCCAAGGACGTGTGGGTTTACGGATTAATTTAGCCTCTCTACATTGCCCCAACTGTGTAGGGTATGGTTGTGAAAGTGGGATAATTCACTAGTGTGAACAGGTGATCAATGGTTGCCATGGATTCAGTAGGCTGAAGGGCCTGTTTCCATGCTGAATCTTTCAATCAATCAACTAATCTAGCCACTATAGCTCGTCAGGGAAAATAATTCCAGAGATTCACCAGCCGATGTAAGAAGAAATTGATATGCACCTTAATTTTAAATGGTTGCCCACTATTCTTGTAACCAGGTTCCCTCATTTAAGACTTTCCCTTGAGGGGAAGATAAAAAAAAAACTACCATGTCATTCCCTGTTAAGATTGAAATTGTTTCTGATTCTTCTTAACTTGAAAAGTTTCAGAAGGCAAACTTTTTTATTACAGGAATTAGCATAGCAAATCTCTATTGGACAACCTTTAAAGTTAAGATATATTTTCTGAACATTTGGGACTGAACCTATACACAGTACTGCAGGGTGCAGCATCAAACATACCCTGTACAATTGCAACAAGAGAACAAGGAAACTGTTACCAATTGCTTGCTATCTTTTGATAACAAACTCACAGAGGACAAGCTTTTATCTTGAGCATCAGCCTGTTACAATTCATCTGTCAGAAGCTGCCTAGAACATAGAACAGTACAAAACAGGAAAAGGCCCTCTGCCCACAATGTCCATGCCAAACATGAGGCCAAGTTAAACTTATCTCCTCTGCCTGAACGTGGTCCATATCCTTCCATTTTCTGCATATCCAACTCAAAGCCTCTTAATCACTATCATACCTACCTCCATCACCATCCCTGACAGCTGTTCTAGGCAGTCATAACTGGGAAGGAAAGGGATGGGATTGCCAAGGCAAGGCTGCAAAAATAGGAAACAGAATGAACTGAGTCCTTTTTGGCCTTTATGTTCTTGGTATTGATTATTATTGTCACTTGTACTGAGATACAGTGAAAAGCTTTTTTTGCATGCTCTCCAATCGAATCAGATAATATTGTACAACAGGTTACAGAGGTGCTGAAGATCGTAAATATTTTTGCATCTTCAGCCACTAATTCCACTTCCATCCATACTGTTGACTCTCAGTTCCTGACTACCTCATTGCTTAAAACCCAATTTGCCGAACTTTTAAGCGACATGTTTGAGCTGGGCAATTTTCATTGCTTTGGAGTAATTTGTGCAGATAATTTTAATATGGAGCAAACAAATACATGTCATACCATTATATGTCCAGTTGAAATGAAAAGCCATTAATTCTGCTTGTGCAAATTGGAGTGAATGCTTTTGTGAAACAAGTCTATAAATACATACCAAGGAAAGAATGAAGCGATCAGCCCAGCCTTTCTGCTAGTTCAAAAAGTGTTCATGTGTTTTTTGGGGGGAAATTACATTTTCCATAAAAAGAGAACGCAATGTTTTGTAGAAGTGGCTATTTTAAAGAAGCCTGCTTCAAACTGCAGTTAATATTCCAGGATTTTATTTACAAATGTGCATGTAAACAACTATGCATATAATGATAACAATGATGGTATCACAGAGATCTGGTTGAGAGGGATATGGGCTAAAAGCGGGCAGGAGGGACTAGTTAGATAGGGAATCTTGGGTGACATAGGCGTTGGGCCAAAAGGCCAATTTTAATGCTTTGATGCTATGCCATCAGATTTACCACCATTAACTCCATTCAGGCTGTCTTGGAAAAGCAGCCAACATAATCAAAGATGTCCCACTCTGGTAATTCCTTCTTCTCCCTGCTCCCATCTGGCAGAAGGTATAGGAGCTAGAAAGTGCACACAACCAGAACAAATTGAAAGTGTACACAACAAATTCTCCCCCTCTGTTATCAGGCTTTTGAATGAGCCTTTTATATGCTGGGGTACTGTCCAATTCACCTCCATCCCATGGTGGACATTGAACTTTGTCTATGGAACTGATGTGTCACAATGCTGAGAACTACATTCTGTACTCTATCTTCCCCTTTGCTCTATATATTGTTCTTGCTTGACTTGTTATATTTATGTATGGTATATCTGATTTGTTTGGATTGCATGAAAAAAAGCTTTCCATTGTATCCCGTTATGTGTGACAATAATGAACCTAAATCAGTAAGTACAGAATTATACAAATATGCAAGACAGTGGAAAAGTGAGTTCACCACCTATTTGCTGTATGTCTGTTGAGTTCATTATGGGATTAACCTAAAGTTAGTCTGATAAAATTGACAAGAACAAATTACCCACATCCTTGCCTCAACCTGAGGAGAGAAAGCAGTCCAAACGCACACAGCAAAATAGCTGTGGCACTGCAGACAAGCACACTGTGCTTGAAAAGCTCCCGCACTGATCTACAATTTAATTGCCTTCATTGATCTTAACCAGGTTTGGTGGAAGAGGTGGTACAGTTGGCTTCACTCCTGTGTGGCTCTGGGCTACAATTAAAATAAAAATCCCATTCTTCACTCGCAGCAGTCTCAAAGATGATTTATATGATGGCGCCAGATGACAGGTATGAACTTGGCTGTGAATCTCCCAAAGGCCGGTTAACAAGTCCAAATTAATTTCCTTGAGATCACACTTGAACAATGGGGGATTTGAGTGAATAAACACAGAGAATGTACTACAGGGTTGTAAGATAACTGGCACAAATCAATGGTTTCAGTAGACAAGGGAGAGAAATTTATGATAAAATGCACAATGTGGAGATCGTTGTTTCCGAGAGTTTGTACAGACTGCTGCTTGATAAGGTACATATAGAGTTCAGAACTTCTAACCAAGTTCTCTTCATTTAGGGTAATTAACACTCAATTAGCATCAGTGGCTGATACAGTAATTAGCAAAAATCATAACCCCACTTTCACTATTCAGAAATACAGAATAGCGAAATGCCTGGATAGAGTGGATTTGGAAAGGATGTTTCCACTAGTGGGAGAGTCTAGGGATGTCTTTAGTCAGAGGGTGGTGAATCTGTGGAGTTCATTGTCACAGAAGGTTGTGGTGGTCAAGTCAATGGATATTATTAAGGCAGAGATTGATTCTTGATTAGTGTGGGTGTCAGGGGTCATGGGGAGAAGGCAGGAGAATGGGATTGAGAGGGGAAGATAGATCAGCCATCATTGAAATGAGTAGACATGATGGCCTAATTCTCCTCCTATAACTTATGAAGTTATGAACAATATAGAGCACACTATTTTTCCTTGTGAAAAAGACAAAGCCCACAGGAAATAAAAGTCCACCAAGGGCAAGGGTGGACCCCTTATAGTTAGATGAGATAATTTATAATGGGGCAATATGTAAGTATATAAAATGATGAGAGGTGTAGGTAAGATAGACAGAAGTTTTTTCCCAACGTTGCAATGTCAAAAACCTGATGGTACAGCTTTAACGTTAGAGGGGCAAAGTTTAGAGGGGATGTGAGGGTGATGGGTAACTGGAACGTGCTGTCAAGGGTGGTAATGGAGACAGATACAGTAGCACAGTGTTTAAGAAGGAACTGCTGGAAGATGCTGGAAAAATTGAAAGCAGACAAAAAAATGCAGAAGAAACTCAGCGGGTGAGGCAGCATCTATGGAGAAAAGTAGGTGACGTTTCGGGTCAACACCCTTCTTCAGGGGGAGGGAGGGGAAAAGAAAGGAAGAGGCGGAGACAGTAGGCTATTCTCTAATTTCAAGTTGTCCTTGCTTTCTCCCTCCTTCCCCTTCCCACCGCTCCCACATAGCCTACTGTCTCCGCCTCTTCCTTTCTTTTTACTGCCCCCCACAACATCAGTCTGAAGAAAGGTCTTGACCCGAAACGTCTCCTACTCCTTTTCTTCATAGATGCTGTCTCACCCGCTGAGTTTCTCCAGCATTTTTTGTCTACAGTAGCAGTGTAGTCTTTTAGCTAGCGACCTGTACATGGATATGTAGGGCGTGGAGCCATATGGATCACATGCGCGCAGTTGAAATTAGTTTAGCTTGGCATCACTGCCATATCCTGTGCAGTACTTTCCTATGTTCTATTTTCTTAAGTGAACAACCACTGTTTGTCCGTATTCATAAAATCATGCCGGAAGTATTAGAGACCTAAAATCTAATGAGGAAGAAGAATTGAAGGAAATGTATAATTAAAATAATCATATCAGAGACAGAAGAGACGGCAGATGCAGGAATCTGGTTCAAATCATTGCTATAGTAAATAATAGCTACGACATGAGGTCAGAAGGTCTGGCAGCATCCATGGAGGGAATGGACAGAGAACGTTTCAGATTGAGAGCTATCATATGGACTCTAGTAGCATAAGACAATGTGTCAAAATATGCCAAGGACACAATGATCTACTTCACCATAGGATCACCATCCACCTTGCCTAAAGTGTCCTGATACAATATCATGCATCGAGCATGTCATCTTCCAATGCAATGTAATGCAATGGTGCAATGGTTCTCTTAGTATCATGTGTACAAAGATGATCAGTGAGATTATTTCCATACATAAAGACAATCCACGATTAAGTACTCCATGCATAGAAACAGCCCACTGAGTCCATATGCAAAAGCCACCAGATGTTGTTGCCATTTTACACAGTCCGAGCTGCAGCTGGCCATAAAGGCCCGTTACAGCCGTCACCTTATTGGATTGCCAGCAAGCCGAACTTCATTCCTCTCCGAGCCTTCATGCCCTGGGTGCCTCCCGTAGCGGACAACGTGGAAACATAGAGACATAGAAAATAGGTGCAGGAGGAGGCCATTCGGCCCTTCGAACCAGCACTGCCATTCATTGTGATCATGGCTGATCATCCGCTATCAATAACCCGTGCCTGCCTTCTCCCCATATCCCTTGACTGCACTAGCCCCTGGAGCTCTATCCAACTCTCCCTTAAATCCATCCAGTGATTTAGCCTCCACTGCCCTCTGTGGCAGGGAATTCCATAACGACCTTTCCTGCTAGATTGCCCAGTTATTGCCATCACACCTACCGGAACATGACTACCAAATTTAAATCTCCATGGTCACACTGATAAACCTTTAGCTAGTGGTCTTAGATTGGCCACATCTGTGAGATCCAAGCTTCTGCACCTCTTGAGCCTACTTGAAAGCTGAATGGCTTAAGACAGGAGAAATATCCCCACATCTGGATTGGCAGTTTACTGTCTGGCCCATTGCCAAAACTGTCAGCTGTCTAACCACCTAATGGGCCTGTCCCACTTAGGTGATTTTTCAGGCGACTGCCGGCGACTGTCAACTGGAACTGGAACGGCAACTGTCAGAGTGGAACACACACACACACACACACAGACACACACACACAGAGCTTCCTTCACCAGCCCGTTATGCAGGTGTGGGACAGCGCAAACGGGGGAGCGATGTCTGAGTGAAATTCACATGGTGCAAACCCATGGTGAAACAGACACACACACCGCGATGAACAGGATGTTTGGCGCCGTAATTAAGACGGCTAAAGTACAGTGTACGGTAAGTCCTTTAAAAGTTGGGGGGGGGAGGGAGGGAGGGGGAAGGGAGGGGGGAGGGGGGAAGATGGAGGGAAGGTGGGAGGGGGTTGGGATTGGGGGGTTGGGAATGGGGGGTTGGGAGAGAGGGGGGGGGAAGTGGGGGAGAACGAGTGGAGCCAACTTTTAAGAAACCAGAGATACACGGCTGTGAAGCTCGGCGGACATTTAACATTACCGGTCGGTTATCCTTGGTTCTGAAAACCACTGCTTATGTTTTTTTTCCCCAATGAGCCAATGAAATTCACCAGTCAGCACCAGCTACAACCTACGAGAACCTTCGACCTCCTGGCGACCCACCTAGAATGCTCACTACTCTCCATGGCGGCTTCATTCTGGTCGGTGCTAATTTTTCAACATGTTGAAAAATTCGGAAGACTATAATGAGGCCGTGACAAGTTCCCAGAATGCGGGAACTCCTCACGACCATGAAGGCGACTCCCCAGCAACCACCCGCGAACATGTGGTGACTGCATAGTCTCCTGCAGTTGCCTAAAAAGTCGCCTAAGTGGAACAGGCCCATTACTACCATTTTATTGATTGAATGAGAAGTATTTGAAGTTTATATGGTATACACGTTGGTCTATAACAAAGTGGCTGGATGCAGTGGCGATGTTTAGTGTAGTCTAGTTTAGAGATACAGTGAGGAAAAATCCCTTTCAGCCCACTGAGTCCACACTGACCAGCAATCTCCGTACACTAGTACTACCCTACACACTGGGGACAATTTACAATTTTTACCAAAGCTAAATTAACCTACAAACCTGCACGTCTTTGGAAACTGGAGCACCCTGGGAAAACTCACATGGTCACAGGGGGAACACATAAACTGTAGTCAGGATTGAACCGGGTCTCTGGCGCTGTAAGCCAGCAACTCTACCTCTGCACCACCATACCGCCCCCAAAGGTATACATATGACGGTGTCTTCTGTTGATAAGGAAATTAGTAACATACTCTTGATAATTCCCTTTGCTGGTGCATGGTAAATTCCATTTAATATACCCAACTTCAACTCTTTGCTCTCTGATGTAAAGACATGGATCATACCCTGCAACCATTGATCCCTCAGAGGCAACCTTAACAGTAGTCACCTTCTTGAGGAATGTGCACACACATGCGAGACGTCCATTCATTGAAACATACTGAATGAACATTGAACCTGTGTGCCTTCCCTATCAAAACCATAACATGGTCTCCCCATTTTGTCCAACCTCAGTTTTTTTTTTTCCAGTTAAGCTACATGGAGTATCTGCATCTTTGCCCTGAAGAAGATCACTTTGCCTTTACTGTCACTATGTACCTGTGACCTCCTGAGAATGGGTTGAGAATGGCCCTTGAGAATGGTCCTTTGTATTGTGCCTAGGGCTATTATTGACATGTCTCATACAATCTCAGTTGCCTCTACAAACACACAGTGAGCTACTATCTCATTATGTTAGACTCATGTTACATGTGACAGCCTCTCTTATGGAGTCTTATTCATTCTGTTGACTCCGAATGTAGTGGAACATGAAATGACGTAGACAATTTATGTTGTAGAAGCAGTGCTTTCAAGAACACCTCAGCTGTCAGTTATTGATATTTTAAATTCACATGCTAAACTGTTGGTTTACCTGAAGTCTTGAGAAAATAAAGCCTTGTCCAAATAGTGCTTCTTTTTATTTAAATAAAATGATGAAATGCTGCAGAATAAGCAAGTTCGGTATTCCAATAAACGCAAGGAATCATGGGATTTGTCAAAGGTCATTTGGGGAAAAAAAAGCGAACGCAGTGCTGTATAAACTGTGTATAAATTGTTAACTATTCTACCAATGAATTAATCTGAAGTTCGATCAACTCATTAGCTTCCTTTCTTGTTCTGCTGTTCACATGGATGACACAACCCTGATTGGACTGATCCAGGATGGGGAGGAATCTGCCTACAGACAGGAAGCGTCACAGCTGGCGTCCTGGTGCCATCGCAACAACCTAGAGTTCAATGCTCATAAGACAGTGGAATTGATTGGAGACTTTAGGAGAGCTCCCCCTCCCCTCACCCCACTCACCATCAACAACACCACAGTCACACCTGTGGTGTATTTTTAGTTTATGAGAACCATCATCTCCAAGGACCTTAAGTGGGGGGCTACCATTGACTCCACAGTCAAAAAGGCACAACAGAGAATGTACTTCCTACGGCAGCTGAGGAAGTACAATCTGCCACAGGCAATGATGGTCCAATTCTAAATGGCAGGGCTGGATCAACCATTAAGCAAAATAAGCACGTGCTTAGGGCATCAAGGGAAGGGGGGGCACCACAGAAATGGTAAATGGTTTACAGTTTATATGATCGGAAATATAATTTTGAAGTGTTCATGGTGTCATAGTGACGTCAGATAACCATATAATAACCATATAACAATTACAGCACGGAAACAGGCCATCTCGGCCCTTCCAGTCCATGCCGACCATTTGTTTTCCCCTAGTCCCATCTACCTACACTCAGACCATACCCCTCCATTCCCTTCCCGTCCATATACATATCCACTTTACTTTTAAATGTTAAAATCGATCCTGCCTCCACCACTTCTGCTGGAAGCTCATTCCACACAGCCACCACCCTCTGAGTAAAGAAGTTCCCCCTCACGTTACCCCTAAACTTCTGACCCTTAATTCTCATGTCATGCCCTCTTGTTTGAATCTTCCCTACCCTCAATGGGAAAAGCTTATCCACGTCAATCAACGCTGTCTATCCCTTTCATCATTTTAAATACCTCAATCAAGTCCCCCCTTAACCTTCTGCGCTCCAAAGAATAAAGACCTAACTTGTTCAACCTTTCTCTGTAACATAGTTGCTGGAACCCAGGCAACATTCTAGTAAATCTCCTCTGTACTCTCTCTATTTTGTTGACATCCTTTCTATAATTAGGCGACCAAAATTGTACACCATACTCCAGAATTGGTCTTACCAATGCCTTGTACAATTTTAACATTATTTCCCTACTCCTATATTCAATGCTCTGATTTATAAAGGCCAGCACACCAAAGGCTTTCTTTACCACCCTATCTAAATGCAATTCCACCTTCAGGGAACTATGCACAGTTATTCCTAGATCTCTCTGTTCCACAGCATTCCTCAATTCCCTACCATTTACCATGTACGTCCTATTTTGATTTGTCCTGCCAAGATGTAGCACTCCACACTTATCAGCATTAAACTCCATCTGCCATCTTTCAGCCCACTTTTCCAAATGGCCCAAATCTCTCTGTAGACTTTGAAAATCTACTTCATTATCCACAACACCACCTATCTTAGTATCATCTGCATACTTACTTATCCAATTTTCCACCCCATCAGCCAGATCATTGATGTACATGACAAACAACAGTGGACCCAACACAGATCCCTGAGGCACCCCACTGGTCACCGGCTTCCAACCTGACAAACAGCCATGCACCATTACTCTCTGACATCTCCCATTCAGCCACTGTTGAATCCATCTTGCTACTCCGCCATTAACACCCAAAGATTGAATCATCTTAACCAACCTTCCATGGGGAACCTTGTCAAAGGCCTTACTGAAATCCATATAGACAACCCACTGCTTTACCCTCATCAATTTCCCTAGTAACAGCTTCAAAAAATTCAAGAAGGTTTGTCAAACATGACCTTCCAGGCACAAATCCATGTTGACTGTTCCTGATCAGACCCTGTTTATCCAGATGCTTATATATATTATCTCTAAGTATCCTTTCCATTAATTTGCCCACCACTGACGTCAAACTAACAGGTCTATAATTGCTAGGTTTATTCTTTGAACCCTTTTTAAACAATGGAACAACATACGCAGTACGCCAATCCTCCAGCACTATTCCCGTTTCTAATGACATTTGAAATATTTCTGTCATTGCTCCTGCTATTTCTACACTAACTTCCCTCAATGTCCTAGGGAATATCCTGTCAGGACCTGGAGACTTATCCACTTTTATATTTTTCAAAAGTGTCAGTACTTCCTCCTCTTTGAATCTCATAGTTTCCATAGCTACTCTACTTTTTCCCCTTAACTCACAGAGTTCAATATCCTTCTCCTTGGTGAATACCGAAGAAAATAAATTGTTCAATATCTCCCCCATCTCTTTTGGCTCTGCAGATAGCTGTCCATTCTGGCTCGCTAATGGACCAATTTTATCCCTCGTTATCCTTTTGCTATTAATATAGCTGTAGAAACCCTTTGGATTTACCTTCACCTTTCTTGCCAAAGCAACCTCATATCTTCTTTTAGCCTTCCTTATTTCTTTCTTAAGATTCTTTTTACATTCTTTATACTCCTCTAGCACCTCATTTACTCCATGCCTCCTATAATTATTGTAGATATCTCTCTTTTTTCAAAACAAGTGTCCAATTTCCCTTGAAAACCATGGCTCTTTCCAATTTTTACTATTTCCTTTCAACCTAATAGGGACATAAAGATTCTGTACTCTTACAATTTCCCCTTTAATTGTCCTCCATTTCTCTTCTACATCCTTCCCATAAAACCAAGTGTCCCAATTCACTCCTTTTAAATCCTTACGCATTCCCTCAAAGTTAGCCTTTCTCCAATCAGAAATCTCCACCCTAGGTCCAGTTCTGACTCTCTCCATAATTATATTGAAACTAATGGTATTGTGATCACTGGTCCCGAAGTGCTCACCAACGCACACCTCCGTCACCTGACCTGCCTCATTTCCTAACAGGAGGTCCAGCACTATCCCTTCTCTGGTCGATACCTCTATGTACTGCTGCAAAAAACTATCCTGCACACATTTTACAAACTCCAAACCATTCAGCCCATTTACAGAATGTGTTTCCCAGTCTATTTTTGGGAAATTGAAATCTCCCACAATCACTACCTTGTGCTTACTACTAATATCTGCTATCTCCTTACATATTTGCTCTTCCAATTCTTGCTCCCCATTTGGCGGTCTATAATACACCCCTAAAAGTGTTGCTACATCGTTCCCACTTCTCAGTTCCACCCAAATAGCCTCCCTAGATGAGCCCTCTAATCTATCCTGCCAAAGCACTGCTGTAATATCCTCTCTGACAAGCAATGCAACACCTCCACCTCTGGTCCCTCCAATTCTATCACACCTGAAGCAACAAAATCCTGGAATATTTAGTTTCCAATCACAGCCCTCCTGCAACCATGTTTCACTGATTGCCACAACATCATATTTCCAGGTGTCAATCCAGGCTCTAAGTTCATCCACCTTTCTTACAATGCTCCTAGCATTAAAATATACACATTTTAGAAACCCCCCATCCCTTATTCTCTGTCTATTATCTTTTTCCTCCTTTTCGCCTACATTTTGGATCCGAGTGCTTCCCTTCTCTGCCTATTGCCCCACACCCTGTCCCCTAGCCCTCTACCCGAGTCCCTCCCCCCCAGCCTTTCTAGTTTAAAGTCTCCCCAGTAGCCTTTGTAAATCTCCCTGCCAGGATATTGGTCCCCCTCGGGTTCAGGTGCAACCCGTCCTTTTTGTACAGATCATGCCTTCCCCAAAAGAGGTCCCAGTGATCAAGAAACTTGAATCCCTGCCCACTGCACCAGTCACTCAGCCACGCATTTATCTTCCACCTCATTCCATTCCTACTCTCACTGTCACGCGACACAGGCAGTAATCCTGAAATTGTTACCCTTTTGGTCCTTCTCCTTAACTTTCCCGCCAACTCCCTAAATTCTCCCTTCAAGACCTTGTCTCTTTTTCTTTTTGTTTAATATTTTTATTAGAAGCATTGCATATTATCTAATGTACAACAGCACTTCAAATACAAATCAGACTTATCACAAACGTTGTACAGATATTATGGGATAATTTATATATGCTACTGTTTTTAAATTTTTTTTGGGAAGGTAAGGGAGTGAAAAAAAAAAGTAAAAGTATAAATCATTAATCAAGACGTTGTGATTGAATAATAATGATTATATAATAAAAAAAATAAAAAAGATCAAGACATTGTGATTAAATAATGATTATATAATAAAAACATAAAAAGTAAAAAAGAAAAGATAAACACGAAAAATAAAAAAAAATAAAAACAATTATTATATAATTAAAAATTAAATAAAATAATCTTTTCATTGAATGGAACAGTTTCATATAACAATATCTCTTGAGACATATATACAGATCCCAATACTTTTTTCATCTAATCCTACACCAGGGTACTTATTGAGTTACAGTGCTGAGCTCAGCTACCCCTTTAAGTAATCAATGAATGGAGACCATATTTGTTCAAAAAGTTCATATTTGTCCATTAGGACAAACCTAATTCTCTCCAAATGCAACGTCTCTGACATTTCCACAGTCCACATTTTGATTGTGGGGGATAATGTTCCCTTCCAGAATTTTAATATTAATTTTTTTCCAACTATCAAACAGTAATCAAGAAAATTTCTTTGACTTACTGTTAATATTAAGCTTGAGTCAGGGACTCCTAATATTATTAACATTAGATCAGGGTCCAATTTAGTTTTAAGAACCTCAGACATGATTCCAAAAATATCAGCCCAATAACTATTAGATTTTATGCATGTTACAAAACTATGCATTAAGTTGGCTTCTAAATTCTGACATTTATCGTAAATAGAAGAAATGTTAGGAAAAATTCTATTAATTTTCTTTTTGAGTAGTGTAATCTATGTATTACTTTAAATTGTACCAAAGTATGTCTGGCATTTAATGAGCATCGGTGTATACGTTGTAAACTTTCTTCCCAAGTGTCTTTCATTATCGATAGACCTATTTCATTTTCCCCATATCTGTCGGTATGATTCTGTTGTTGGGACTTCCCTATCCAAAAGAGTATTATATATGCATGCTATTAATTTTTCTGTATTTGGATGCTTGTTAAGCCACTCATCCAATAATCCTGGCTCTCTATTCTTATAGTCTTGCATGTTTGATGATATAGTCTCTAATTTGTAAATACCTGAACAAGTTATTTGGGTGTAATCCATAGATATCTTTTAATTCTTGAAATGATAGAAATTTTCCTTTCCTGTAAATATGTTCTATCCTTATAATTCCTAAATTTTTCCAATGTCTAAACCCCTTATCCAATATAGGTTTAAATAAAGGATTATTCATAATTGGTAAACAGAGTGGCATATTATGCAGATGTAAAGTCTTAACTATTTGTTTCCAAGTACGTATATTGCTATAAATTATAGGGTTATCCCCGTAAGTTTTTTTTTGTACTTCACTTGGAACAAGAAGATTCAAACTTATATCAAATGGTAAACAGTCTTCCATATCCATCTTTAGCCAAGCAGGTTCCTGGTCCATTTTTACTAGCCAAAAATTCATATTCTTAATCTGAACCGCCCAAAAATAATATAAAAAATTAGGTGACGCTAATCCTCCATTTATCTTGGATTACATAAATGTTTTTTACTTATTCTGTGATTTTTATAATCCCAAATAAAGCTTTATATAATAGAATCGATTTTGTTGAATTTTCTTTTTGGGAGATATAAAGGGATAGCTTGAAATAAATATAATAATTATTGCATTTTATAGCATTTATTCATTGATATTGGTAGTGTTTTCCAGTATAAAATATTCTTTTTTAGTTCATCCAATAACTGACGGTAATTTAATTTGAATGATTATAAGATTTAGATACATTAATTCCTAGATATTTAAATTTATCCGTAACTAATTTAAACGGAAATTGTTGTAATATGTTTACTTTTATTCCAGTTATAGGCATGATTTTACTTTTATTCCAATTAATTGTACATCCTGAAAATGTACCGAACTTATTTATAATGTTAAGTAAGTTAGGAAGACTGATCTCCGGTTTTGGGATATATATTAAAACATCGTCTGCATATAAAGATATTTTATTCGTTGTGGTATTAGTATTGTATCCATATATTTCTGGATCTGATCTAATCCTTTCGGCTAATGGCTCATTTGCGAGAGCAAATAATAAAGGTGATAACGGGCATCCTTGTCTACAACCCCTAGAAAGATTAAATTTAGCTGATAACATTTGGTTTGTTAGTATTTTTGCTGTAGGGTTGGAGTACAAAATTTTAACCCATTTACAAAATCTATCGCCCAGTTGAAATTTCTGCATTATCTTAAATAAGTAAGGCCATTCAACCTGGTCGAACTCGTCTCTTTTTCTGCCTATGTCATTGGTACCTATGTGTACCACAACAGAAATATAAAATTTATATTTTGAATTACATATATATGGGGGCACCAAAATCTTTTAAGTGCTTAGGGCCTCTATAGGTCTTAATCCGGCCCTGCTACATGGCCATCGTAGAGTCTGTCCTCACCTTCTCCATCACGGTCTGGTTTGGCTCAGCCACCAAGCATGACACCTGGAGGCTGCTGCAAATAGTCCGATCAGCTGAGAAGGTTATTGGCTGCAACCTTCCCTCCATTGATGAATTGTACATTGCAAGGGCCAGGAAGTGAGTGGGCAAGATCATCTCTTACCCTTCTCACCCTGGCCACAAACTCTTTGAATCACTTCCCTCTGGAAGGCGACTCCGGACTGTCAAAGCTGCCACAGCCAGACATAAAAACAGTTTTTATCCACGAGTAGTAGGCAAAAATCTGTAGCCTCCCTTTGATCTGGTATTTTGTTGGTTCACATGCTTGATCAATGGTGTTTTATCGTTAATATTTTATTATTATTAATGTTTAGTGTTTTCTGAGTCATTCGTAACTGTCATTGTATGTCATGTTGTTACTTATGGGCGAAGCACCAAGGCAAATTCCTTGTATGTGAATACTTGGCCAATAAACTTACTTACTTACACATTACTTACACAGTCCCAGTTCTAGTTCAGTTCATTAATCTGCAATTATGAGATATTCAAAAAGTTAATTATTTTCATTTAATCCTTAATGTGTTTGTTACTGGAATAAGAAAATATTACTTGTATTTGAAACATTTCCTTATCTTTATTCATAATTTATGTACAAAAATATATTTAATCTGAGGCAGGCAGCGACTGTATCAGTGTGATGTGGGTTGAAGCTTTACCTACAAGCGTGTGAATGTACGGTTAAGGCAGGGGTCGGCAACCTACGGCCCACGGGCCGGATCCGGCTTATAACCCAAAATCATCCGGCCCGCAGACGTATTTTTTTAGTGACTAGAATGTTATTCTTGCCTATAATGGGACCTTGCCCAGAGTTGTCCCAGTGCTCGGGCAAGGCAGTTCTCCGGGATGGTTTTGACTGGGATGGTTTTACATTGTGAAGTTATGGATCAGAGTGAACATTCTGCTTGAGTTATAGATCAGAATCAACACCTGCTCCTGTGGACACGTCTCACCGTGGAGTCTGTTACAGATGGATTCCATCGCCTGTTGGTCAATAATTGGATCGATCTCCTGAACCAATGGCCGCAGATCTACCGCCGTGTGTTCTTTTCAAACTGAACTCACTATGGAATGAATCTGCTGCTGGATTCTAAGTTGTCCCTGCCTTCCCTATGGAATTCTCCTCGTCCCTACCAGATGCCGAGTTCCCAGAGCCCAGGCCGGTCACGGTTAAGTCGGTGAAACAGGCCCCATCAGAGACTGCGGGCAGGATTAACAAAATAAATTCTGCCTATTGTACCGGGTGTCTGTTCGCGAGGAGTGTGAGAGAGACAGTGGAGTAGTGTAGGTCAAGATTTAATTTACAACGGCTTGGAAATGATAGACCATCAAGGGTTGACACTGCAACGGCAGTAGCGAGACTGAGAGCGAGAGTCTGCTTCAACAGTTTGTTTATTTTCAGCTGAGTTTAAAAAAAATACAAAGCGACCTGAATGATCACCACACTTGCTGCTGATGTCCTACACACTGCCATTGATAAAGTTACATTACTATACTGCAAGGAGTGAACAAATACAAATACCAGACACACCAATAACTGCAATGAGCGTATAACTGTTATACCAGTGTCTCCAACTAACTGCTATGTCCAGTGGGCATAATTTTGCTTTAAAGCAATATTCTGTCTACTGAACATAACAGTTAGTTTGAGACATTGGTATAACAGTTATACACTCCGAAGCATAAAGCAATAAAACCAACAAATTAATCATAATTTTGTACAAATGAACACTAAATACACCTAGTTAATAGTTTTGAAAGCAGTATTTTCTTATCTCGAAGAAGCAAAACTGGAAAATACAGATGAAGCGCAGGTCTGTATAAATGCAGCAGCTCAGCCGGCGAGAATGTTTATCGCGAATGACCTATGGCCTGGGCATGCGCAGTTGTTTGTTTATTTTTGTTAGAAGTAAGTACAGTAGTCTGGTACTTAAGTACCTAATACATAAATACATATTCTCATTCTTGTACAACTTCATACTTTTAGTTCAATAATAAAAGAACAGTGAGAGAAAAAAAATAAAGAGTGTCGGAATAGATAGACAAGTGAGTAGAAACAGAAAACAAAAAAAAAAAAGGACAGAGGTGAGAAGTTAAAAGATTGAAAGAGAAGGAAAAAGTAAAAAGAAAAGAAAGATTAGGAGAGATCTACCTATCTCATATTTTCGCCCATCCGTCACCCAGTTCTAAACATTTAATTTCTAAGGTTATGTTATGTTGCACCATATGCTTGTTTGAAGTTGATAAACGGAGACCAAATCTTTAAGAATTGGTCTACTTTGCCTAGTAAGAGGAATCTCATTTCTTCAAGATGTAGCGTTTCAGACATGTTTGAGATCCACATTTTGAGTTTTGGCGTAGGTGCGTTTTTCCAAAATTTAAGTTTTTTCGCTGTTATTAGACCATAATTAAGAAAAGCTTCTTGGAATATACTTAGTTTACTTCCCTCTTCCATTGATCCAAAAATAATCAATTCAGTATTGGGGTTCAATTTTGTGTTAAATAGTTTTGTAAAAATTCCAAAAATTTCATTCCAAAATGTATACAGTTTTGTACAAGAGACAAAGGAATGTGCTATAGTGGCATTTTGAGTTAGACATTTGTCGCAGATGGGGGAAACATTTGAAAATATTTTATTCAGTCTTGTTTTCGAATAATATAATCTATGTAAAATTTTAAATTGAATTAGGTTATGTCTTACATTCATTGAACATTTGTTTACATATAATAAATTTTTATCCCATCTATCGTTCGGAATTTTTATCAATAACTCTTGTTCCCAGTCTCTTCTAATTGCTTCTGTCGTTGGTGTTTCTATATTTAGAATTATATTATATAAGTAAGATATTAAATTGCTTGATTCTACCTTTCTATTCATTCCTTCCTCCAGTAGATCTGGGGTTAAAGTTTGATATCCTTGTATATACTTTTTCAAATAATCTTGAATTTGAAGGTATTTGAAATATTGATTACTTTTCAAATTATATTTTAGTTGTAATTGTTGGAATGATAAATGTTTTCCCATTTCATACATATCTCCCATCGTTTTAATTCCTATTCTTTCCCAAAGGGTAAACGTTTTATCAATAATGGATGGTTTGAATGAGGGATTATTAGCTATTGGAGAAAGAAGCGATAATGTTCTTAATTTTAAAGTTGATTTTATTTGTTTCCAAATTCGTATTATACTATGAATAATTGGATTCTTCTTGTATATTACATTGTTCAGTTTTATCGGAGAAAGAAGGATCGCTCCTATATTATAAGGAGAACAATCCTCTTTCTCCATTCTTATCCAATCTACCTGTTGGGCAGAACTGTCCAACCAGTAGATTATATTTTTAATATTCACTGCCCAATAATAATACAATAAGTTAGGGAGTGTCAGTCCCCCTGATTCTTTAGATTTACACAAGTGTTTTTTTTAAAATTCTGTGTGATTTATAATATCAGAATCTATTTTTAAATAATTTTTTAGGTAAGTATATTGGTATTGATTGAAATAGGTACAATATTTGTGGTAAGAAGATCATTTTTATCACGTTTATTCTGCCTATTAATGACATCGGCAGTGTCTTCCAAAATTTAATCAGCCCATTTAATTTAGTTAATAAAGGCATATAGTTTGTGTTGAGTAATGATTTATAGTTCCTAGTAATTTGGATGCCCAAATATTTAAATTTTTCTGTTGTAATTCTAAAAGGGAATTTCAACAGATGTGTCGACTCTTGAGGTTGTATCGTCATAATTTCGCTTTTGTTCCAATTTATTCTATATCCTGAAAAAGAACCAAATTCTTCTATTAAATTTAGTATATTTGGTATGCTAGTTTGCGAATTTGTAATATATAATATGTCATCTGCATATAATGAAATTTTATTATTTGAGTGTTCGGTAATATACCCATGAATGTTCCGATGGCTTCTTATACTTTCAGCTAAAGGCTCTATCACTAGTGCAAAAAGCAGGGGCGATAACGCGCACCCCTGCCTATTGCCCCTTGCTAAATAGAATTTCGGGGATAATATATTATTAGTCAGTATTCTAGCCGTTGGCTTATCATATAGTAGTTTTACCCATGAAATAAAATTATCTCCCATATTAAATTTTTCTAATACTTTGAATAAATATTGCCATACTACTTGATCAAAAGCTTTTTCAGCATCCAATGAAATAATTGTGAGTTCTTCAGTATTATGTGAGTACATTATATTAGACAACCGTCTCAAATTGTTAAATGAGTATCTCTTTGGTATGAACCCTGTTTGGTCCGGATTTATTAGTTTACTAACATATTTACTCAATCTTCTCGCTAGGGTCTTCGTTAATATTTTTTGGTCTGTATTTAGGAGTGCAATAGCTCTATATGAGCCTGGGTCTTCTAGATCTTTATCCTTTTTTGGTATAAGTGTAATAGTTGATTCAGTTAGTGTTTCTGGTAGTTTATTTTCTTTAAAAATGTATATATATATAAATCTTGCAACCGTGGAGAAATTATTTCGTAGAATCTTTTATAGAATTCATTACTAAAGCCATCTGGTCCTGACGTTTTGCCATTCTTCAACAAACTAATTGTTTCTTCTATTTCCTGTAGTGTAATCTGAGTTCCTAATGCCTCTTGTTCCACCATATTTAATTTTGGAAGATTACACTTATCTAAGAAATTTGCAATTTGAGTATTATTTGCAGAAGTGTTCGATGTATATAAATTTTGATAAAATTGAGCAAATCTTTTATTAATATCTTTAGGTAGTGTTAGTAATTCCCCTTTGTCTGATTTAATTTTAGTAATTGTATTTTTTGTGTCCCTTTTTTTCAGTTGGCGTGCTAGGAGTTTATGAGGTTTATCACCAAATTCAAAAGATTCTTGTTTTGTAATTTGAAATAATCTCATTATTCTGGCCGATAAAATTTTATTTAATTTATATTTTAGTATTATTATCTTATTATGTTCATTGGTTGGTTCATTGGTTGGTATTATGTTGGTTCTTTGGCATTTTCTAAATCTAATTGTCTAATTTCTTGTTCTAACTGCAATTGTTCAGTATTATTCTTTTCATTTTGGAAAGCTTGGTATGAGATTATAATTCCTCTAATAAATGCCTTAAAAGTTTCCCATAATAAGGAGGGTGAAATATCTGGTGTATCATTTGTCTCAAAGAAGAATCTCATCTGCTCTTTTAAATATGTGCAACCTTGTGAGTTATTTAAAATTTGGGGGTTAAACCTCCAAAACGAATTTTTATCGGGCATTCCTTCTAATTTTAAAGAAAAAGTTAATGGTGAATGATCAGAAATGATACTATTATGATATTTAGAATTATATGTATATGGAATTAGTTTTGTGTCCACTAAGAAATAATCAATACGTGAATATGTTTTATGTACTGTTGAATAAAATGAATATTCCCTACTTACTGGGTTAGCGATTCTCCATACATCTGTTATATTAGTATTTTTCATGTATGTATTTAGGAGTTCACTCATTTTAGATTTTATGTTAGTCCTTTTTTGTTTTGCTGATTTATCCAAATATGGATCTAAAACACAATTCAAATCTCCCCCTATTATCACATTTTGATGATTAAGTTCTGAAATTATATCCAAAATTTTACCAAAAGATTGGGGGTTGTCAAAATTAGGAGCATAAATATTTATCAAAGTAAGTGGAGTAGAATAAATTTCTCCCGTAACTATGATGTACCTCCCCTCTTTATCTGCTATAGTATTCTTTAATTTAAATGGTATACCTTTACGAATGATAATAGCCGTTCCTCTCGATTTAGAAGTAAATGAAGAGTAGTATGTTTGCCCAATCCAATTTGCCTTCAGTCTTATCTGTGTTTGATATTTCAGATGTGTCTCTTGTAAAAAAATGTTACTTTTTAAGGCTTTTAATTGGGCAAAGATCTTACCCCTTTTAATTGGTTCATTAGCGCCCCTTATATTCCAACTACAGAACGTGATTCCTCCAGTTTTCTTTTGTTTATCGTCTTGCATTATGAATCATGTTAATACCTTTACTTCATATGGTGCAACCAAGAACCTTATAACTCCAGATGAAGGATGATCATCCTCAGTTGTTAAGTTTTGTTGGCATCTCCCCTTCAGAATAAACCTTAAGAATGACCAGAAAGTGTAGAGCCGTGAAAAGATAATTAACAAACAAAAAGTGATATTATAATATCCACAAATAAAGATATTATAATTAAAAACAAACCACCAGGTGGTAGAAAAATTCTTATTGACTTCCGTAGATGTTTTTATATGTTTCGCTCTGCCCCCTTGACCAATTATTATTAATTGGAAGAGAGAGGGATACAAAGTTCAAAATTATTTTTATATATATATATATATATATATATACACACATACACACACATATATATATATATATATATATATATATATATATATGTATATATATATATATATATATATATATATATATATATATATATATATATATATGTGTGTGTGTGTATATATATATATATATATATATATATATATAAATATATATATATATATATATATATATACATATATATATAATAAAATGTACTCCAATAACCAGATTAGAAATTTATCTTCCAGGAGGAAAAACAAAATAAAAAAGTAGATTCCAACATGAATTATATACTTAGATATAACAGTAATTATGTTAATTATATATCAATATCTATCAATATGCCTAGATTTATTACAATTAAGTCTCAAACCTTTGTATCAGACAACAGCAGGTCCCAAGGGGTTAACCAGATTCAGACGGATAACTTCCAAGTATCTGAGTCTCCTCCCCCCCTTTACTCGCAATCTCGACTAAGTCTACTGTATGCATAAAATGTGTTAATATGTTATTAATACTACCCAATTTTATTAATTATATTTTATGTTAGTATGTAATTATATATTTCTTAAATCATATTCTATATTGCACTATATTCTCAATTTATTTTCCCCGCCACAGTTTCTCTTCTTTGTCAGTCCTTTGTTGAAATGAAACTTAAAATCTGACCTTGAATTAACATTCCAAAGATAAAATGTCTAGACAGTGCCTCGAGGACGGTACGCCATTTTAACAAGAGCAGTCTTTTTTATATGTTAAAAAAAAGAGACACAATCCTTTCTTTGTCGTTTCTCCTCGATGTTAGACCAACTCCTAACGCTCAGTAGTCCTTCTTTGTGATACTTTGTGCATATTTAAATGCCTCTTCTGGATCCGATAATGCACGTTCAACATGGTTATAAGAAATTCTCAATTTAGCGGGGTACACTATCCCATACCTTACTCCCGAGACCTCTTTCAGTAGCCTTCTCGTGTTTGTAAACTTATTCCTCTTTTCCACGACTTCAGCTGGAAAATCACGGAAGAATCTTAGTTTGTCTTCTCCAAACATCAAATTCACACCATGTGGAATCTTTTTCATAATTCCTTCCAGGGTTGAAATGTCATAGAATTTCAGAATAATCTGTCTTGGGGGGGCAGTTAAGCTTGCTTGAGCCTTACGTCAGACCCGGTGAGCCATATCTATTCTTGGGGCTTCAGGCAGCTTAAGCACTTGTTTGAGTAAATTGGCAGCAAACTCCTGAAAATTTTGTCCAATCTCCTTTCCTTCTTTTAATCCAATTATCCTCAAATTTTGTCTCCTTGATCTTGCCTCCAAGTCCGTACATTTATGCTTCATTTTAGCAAGCTCCCTCCCAATACTTTCTTGTTCCTGTTTTAGTCTCTTTATCTCCTTAGCCATCTCAGTTATCGTATTGTCCATTCCTTCCATAGCCACTTCAGTAGATTTTAGCATTGTATCCAGTTTTTTATTACAATCCTTATCAACCCGCTTAATTTTTTTGTTCAAATCCTCCTCAACTTCGACCACAACGTTTGGTTAAGTCATCAATTTTTCCCATCAGCGTATCATTACCTTGTTTAATTTTTTCAGAGAGGCTTTTGTCCAGCACGAGGTTCTCCTCTCGTATCAGTTTTGAAATAACTTCAGTGACTGAAGCTAATACTGACTTTTCCAGATGTTCCATTTGTTCCTCCATTAAAGGCAATTCTGTAGAAGGATTTCGGGAATCAACTTCTTCTTCTGAACTTCCAGCTGATGTTTGAGGGGATTGAGGAGTTTCTTCAGTTTTTTTCAAATAGGCTCTTGTAGCAGGTCTTGAAGCGGCTTTTGCTTTTGCAGGCTTCTGGCGAGGTTTCTGTCTTTTCATTTAAAACTGCAATTATTCTCTGTTATCAGAAGGATTTCCGATAACACACAATTAAATAGCAGCTCCAGTAGTTATTTTCAGAACTCCCCCGTCTTCCAACTCATATTTTAGCACATTAAAACATTCTCCGGGAGCAGAGCGAAACAGCGACGTCTCTCACCCCACCATTGACGCCACCGGAACTGCGTATTTCATGCGCAGTTGAAATACCGAACTCGATTATTGCTATTATCATCCTCGGGAAATGCATTTAAACACACAATTTGACTTCCTCTTGTTGCATAGCTTTCTTTAAAGATTCCTGCTGTTTTACCTGAACCTAAAGAAGTTACATTGCAGTGTAAGAATTGTGTGTATCAGGTGGTTTGGCTTCTGATACATTGTTTTATCAGCCACTGTTGTTAATTGAGCCTAACTCATCTTCATTAAGGAGTGTTTGGTTAAGATACTTACTTGCCCGTTTACTTGCCTCACTGAATATTGAATAGAAGGGCCTATGTTGTTGCATTGGCAAAGAGTTTGGTGGAAGTACTATGTGAGGTGGATGAGAATGAGTTCCCCAGATGGAACAATAATGATGGAAGGCAGAATGTAGAAACAAAGAATTACATATGCTGGTTACTACACAAAAGGGCACAAATTGCTGGAGGAACTCAGCGGGTCAGGGACCATCTCTGTAGAACATGGATATGTGCAGTTTAAGGTCAAGACCTTTCTTCAGACTTAATAGTAAGGGTGGAACCCCTGTCTCACTGTGCGAGTTGGCCCACGAGTGACCCCGAGTTTTCACTCGTGGTGATCACGTAGCGGGAACGTCGGAACTCGCACGAGCAACTTATCGACTCGTGGCGCTAACGGCAGGTACTCGGGAAACTTGTTAACTCGTGAAAAAAATCAAACATGTTTGATTTTTTCCACGAGTCAAATTAACTGTTCAAGTGTAAAATGGAAACATTTTAACTCGTTGTAATAACGTAGTGGCCCCGTGCGTTTATCTTAGTGTCTCGTGAGTGTACCGTGGGAACTTTAATAATCTGTTCTTTTGCTCGTAAGACTGAACCAAAGATAGACACAAAATGCTGGAGTTTATAACTCAGCGGACCAGGCAGCATCTCTGGAGAGAAGGAATAGAGTCGAGACCCTTCTTCAGACTTTCCTTCGCTCCAGAGATGCAGCCTGTCCCGCAGAGTTACTCCAGCATTTCGTGTCTATCTTCGGCCTTTCTGCCACTTGTCCCCGTGGCTTCACTCTGTCTCAATGAACGGCTTAAAGACCTGCCGTAAGGGCAAGTCTGGGGTGGTGGGTGGGATGTGTCCACGTGTGATGCTCCATCCACCCCCCCGGGGCCGAGAGTGTGGGATTGGGAAGGAACTGCAGATGCTGGTTCACACCGGAGATAGACACACACAATGCTGGAGTAACTCGGCGGGACAGGCTGCATCTCTGGAGCGAAGGAATGGGTGGCATTTCGGGTAAGTCTGAAGAAGGGTCTCGACTCTATTCCTTCTCTCCAGAGATGCTGCCTGGTCCGCTGAGTTGTGTGTGTGTGTGTCTCTCTCCCTCTCTGTCTATCTGTGTGTATCTGTGTGTGTGTCTGATGTCGGGTCCCGGTGGCCGCTCAAAGTCACCCGAGCTGCTTGATTCCTCTGAAGTGGTGGCCAGCTGCTGTGTGTGTGTGTGTGTGTGTGTGTGTGTGTCTCTCTCCCTCTCTGTCTATCTGTGTGTGTGTGTGTGTGTGTGTGTGTGTGTGTACTGTCGGGTCCCGGTGGCCGCTCAAAGTCACCCGAGCTGCTTAATTCCTCTGAAGTGGTGGCCAGCTGCTGTCTGTGTGTATCTGTGTGTGTGTGTGTGTGTGTGTGTGTGTGTGTGTGTGTCTCTCTCTCTCCCTCTCTGTCTATCTGTGTGTATCTGTGTGTGTGTCTGATGTCGGGTCCCGGTGGCCGCTCAAAGTCATCCGAGCTGCCTCATTCCTCTGAAGTGGTGACCAGCTGCTGTCTGTGTGTATCTCTCTGTGTGTGTGTGTGTGTGTGTGTGTGTGTGTGTGTGTGTGTGTGTGTGTGTGTGTGTGTGTGTGTGTGTGTGTGTGTGTGTGTGTGTACTGTCGGGTCCCGGTGGCCGCTCAAAGTCACCCGAGCTGCTTAATTCCTCTGAAGTGGTGGCCAGCTGCTGTCTGTGTGTATCTCTGTGTGTGTGTGTGTGTGTGTGTGTGTGTGTGTCTCTCTCTCTCCCTCTCTGTCTATCTGTGTGTATCTGTGTGTGTGTCTGATGTCGGGTCCCGGTGGCCGCTCAAAGTCACCCGAGCTGCCTCATTCCTCTGAAGTGGTGACCAGCTGCTGTCTGTGTGTGTGTGTGTGTGTGTGTGTGTGTGTGTGTGTGTGTGTGTGTGTGTGTGTGTGTGTGTGTGTGTGTGTGTGTGTGTGTGTCTCTCTCTCTCCCTCTCTGTCTATCTGTGTGTGTGTGTGTGTGTGTGTGTGTGTGTGTGTGTGTGTGTGTGTGTGTGTGTGTGTGTGTGTGTGTGTGTGTGTGTACTGTCGGGTCCCGACGGCCGCTCAGTCACCCGAGCTGCTTAATTCCTCTGAAGTGGTGGCCAGCTGCTGTCTGTGTGTATCTCTGTGTGTGTGTGTGTGTGTGTGTGTGTGTGTGTGTGTGTGTGTGTGTGTGTGTGTGTGTGTGTGTGTGTGTGTGTGTGTCTGCTGTCGGGTCCCAACGGCCGCTCAATGTCAGTCACCCGGGCTGCTTCCTTTTTTAAAATTATTTAAAATAGAGATCCATTGCAAAAAAGTATTTAAAAACATAAAAAAACAAGAAATGCTTAGTAGAATGCGCATTTTTCCCATTGTAGGTCATATCAATAGATGCGGCCGCCGCGCTGAAATAACTCAAAACCACAGGATGGAGATGTATTTTAACATTGTTGCTTTATTAAACCATACCTTCATTCACGGTTGGCTCAAGAGTAACGGGAGAGGAACTTGCTAACTCGGGAGAGGAACTTGCTAACTCGGGAGAGGAACTTGCAACATCGCAGCAATTACATACCCGTGGGAACTCGGCCACACACTTGATCATACACTTGCAGTCTCGTGCGCAGCCACGAGTCTATCACTCGGGGTACCTCGTGGGTCAACTCGCACAGTGAGACAGGGGGCATAAGGGTGGCACAGAGGTGCAGTGGTAGAGTTGTTGCCTTACAGTGCCAGAGACCCAGGTTAGAATCTGACTACTGGTGCTGTCTATACGTAGTTTGCACGTTCTCCCCATGACCTGCATGTGTTTTCCCGGGGTGCTCGGATTGCCTCCAAAGACGTATAGGTTTGAAGGTTAATTTACTTCGGTAAAGATCTTAATTATCCCTAATGTGCAGGATGGTACGAGTGTGTAAGATGATCCTTGATTGGCCTAGACACGGTGGGCTGAAGGGTGTGTTTCCACACTATCTCTAAACTAAACTAAACTAATAGTCTGACAAAGGGTCTCAGCCCGAAATGTCACCTATCTGTGTTCTCCAGAGATGCTGCTTGACCTGCTGATTTACTTCTGCATTTTGTGTCCTAATGGTGGAAGGCCGTTAAATTGACTGGCTGGAATAGTTTGAGATGCTCTAGTCATTTGCTTTATGCTTGAAATGTTGCTGATGTTGCCGATAAATGATCTCATTGTTATCCCCAGGACAACAAAGGACAACTCCGCAATGTGGCCATGTGTGGTCAGATGGAATTTTGCAACTAGTAATGAGGCCACGGGCACATGAAACATTACTAAATATAGACAAAATGCTGGAGTAACTCAATGGGTCAGGCAGCATCTCTGGAGAAAAGGAATAATTGACGTTTCTGGTCAGAACTCCTCTTCAGATTGAATGATCCTTTTTTCTTGGAGATGCTGCCTGACCTACTGAGTCCTGCAGCATTTTATGCCGACCTTTGGTATAAACCAGCATCTGTAGTTCCTTCCTGAAACATTACTAAGTTTATTAACAAATGGGTCCTTATTGTAAGAATTTGTGGGCAGTTTTTAATCCAGTGTCGGCAGAGATTGAAGAGGCACATATTTGGTTCATGCATCTGGCCCTTGGTGTGTGTGTGAGTTATGTCAATAATAGCCAAAGGCACGTCACAAACTTTCAACTGCCTCCTCTTGCTTCAAGAATCAAGAAAAGATCATAGTGCATTCCAACTGAATTGTCACAGCTCTGCAGGGCACTGGGACAAGAAGCAAAGCACTCACTTGCTGGAGGGTGGTGGAATTTAACCTATGCTACCCAAGGTGAAGCCAATTAAAAAGATTATTAAACAGTTATGTCTGGGGATTAAATATCACTTTTCTTCATTAAAACTGCAGGGAGATGCATACTGATTAAATGTTCACCTTATGGGCAAGTCTTGCTGACGATGAATGATTTCCGACTCTCGGGAAGAAATATTTAAAAGGGTCTTGTTGCTGGTTCAGTGATCTGCAAGCCAGTTTACCAGCTCTTCTGAGATTTTCAGGCACAGCAATGCAATTGCACCATGATTTTTTTGCCCTGATTCAATTTCTGAAGTATCAAACTGTGGCAAATAAAAATTCAAAGCAAACATGTAGAGTTCCAATAGGTTTACCAGAAAATTCCTTGCACAAGCATTCCTTCCAGACACAATTCACTTCTCAGGTCCAACTTCATTCAGAAACTTCAAAAGCTGTGCAATAGAAGTAGGGAATGGGAAAAGAAAACTTAAGAAACTGAAGAAAAACTGTAAGATCTTTCACAGCATGGATCTGGCTTCACCGGAAAGAGAACTAACGGCCAAGTACAGGGTCACCCATGCGGACATACACACAATACACACAATAGTGCAGAGAACTCTCTTCCTCACCATCCAAAACACATTTTCCTTTCAAGTGCTAATTGAGCTTCTGCATTGACCAGAATCTCTCATTTAGAACATAGAATAGTACAGAGCAGTAACTGGCTTTATGACCCACAAACTTGATGCCAAATTAAACTAATCACTTCTGTATGCACCTGATCGATATCCCTCCATTCCCTGCATGTTCATGCACCTATAAGGCAGATGTCATTAAGCTGTCACTGGAGAACATGGATAGGAGGTGGTTTGGGCCGGGACCCTTCTTCAGACTGTTTCTTCGAGAACAGCTTCTTCCAATTAATCATTAGGGTCCTGGACCAATCCACCTAACATTAACCACAACCTTACCTTAGCACCAAGCTACTATGGACTTTGTATAATGAATCAAGTACACAGGAGAAGATGTTAAGAAGTCCCTTGTGCCAGTAGGTGGGGAGCATTTCACGACATTCATTGATTGCTGTGAGTGGTAGACGCTCAACTTCGGGGGGGCGGGGGGGGGGGGGGGGGGGGGGGGGGGGGGGGGAGGGAGATACGTATACGTATATCTTGGCCTGGGTAACCTTCAGGACAGTTGGGCACAGGACACATCATCAGTAGTGTACCCTTGCATCACTGGGTGTTTCGGCCTTTTAACACTATACACCCTCCACAAGGGCGGCCCGCTGCAGGATGATCAGCCCTCAGCGCATGTCCTGTGTCAAACTGTCTCAAAGATTCACCATGACGTATTTGGGGCCCAGCATGGGTCTTTCCGCTTGAGCCAAATCCAACGGCTGCTTCTTTCAGCCATGTCTGAGAGTGATCTTATGGTCTTCTGCAGAGCCTGACCGTGGATTCCAAGCTCCTTCAGCAGTCTGATGGTAGATGACGCAACAAATCCTCTGCATCCCACTTCAACTGGATAGACTTTGGTGTTCCAGCCCCGCTGTGTTGCCTCTGCTGCAAGCTCTGTGTAGCGCAGCTTCTTACGCTCATAGGCCTCCACAACAGAGTTCTCCCATGGAACTGTGATGTAAGCAGTCTTCTGTGAAGGGGACCAGAACACCAACTCTGGCCTGAGGTTGGTTGAAGCAATTTCAGGTGGAAAGATTAGTTGTCGGCCGATGTCCGCCAGCATCCTCCAGTCACGGGCCCTGCATAGGTTTCCTTCTTCTGATCTGGTGGAAGGATGTTTAGATGTATTCTGTCCTTCTCCGACAAAGGTTGTTGTCCTTAAGTGGGGGGGGGGGGGGTTGCTTGCTCTCGGAGGCAAGGAGTTGGTTGCACACCGCCTGTTCTCAAGGGCTGTTGCCAGGCTTTTTAATACCTGATTATGCCGCCACGTGTATCTCCCTTACATGAGGCTGGTCTTGCAGCCTACCATGATGTGTTTGAGGGTCGCTGGAGTTGGGCAGAGGGCACAGCTTGGATCCTCGCCGTACCACTGATGGAGGTTCTTTGGTGATGGAAGGACGTCGTATGTCGCTCTGATGATGAAGCTGATCTTGCTTGATTCCATTTCCCATAGTTCTTTCCAGCTGATCTTCCTCCGCTCCACACCTTCCCACTGCATCCATTGCCCGTTTGGCAAGAGAGACCGCCTTTGCACTTCTTGCGGCCTCCTCCTGTCGCCGCACCTCCTCAACCACCAATGTCCTCCGCTCTGATGTTGTGGCCTTTCGCCAATTTGGTTTACTTGTCGTAAGGCCAAAGCCTCCTCTTCCCTGCTGCACTTGCCTGACGACGTCTTTTGTGCCTCAGGGCTGATGAAGCTTGCTGTACTGCATCAGATGGTGTCCACTTCCGGCCGGTTACTAGGGGCGGCGCAACAGCACTGATGGTCTTGTCTCTAGAGTCCCTCAGTGTCATCTGGAGTCTTACTTTGGAACAATTGTATTCCTCTGTTAGACTAGTGAGAGGTAGTTCCAGGACCCCTTTGCCATAGAGGCCGATGTTAGTTAGACATCGTGGGACACCGAGCCATATCTTCGCGTATGAAGTTATGGTTCGCTCCATCTTCTCCACAGTTGTTATTGGGGCTTCATAAACGGTCAGTGGCCACATTGTCCGAGGAAGGAGTCCAAACTGTAGGCACCAGAGCTTCAGTTTCCCAGGCAGTAGGGTCTGATTGATGTTCTCCAGGCCGTTGACAATTTCTTGCCTAAGTTGTTGCACCTGCTCTTTGTTTGACGTTGTTTGACGACGTACTTCAGCTTGCATTATTACTTGCCGCCATTTTTGGCACAAATATTGTGGGCCTAAGGGCCCGTTCCTCTGCTGCACTGTTTTATTTTCTATACACTACTTTCATAGTGCTATCAACATGTTGTGCTATTACTGTGAAAATCCATGAGTGAAGGTTGCAAAAACTACAGCAACTAAAGCAGAAAAATTCAGCAAATGGAGCTACCTAAAGATATTTTAAAATGATGCTGCCTTACAACGTCAGAGACCCGGGTTCGATCTTGACTATGGGTGCTGTCTGTACAGAGCTTGTACGTTCTCCCTGAGACCACGTGGGTTTTCTCTGGGTGCTCCCATTTCCTCCCACATTGCAAAGACGTACAATTTTGTAGGTTAATTGCCTTCGGTAAAATTGTCCCTGGTGCATAGGATAGTGTTAATGTACGGGGTGATCACCGGTCGGCGTGGATTCAGTGGGCCAAATGGTATTTTTCCATGCTGTATGGCTAAAGTCTAAAGTAAAGTCACTGAAAATAGTGTGGTCGTCAAGTTTAATTGACAGGGAAACTACTCAATCATCAACACTCTGACCAGCTATAGTGTTACCCAGCTCCTGCTGAATATTTAACACACATTTTAACAAGGAAGATACACACAAAATGCAGGAGTAACTCAGCAAGTCTAGAGAAAAGTATTAGGTGACGTTTCGAGTCGAAACCTGAAACGTCACGTAATACATTTCTCCAGAGATGCATTCTCCATTTTGATGAATGCTGGAATTGTTCCAGAGCCAGCTCAAATCCAGCTGGGTTTTCATGAATATAGACGCAAGGAACTGTAGATGCTGGAATCCTGAGCAAAATCAAAGCGCTGGAGGAACTCAGCAGGTTAGGCAACATCTGTTGATTGGACAGGCGATGTTTCGGGTTGGGATCCTTCTTTAAACTGCTGACCAGTCTGAAGAAAGGTGCCGACCGCAAATGTCTCCTGTCCATTACGTCCACAAATGTTGCCTGACCTGCTGAGAGTTCCTCTCTTGCTTTTGGGAATTAATTGCTCAGTATAAATGCTGAGGAAGTTCTGCAGCTTTGCACTTGGTTTTTGGTCTCCACGATAAGCATAATGCTGAACCATATTCTCAGCAAATATCCAGAAATAGTTAACAACAAAATCAGGACTAGTACATTGTGTGCAAATCCCAATATTGCAGACAGGGTTTGGTACATGGGTGGTTGCCAATGTTTTCTACAGGACCCATGCCAATGTTATTCAGAGATTTGGTCATCAAAATCTCTAACATACCAGAAAAAAAATCCCTGTCCCAGGTAATAGAGATAGTCAGTAATGATCACCAGGAAATCAATTGCTTTTATTTAATTTAACAACTAAGGAATCTTTAACCGATGACTGTTTCAACCAGGAGCCCTGATTATTATCAGAATTGGCCGCGGTGCTGTCGAGAAAATGGATGAACTGTCTGAGCCAGGTGCTTCAGCGGCCTCCTTGATACATCTGTAGTCCCAATTGGCATGATGTGCCACAGTGGGCCATGCTTAATAAATCATGAATGAGATCTGTCTACCTCACAGAGGGTTCAAACGTATCCCACTAATGAGTGCAGGGGGAAGATATAAGAGCCACAGGGCTCCATTGTAAAGCATCCTACTGGAAGTATGCTGTTCTATTAAGGAGGTCACGGTTTGTGTTTATGGTGCATCAATTGTACAAAATGGATACTTGAGCATTGGAGAAATTGCCATAAAATTTTCATAGATGACACCAGAACTGATGGGATACAAATATTATTCATGGAGTTATACAGGCCCTTCGGCCCAACTGGTTCAGGCTAACTTAGAAGCCTACCGAAGCCAGGCATTTATTGTGCATTTGGCTCGTATTCTTCATACTTTTTTCTCTGTAAACTAGTCCAAATGTTTTTCTTTAAATGTTACTTATGTACTTCTACCACTTCCTCCTCTTCTACTCATCTCCCTCTGTGTTGAAAAGGTACCCCTCAGCTCTCATTTGGATCTTTCCCATCTCAACTTAAAAAACATTCACTCTAGTTCTATACTCATCCAGTGTAGGAAAAAGGACTGTGACTACACACATAATCTATTGCCCTCATGATATTATAAACTTCAGTAAGATCACCCCTCAGGCCCCTTTGATCGATGGAACCAAGCCCCAGCCAATCCTGCCTCTCCTCATTACCTTGATTCCAGTAACATTCCTGAGAATTCCAAGTCCTTTGGGCTTGAACATTGAATTTTCTCAATTCTGTTAACCCTTGCTGTCTCCTCCCCTTCCCACCTCTCCCTCAGCCCTCGGGCCCTGGCATTCCCTCTATCTCTATCTCCCTCCCCCACCCCAGTCGCACCAGCTTCTCATTTTCACACCACAAACAGCTTACAATGGCTTGTTACCTTTATCATCAATACTTTTTTTGCATATCTTTTATTCATTGTTCCTTATCTCTCCACATCACCGTCTATATCTCTCGTTTCCCTGATCCTGACCAGTCTGAAGAAGGGTCTCGACCCGAAACGTCGCCTATCTCCTTCGCTCCTTAGATGCTGCTGCACCCGCTGAGTTTCTGCAGCCTTTTGTGTACCCTTGATTCTCCAGCATCTGCAGTTCCTTCTTTAACAACATTCTTGAGAATCTTTTTTGCATTCTTTCCAGCTAAACAACATCTCCCCTATACATGGTAACCAGAACAGTACATAATATGCCAAATGTGCTTCACTAAAGGGCCTGTCCTACCAGCATGCGCCTGCATGCGGTGAGCGCTATCAAACCGGCAGCGGGGGCCGCGCGGAGGTGGGGTGAGTGGCGCAACGCGGCGCGAAGTGAGGCGAACTTGGAGCGAAGTCTTAAAGGTAAGTTCGCCAGGACAGAGAGGGACACACAGAGAGGGGCACAGAGGCACACACAGAGAGGGGCACAGAGGCACCTACAGAGAGGGTCACGGAAGCACGACGTCGAGGCGGTGTGTAATGTGTCGAGGCGACTGCGAGCCGACAAGCCGTTGCCACACGGAATTTTTTGAACATGGTCAGTTTTTCGGAGCCCCATGCGATGTCGGGACGAACTCCGCACAATTCCGGCGATAGAAGTGGGACCGGCCCTGCGACGCCGGACGGCTCAAGCGACCTCGTTAGGTCGCGCTCATCACATGGAGTTGCATGCTGCTGGGACAGGCCCTTAGCACCTATATCCCAACTTATGTACTCAATGCTCCAACCAATGAAGGTAAACATGCCAAATACCTTCACCATCCTGTCTGCCACTGACGCCACAGTTGTATTGGGAAGGATGCTTTACTGAAGATTTAATGATGGGAGGGCTCACATCATCAAGCTATTTGTTTGGGGGACAAAGAAGATGCACATAGGATCTTCAAAATTAAGTTTAAAAAAATGTAGGTCTGACAGTAATGAATCCATGAAGGAATACAGGAATTATCTTTATCAAGTAAGTAAGTAAGTTTATTTGCCAAGTATTCACATACAAGGAATTTGCATTGGTGCTCCACCCACAAGTAACAACATGACATACAGTGACAGTTACGAATGACTCAGAAAACACTAAACATGAATAATAATCTTTGCAGGGTTTTCACAGACGACACAAACGAACAAACACATACAAGGAGCCGTACACCGTGGCCGCCATCATCGGCGCCAGCAGCAAAGGATATGAATGTAAAATGTGCTACCTCAGTAAGTGGTTGAAAGAAACAGAAAAGGATTACATTTAAGGGCAAGCATGATCAGTGCAAGAGAGGGGAAAGGATATATGGTGTCATAGTAGGATGAGGAGAGGTAAGATGGGAAAATGATTCATAGAACCTAGCAGTGCCGCACAGGAAACAGGGGCTTTGGCTCACACTGTCTGTGCCGAACATGATGCTAACTCTGATAACCCTTGTCTGCCTGAAATAATCCATATCCCTCCATTCTTTGCATATCTACGTGCCTATCCAAAAGTCTCGTAAATGCCAAAATCGTAGTTGCCTCACCCACCACCCCCAGCAGCGAGTTCCAAACACTCACCACTCTGTGCATAAGAAACCTTGCCTGCACATCTCCTTTAAACTTTGCCCATTGCACCTTAAAGCTATTACATATAGTAGTTGATATTTCCATCCTGGGAAAAAGTTTCTGACTGTCTATCCTATCTGTGCCTCCGATATTCCGGAGAAAACAATCCAAGTGTGTCCAACTTCTCCCTGCAGCTAATACCCCCTAACCCATCATTCTGGTAAGCCTCCACTGCATCCATTCCAAAGCCTCCATATCCTTTCTGTTACGGAGCAACCAGATTTGCAGGCAATTTTCCAAATGTGACTTATCAAAGTCATTCATCATGACTCCACATCCACACGTGGCACACAAATACCTGCATTTACTGACTAAGTCAGATTACCTGCTGCTGTTGGTCTTACGTGACTGCCTAATATATACACACCATCATTGCATGGGAGTAGCACACCGTCGACACACTGTAAGAAAGGGCATTGGGTCTGCTGAGGTCCTGTAGCCCATTCTTGTAGGTAACCTTGGGAACTTAGCACTTTTAATTCATATTGTCAACATTCACTTCACATCAATTGCAAAGAATATCTATATTTACTATGTGGTTTGTTATTGAACAATTTATGATTACACTTCTGCACCACAAAAGCACGGTAATCTGGAACATCTGACGTTCTGTTCTAGGTTTCAGCCTACTTAGCTTTTTTGATTTCTGTAATTCACAGTTGCATCTTCTAACACCTTCTCCTGCACAGTGTAATATCTGCTCATCATGGTGACCATGAGCTGTCTCACTGAAACAGTGACATAAGTCACAGGAGATGCTTAATCTGATGCACTGATGCACCCAGGTTATTGCAAGGCTCTTTTGCGGTAGACACTCAGAGCCCCTTGATTTCGGAAGCAATGGCTATGTCTCATTGTCTCATCTTATGTAATGGCTGAATGTTGCTGCCAATTTGAAGTTAACTATCTGTTCTCGTAGCATTTCATGCAAAGAGCTATCTTTGTTCTACTCTCACTGAGCAGCCGATCTGTTAATCCCTTCCACATGTGGCACAGTCGCGCAGCTGCCTCTCAGCGCTAGGGACCGTGTCCGATCCAGACCTTGGGTGCTCTGTGTGGAGATTGTACGTTCTCCCTAAGAATTGGGGTGGGTTTCCACTGGCTGCTCCAGATTCCTCCCCACATCCCAAAAGATGTGCAGAATTGTTGGTTACATTCATCTCTATAAAATTGCCTCTAGTTTGTAGGGAGTTGATGGGAAAGTGGGATAATATTAGAAACTTGTGTGAATGGGTGATCGCGCATGGTCAGCCTGGATCCTTGGGAGAGGGGATCGAGGCATAGGAGGCGAAGGGCCTTATCCATGCTGTATATCTAAATATGTGCAAGTTCCAGGGGTATAGCGAATATAGGGTGCCCAAACCTAACCAGAGTGGAAGCACATGATCCACTGTTAGCTGTGCCTTTTGGTTGAGACTAGAGCTGCCTCCAGTGTTGTCAATATTATTAGCCAACAACAGTGCAGGCACTTTTCGCTTGAACCTAACCATACACCATTGAGACAGCTGGCTGCTCAAGCCCAGATCACATTCTCTTATTAATGTGTTAAAAAAAAGCATTCTTACCATAGCTTCTGATGTTGATAGAACTCAGAAGGGACAATCCAGCTGATCTCTTATCACCACTTTGGATTCATAAAAAAACAAAAATCCAAACTAAATCTGTGGCTGGTTGTCTATCAAATGTAAGGTGCCCTCTAATCTCTCACACACATCCTTGCTGTCTTTTATATATAGCCAGAGACTGGATATCAAGTATCCCCGACAGACTTGGGAGTATGCTACGAGCTAGACAGAAATAGAGTGAATGCTGGAGCCAGGAAAACAAAGGAGCACAGTGAAAAACAGTAATGTGATTGACATTTGGTGGTAGCAGCACTGAAGGTAACTTCATGGATTCTGCCAGTATGGCCATTGAGAAAGTTAAGTGCCTGGAATGGACATTTTGTAAAAATAAAATTGTAATAATGAGGAAGGAGATCTGAACAGGCAATGCAATTAAGAACTCTCTAGCCATGATAGGAACAAGATGTGTTTTGTTTATTAGCCTAGGAGGAGTGACAACTTGAAATTGATTGGAATCTTTGTATGTCATGAAAGCCATGGGTTAGAACAAAGGCTTCCTTTCAAAGATGGAAGGAAAAATAGTAAACAAAGGCTGTCCGAACATTGGCGTGTAACCAGGGAACAGCTATCGCTAGGAAGAAGGGACCCGATTTGAAGCACAGAAATTACCCCCTACCCATGTGGCCAAGGGGAAACAGAGGATATGGAAGAAGGGCCAGGTACGGGATACTAGATTGGATGATCAGCCATGATCATTGTGAATGGCGGTGCAGAGCTCGCGAAGTGGGGCGGGGGGGTTTTATTATCGTAGATTGCCTACACTGCACCTTAAATTCTAAGATTTCTTCTAGTTCTCTTCTACCAACAGAGTAATACTGTTGGGGGGGGGGGGCCTTCAACATCAACACACCATAGTCCACATTAGTGAAGTATTTTTAGTTCCTTGGAACCATCAGGATCACCGGTGGAGACCATAAATGGTGGGCCACCAAGGACTCCACCATCCACAAACAGCCCAACAAGATGTACATTATCTGCGGCAGCTGAGGAAACACAATCTGCCAGGCGTAGGGGGGCAATGAATGGACCAAATCCGACTGCCATCGAACATACTGTCCTCACGTTCTCCATCCCAGGTCCTGGAAGGTGCTCAGCTACCAATCAGATAACCCGGACACTGCAAGCGATCATTTCGTAGCAACCATCCTCCCATAGACAAACTGTACACTGCAAGGGCCAGGAGCGACCGGGAAGATCATCTCTGACCTTTTGCTCTGGTAATATATATACATTCACATGTTTTAAAACTAAAAATGTGTTAAAAAAAAAAATCATAAAAAGATATATGTTTTAAATATTATCCTTAATTGTTTACTGTAATGTCGTGTTGAACTTAAGGCGCGCGGAGCCCCAAGGCAAATTCCATGTATGTAAACAATACTTGGCAATAAACATTTATTTCATTCTACCAGGAAATATCAGAATCCAAGTCATAGTACCTGTGAATTAGTTTAAAAGCGGTGAATTGAAATTAGTATAGTAAATGAGAAGCTAAGTAGAAATCAAAAGTTTTGCATGCATGCTTAATTTGCTCCAGAGTTAAAATAGATAAGTTGTACTGAACCTAAGGTCAGACTCTTTTTGATGCGACATGTCCCCAGCTAGATTCTCCTGTAGAGTATAGGGTCAACAAGTGTCAAGAACCATTCCACCTCCATAAATAGATTAAGTGTGTTGGCAACCCTCAGTCCTCGATGATCGAGAATTGTAGGCTCACCACAGCCAATGAAGA
>CM069140.1:32817994-32865494 GCA_035221665.1 Okamejei kenojei
TTTGGCTACCCCCCCCCCCCCCCCCTCACATAGATATTCTTATGATAAGTCCCCCCCCCCCCCCCCCCCCCCTATGCCTTATTTGGTGTGGGTACACGATTATTTTGCAGAGTTATATATTGGATTTATTGGATTGTTAGGGTGGTTGAAGGGGGTGCTGTGCAGGAAAATTCCGTTGCACATAGCTTTCCTTCCAGACACAATCACTTTCAGGTCCAACTTCCATTCAGAAACTTCAAAAGTGGCTGCCAATAGAAGTAGGGAATGGGAAAGAAAACTTAAGATACTGAAAGAAAAACTGTAAGTTCTTTCACGCATGATCAGGCTTCATCCTGAATGAGAAACTAACGGCAAGTAAGGCGGTCACCCATGCGGACATACACACAATAGTGCAGGAGAACTCTTTTCCTCACCATCCAAAAACCATTTTCCTTTCAAGTGCTAATTGAGCTTTCGCATTGAACCGGAATCTCTCATTAGAACATATAGTACAGAGCAGTAACTGGCTTTATGACCCACAAACTTGATCTAACAATATGATCATCAAGGACCCCTCCCACCTAACCATGGACTGTTTGCCCTCCTACCATGGGGAGGCGGTTACGGAGTCAGTTCCCGCACCAGCAGGATGAGGAGTAGCTTCTACAATAACACGATCGCACTGCTGAACTCGGAGTCCCGCCGATAGAATTCCCACATTTTTTCTTGTTTTTTTATTTATCTGCATTTACTCTAAAACATTGCTATCATACGTATTGACACTTAAACTGCATTTCGTTGTTACCATACTTGTATTGTGCAATGACATTAAATTTGAATTGAAATTGAATTGAATTGAATTGAATTGATTGCAAATTAAACTAATCACTTCTGTATGCACATGTTCGATATCCCTCCATTCCTGCATGGTCATGCACTATAAGGCAGAGATGTCCTTAAGCGGTCACGGGAGAAAATTGGATAGGAGGTGGTTTGGGCCGGGACCCTCCTTCAGACTGTTTCTTCTTCGAGAACAGCTTCTTTCAATTAATCACTAGGGTCCTGGACCATCCACCTAACATAACCACAACCTTACCTTAGCACCAAGCCACTATGTCTTTGTATATGTCAAGTAAACAGGCAAAATGGTTAAGAAGTCCCCTTGTGCCAGTAGGGGGGAGCTTTCACGACATTCATTGATTGCTGAGAGTGGTAGACGCTCAACTTCGGGGGGGGGCGGGGGCGGGGGGGGGGGGGGGGGGGGGGGGGGGGGGGAGATACGTATACGAATTATCTTGGCCTGGGTAACCTTCAGGACAGTTGGGCACAGGACACATCATCAGTAGTGTACCCTTGTATCACTGGTGTTTTCGGCCCTTATTATCACTATAACCCCTCCACAAGGGCGGCCCGCTGCAGGATGATCAGCCCTCAGCGCATGTCCTGTGTCAAACTGTCTCAAAGATTCACCATGAAGCCATTTGGGGCCCAGCATGGGTCTTTCTTTTTTCCGCTTGAGCCAAAGCCAACAGCTGCTTCTTTCAGCCGCGTCTGAGAGTGATCTTATGGTACTTTCTTTCTGCTGAGCCTGACCGTGGATTCCAAGCTCCTTCAGCAGCGTCTGATGGTAGATGACGCAACAAATCCTCCTCTGCATCCCACTTGGAACTGGATAGACTTTGGTGTTCCACCAGCCCCACTGTGTTGCCTCTGCTGCAAGCTCTGTGTAGCGCAGCTTCTTACGCTCATAGGCCTCCACAACAGAGTTCTCCCATGGAACTGTGATGTAAGCAGTCTTCTGTGAAGGGGACCAGAACCACCAACTCTGGCCTGAGGTTGGTTGAAGCAATTTCAGGTGGAAAGATTAGTTGTCGGCGATGTCCGCCAGCATCCTCCAGTCACGGGCCCTGCATAGGTTTCCTTCTTCTGATTGGTGGAAGGATGTTTAGATGTATTCTGTCCTTCTCCGACAAAGGTTGTTGTCCTTAAGTGGGGGGGGGGGGGGGGGGGGTGGGGGGGGGGGGGGTTGCTTGCTCTCGGAAGCAAGGAGTTGGTTGCACACCGCCTGTTCTCAAGGGCTGTTGCCAGGCTTTTTTAATACCTGATTATGCCGTCCACATGTATAACTTCCCTTGCGTGAGGCTGGTCTTGCAGCCTACCATGATGTGTTTTGAGGGTCGCTGGAGTTGGGCAGAGGGCACAGCTTGGATCCTCGCCGTACCACTGATTGAGGTTCTTCGGTGATGGAAGGACGTCATGTGTCGCTTTGATGATGAAGCTGATCTTGCTTGATTCCATTTCCCATAGTTCTTTCCAGCTGATCTTCCTCCGCTCCACACCTTCCCACTGCATCCATTGCCGTTTGGCAAGAGAGACCGCCTTTGCACTTCTTGCGGCCTCCTCCTGTCGCCGCACCTCCTCAACCACCAATGTCCTCCGCTCTGATGTTGTGGCCTTTCGCCAAGTTGGTTTACTTGTCGTAAGGCCAAAGCCTCCTCTTCCCTGCTGCACTTGCCCCACGACGTCTTTGTGCCTCAGGGCTGATGAAACTTGCTGTACTGCATGAGATGTTGTCCACTTCCGGCCCGTTACTAGGGGCGGCGCAACAGCACTGATGGTCTTGTCTCTAGAGTCCCTCAGTGTCATCTGGAGTCTTACTTTGGAACAATTGTATTCCTCTGTTAGACTAGTGAGAGGTAGTTCCAGGACCCCTTTGCCATAGAGGCCGATGTTAATTAGACATCGTGGGGACACCGAGCCATTTCTTCGCGTATGAAGTTATGGTTCGCTCCATAGCTTCTCCACAGTTGTTATTGGGGCTTCATAAACGGTCAGTGGCCACATTGTCGAGGAAGGAGTCCAAACTGTAGGCACCAGAGCTTCAGTTTCCCAGGCAGTAGGGTTAATTGATGTTCTCCAGGCCGTTGACAATTTCTTGCCTAAGTTGTTGCACCTGCTCTTTGTTTGACGTTGTTTGACGACGTACTTCAGCTTGCATTATTACTTGCCGCCATTTTTGGCACAAATATTGTGGGCCTAAGGGCCCATTTCCTCTGCTGCACTGTTTTATTTTTCTATACACTACTTTCATAGTGCTATCAACATGTTGTGCTATTACTGTGAAAATCCATGAGTGAAGGTTGCAAAAACTACAGCAACTAAAGCAGAAAAAATTCAGCAAGTGGAGCTACCTAAAGATAATTTAAAATGATGCTGCCTTACAACGTCAGAGACCCGGGTTCGATCTTGACTATGGGTGCTGTCTGTACAGAGCTTGTACGTTCTCCCTGAGACCACGTGGGTTTTTCTCTGGGTGCTCCCATTTCCTCCCACATTGCAAAGACGTACAATTTTGTAGGTTAATTGCCTTCGGTAAAATTGTCCCTGGTGCATAGGATAGTGTTAATGTACTGGTAATGTTAATGATCACCGGTCGGCGTGGATTCAGTGGGCCAAATGGTATTTTTCCATGCTGTATGGCTAAAGTCTAAAGTAAAAGTCACTGAAAATAGTGTGGTCGTCAAGTTTAATTGACAGGGAAACTACTCAATCATCAACACTCTGACCAGCTATAGTGTTACCCAGCTCCAGCTGAATATTTAACACACATTTTAACAAGGAAGATACACACAAAATGCAGGAGTAACTCAGCAAGTCTAGAGAAAAAGTATTAGGTGACGTTTCGAGTCGAAACCTGAAACGTCACGTAATACATTTCTCCAGAGATGCAGCCTGATGCGCTGAGTTACATCAAAATGTTGTGACTACTTTGGTGTAAACCAGCTTCAGCAGTTCCTTCCTATACATTTTAACAATGTATGTAAAATATTGCGAATGCCCCTTCAGCAATTTAACACCTCATTTTTAAGATTGTAACCTTTTGTTTTATCTTTACAATTATGCTGTGCATGCCATTCGCGGGATAATGCAAGCAAATACAGGCGGCCATTTAGGCAAAGCAATATTTCATAAACAGGAAGCTACTGAATGACCCAATAACCTTTCGAGGTAGAACAAGCTCTACCCACAAATTCACCGAAACACATTTTGACACTGACATCATTTTCCCGCTTGTAGTTCGCAACTCTTTAAATATTGCCAATTTTTCCTAGTTTCTATCATTCCTACACTACAGAAAAATAAAACACTGACAACTGTAAAGAAAACAAAATAGGGAAATATCTCAAAACCTTTAAGCAAAACAATTGGCCCTATCTCACTGAACTGAAACTTAAGGGCCTGTCCCATTTACGCGACTTTTCAGCGGACTGCCTGAGACCTTTAAGCTCAGGGGCACTCGCCTGTAAAACTGCGAGTGTGGAACACACACACACACACACACAAACACATCGCCAAAGGTGGGGGACAGAGAAAGCGGGGGAGCGCTGTCTGAAATTCACACGGTGCAAAGCCAAGGTGATACTCGCGATGAACAGGAAGGTTAAAGACGGCTAGCACAATGTACGGTAAGTCCTTTGAAAGAGCGTGGGGGGGGGGGGGGGGTGTGGGAGGGGAGAAGGGGGGAGGTGGAGAAGGAGTGGAGACACTTTTAAGAAGCCAGACAGCTTTTAATAAGCCAGAGATACACAACTGTGAAGTTTAGCGGGCATTTAACATCGCTGGTCGGTTTTCCTTGGTCCTGAAAACTCGTGCTTACGTTTTTTTTTCCCCAATGAGCCAATAAAAAGTCCGGTCAGCAAAGGAGATTTCCTACGGCTATCTCGACTACCTACAACGACATGGCAACCCCATTACCACTGCACTATGACTTCAAAAGTATCGATTTTTACCATGGCGACCAATTTTCTCAACATGTTGAAAAGGTTTGCGCGACCATACTGAGGCCGCGAATAGTTACCACCATGCGGGAACTCCTCTCGACCATGAGTCACCAGAGACCACCTACGAACATGTGGCGACCATGTGGTGAGCTTGCCTCGCCAATAAGGTTGCTAAGTGGGACAAGCCCTTTAGCATTCTTCTCCATTTTGATGAATGCTGGAATTGTTCCAGAGCCAGCTCAAATCCAGCTGGGTTTTCATGAATATAGACGCAAGGAACTGTAGATGCTGGAATCCTGAGCAAAATCAAAGCGCTGGAGGAACTCAGCAGGTTAGGCAACATCTGTTGATTGGACAGGCGATGTTTCGGGTTGGGATCCTTCTTTAAACTGCTGACCAGTCTGAAGAAAGGTGCCGACCGCAAATGTCTCCTGTCCATTACGTCCACAAATGTTGCCTGACCTGCTGAGTTCCTCTAGTACTTGTTGTCTTGCTTTTGGGAATTAATTGCTCAGTATAAATGCTGAGGAAGTTCTGCAGCTTTGCACTTGGTTTTTGGTCTCCACGATAAGCATAATGCTGAACCATATTCTCAGCAAATATCCAGAAATAGTTAACAACAAAATCAGGACTAGTACATTGTGTGCAAATCCCAATATTGCAGACAGGGTTTGGTACATGGGTGGTTGCCAATGTTTTCCACAGGACCCATGCCAATGTTATTCAGAGATTTGGTCATCAAAATCTCTAACATACCAGAAAAAATTCCCTGTCCCAGGTAATAGAGATAGTCAGTAATGATCACCAGGATATCAATTGCTTTTATTTAATTTTACAACTAAGGAATCTTTAACCAATGACTGTTTCAACCAGGAGTCCTGATTATTATCAGAATTGGCCGCGGTGCTGTCGAGAAAATGGATGAACTGTCTGAGCCAGGTGCTTCAGCGGCCTCCTTGATACATCTGTAGTCCCAATTGGCATGATGTGCCACAGTGGGCCATGCTTAATAAATCATGAATGATATCTGTCTACCTCACAGAGGGTTCAAACGTATCCCACTAATGAGTGCAGGGGGAAGATATAAGAGCCACAGGGCTCCATTGTAAAGCATCCTACTGGAAGTAGGCTGTTCTATTAAGGAGGTCACGGTTTGTGTTTATGTTGCATCCATTGTACAAAATGGATACTTGAGCATTGGAGAAATTGCCATAAAATTTTCATAGATGACACCAGAACTGATGGGATACAAATATTATTCATGGAGTTATACAGGCCCTTCGGCCCAACTGGTTCAGGCTAACTTAGAAGCCTACCGAAGCCAGGCATTTATTGTGCATTTGGCTCGTATTCTTCATACTTTTCTCTCTGTAAACTAGTCCAAATGTTTTTCTTTAAACGTTACTTATGTACTTCTACCACTTCCTCTTCTACTCATCTCCCTCTGTGTTGAAAAGGTACCCCTCAGCTCTCATTTGGATCTTTCCCATCTCAACTTAAAAACATTCACTCTAGTTCTATACTCATCCAGTGTAGGAAAAAGACTGTGACTACACACATAATCTATTGCCCTCATGATTTTATAAACTTCAGTAAGATCACCCCTCAGCCGCCTTTGATCGATGGAACCAAGCCCCAGCCAATCCTGCCTCTCCTCATTACCTTGATTCCAGTAACATTCCTGAGAATTCCAAGTCCTTTGGGCTTGAACATTGAATTTTCTCAATTCTGTTAACCCTTGCTGTCTCCTCCCCTTCCCACCTCTCCCTCAGCCCTCGGGCCCTGGCATTCCCTCTATCTCTATCTCCCTCCCCACCCCAGTCGCACCAGCTTCTCATTTTCACACCACAAACAGCTTACAATGGCTTGTTACCTTTATCATCAATACTTTTTTGCATATCTTTCATTCATTGCTCCTTATCTCTCCACATCACCGTCTATATCTCTCGTTTCCCTGATCCCTAACCAGTCTGAAGAAGGGTCTCGACCCGAAACGTCGCCTATCTCCTTCGCTCCTTAGATGCTGCTGCACCCGCTGAGTTTCTGCAGCCTTTTGTGTACCCTTGATTCTCCAGCATCTGCAGTTCCTTCTTTAACAACATTCTTGAGAATCTTTTTTGCATTCTTTCCAGCTAAACAACATCTCCCCTATACATGGTAACCAGAACAGTACATAATATGCCAAATGTGCTTCACTAAAGGGCCTGTCCTACCAGCATGCGCCTGCATGCGGTGAGCGCTATCAAACCGGCAGCGGGGGCCGCGCGGAGGTGGGGTGAGTGGCGCAACGCGGCGCGAAGTGAGGCGAACTTGGAGCGAAGTTTTAAAAGGTAAGTTCGCCAGGACAGAGAGGGACACACAGAGAGGGGCACAGAGGCACACACAGAGAGGGGCACAGAGGCACCTACAGAGAGGGTCACGGAAGCACGACGTCGAGGCGGTGTGTAATGTGTCGAGGCGACTGCGAGCCGACAAGCCGTTGCCACACGGAATTTTTTGAACATGGTCAGTTTTTCGGAGCCCCATGCGATGTCGGGACGAACTCCGCACAATTCCGGCGATAGAGGTAGGACCGGCCCTGCGACGCCGGACGTTAGGTCGCGCTCATCACATGGAGTTGCATGCTGCTGGGACAGGCCCTTAACACCTATATCCCAACTTATGTACTCAATGCTCCAACCAATGAAGGTAAACATGCCAAATACCTTCACCATCCTGTCTACCACTGACGCCACAGTTGTATTGGGAAGGATGCTTTACTGAAGATTTAATGATGGGAGAGCTCACATCATCAAGCTATTTGTTTGGGGGACAAAGAAGATGCACATAGGATCTTCAAAATTAAGTTTAAAAAAATGTAGGTCTGACAGTAATTAATCCATGAAGGAATACAGGAATTATCTTTATCAAGTAAGTAAGTAAGTTTATTTGCCAAGTATTCACATACAAGGAATTTGCATTGGTGCTCCACCCACAAGTAACAACATGACATACAGTGACAGTTACGAATGACTCAGAAAACACTAAACATGAATAATAATCTTTGCAGGGTTTTCACAGACGACACAAACGAACAAACACATACAAGGAGCCGTACACCGTGGCCGCCATCATCGGCGCCAGCAGCAAAGGATATGAATGTAAAATGTGCTACCTCAGTAAGTGGTTGAAAGAAACAGAAAAGGATTACATTTAAGGGCAAGCATGATCAGTGCGAGAGAGGGGAAAGGATATATGGTGTCATAGTAGGATGAGGAGAGGTAAGATGGGAAATGATTCATAGAACCTAGCAGTGCCGCACAGGAACAGGGGCTTTGGCTCACACTGTCTGTGCCGAACATGATGCTAACTCTGATAACCCTTGTCTGCCTGAAATAATCCATATCCCTCCATTCTTTGCATATCTACGTGCCTATCCAAAAGTCTTGTAAATGCCAAAATCGTAGTTGCCTCACCCACCACCCCCAGCAGCGAGTTCCAAACACTCACCACTCTGTGCATAAGAAACCTTGCCTGCACATCTCCTTTAAACTTTGCCCATTGCACCTTAAAGCTATTACATATAGTAGTTGATATTTCCATCCTGGGAAAAAGTTTCTGACTGTCTATCCTATCTGTGCCTCCGATATTCCGGAGAAAACAATCCAAGTGTGTCCAACTTCTCCCTGCAGCTAATACCCCCTAACCCATCATTCTGGTAAGCCTCCACTGCATCCATTCCAAAGCCTCCATATCCTTTCTGTTACAGAGCAACCAGATTTGCAGGCAATTCTCCAAATGTGACTTATCAAAGTCATTCATCATGACTCCACATCCACACATGTGGCACACAAATACCTGCATTTACTGACTAAGTCAGATTACCTGCTGCTGTTGGTCTTACGTGACTGCCTAATATATACACACCATCATTGCATGGGAGTAGCACACCGTCGACACACTGTAAGAAAGGGCATTGGGTCTGCTGAGGTCCTGTAGCCCATTCTTGTAGGTAACCTTGGGAACTTAGCATTTTTAATTCATATTGTCAACATTCACTTCACATCAATTGCAAAGAATATCTATATTTACTATGTGGTTTGTTATTGAACAATTTATGATTACACTTCTGCACCACAAAAGCACGGTAATCTGGAACATCTTACATTCTGTTCTAGGTTTCAGCCTACTTAGCTTTTTTGATTTCTGTAATTCACAGTTGCATCTTCTACCACCTTCTCCATGCACAGTGTAATATCTGCTCATCATGGTGACCATGAGCTGTCTCACTGAAACAGTGACATAAGTCACAGGAGATGCTTAATCTGATGCACTGATGCACCCAGGTTATTGCAAGGCTCTTTTACGGTAGACACTCAGAGCTCCTTGATTTCGGAAGCAATGGCTATGTCTCATTGTCTCATCTTATGTAATGGCTGAATGTTGCTGCCAATTTGAAGTTAACTATCTGTTCTCGTAGCATTTCATGCAAAGAGCTATCTTTGTTCTACTCTCACTGAGCAGCCGATCTGTTAATCCCTTCCACATGTGGCACAGTCGCGCAGCTGCCTCACAGCGCTAGGGACCGTGTCCGATCCAGACCTTGGGTGCTCTGTGTGGAGATTGTACGTTCTCCCTAAGATTGGGGTGGGTTTCCACTGGCTGCTCCAGATTCCTCCCACATCCCAAAAGATGTGCAGAATTGTAGGTTACATTCATCTCTATAAATTGCCTCTAGTTTGTAGGGAATTGATGGGAAAGTGGGATAATATAGAACTTGTGTGAATGGGTGATCGATGGTCAGCCTGGATCCTTGGGAGAGGGGATCGAGGCATAGGAGGCGAAGGGCCTATATCCATGCTGTATATCTAAATATGTGCAAGTTCCAGGGGTATAGCGAATATAGGGTGCCCAAACCTACCAGAGAAGCACATGATCCACTGTTAGCTGTGCCTTTTGGTTGAGACTAGAGCTGCCTCCAGTGTTGTCAATATTATTAGCCAACAACAGTGCAGACACTATTCGCTTGAACCTAACCATACACCATTGAGACAGCTGGCTGCTCAGCCCAGATCACATTCTCTTATTAATGTGTTAAAAAAAAGCATTCTACCATAGCTTCTGATGTTGATAGAACTCAGAAGGAACAATCAGCTCATCTCTTATCACCACTTTGGATTCATAAAGAGAACAAAAAACCAAACTAAACAACTGTGGCTGGTTGTCTATCAAATGTATGCCCTCAATCTCTCCACACACATCCTTGCTGTCTTTTATATATAGCCAGAGACTGGATATCAAGTATCCCGACAGACTTTGGGAGTATGCTACGAGCTAGACAGAAATAGAGTGAAATGCTGGAGCCAGGAAAACAAAGGAGCACAGTGAAAAACAGTAATGTGATTGACATTTGGTGGTAGCAGCACTGAAGGTAACTTCATGGTTCTGCAGTATGGCCTTGAGAAGTTAAGGTGCCTGGAATGGACATTTTGTAAATTAATTGTATAATGAGAAGGAGATATGAACAGGCAATGCAATTAAGAACTCTCTAGCCTGATAAGGAACAAAGATGTGTTTTGTTTATTCAGCCCTAGGAGGAGTGACAACTTGAAATGATTGACTTCGTAGTCATGAAAGCCTTGGGTTAGAACAAAGGCTTCCTTTCAAAGATGGAAGGAAAAATAGTATAAAAAGGGCTGTCCGAGACATTGGCAGTGATAACCTGGGAACAGCTATCGCAAGAAGAAGGGACCCGAGTTTGAAGCTCAGAAGATTACCCCTACCAACAGAGTGAATCTGGCCAATTCACCATCAACAACACCACAGTCACATTTGTGAAGTATTTTAAGTTCCTTGGAACCATCATCTCCTGGGACCTTAAATGGGGGGCCACCATTGACTCCACAGTCAAAAAAGCCCAACAGAGGATGTACTTCCTGCGGCAGCTGAGGAAACACAATCTGCCACAGGCAATGATGGTCCAAATCCAGACTGCCATCGTACAGTCTGTCCTCACGTTCTCCATCATGGTCTGGTTTGGCTCAGCTACCAAGCACGATATCCGGACGCTGCAGCGATCAGTTAGTAGCAACCTTCCTCCCATTGACAAACTGTACAATGCAAGGGCCAGGAAGCGACCGGGTAAGATCATCTCTGACTTTTGCTCTGGTATTTTATATCATTCACATGTTTAAACTATAATGTTTTATTCTTAATGTTTTAATGTTTTATGTTTTATCCTTAATTGTTTACTGTATGTCGTGTTGTTACTTATGCGCGGAGCACCAAGGCAAATTCCTTGTATGTGTACATACTTGGCCAATAAACATTTATTCATTCATACGGGAAATATCTGAATCCAAGTCATGAGTTCTGTGATTTAGTTTAAGAAGCGGTAATTGAAATAGTAAAGTAAATGAGAAGTTAATAGAAATCAATAGTTTGCATGCATGCTTAATTTGCTCCAGTGTTAATAAAGATTAAGTTGTACTGAACCTTGGTTCAGACTCTTTTGATCGACATGTAGAGGTAATAGGGTCAACATGTGTCAAGAACCTGTCTCCTCCTTAAATAGATTAAGTGTGTTGGCATCCTCAGTCTCACTGTGCGAGTTGGCCCACGAGTGACCCCGAGTTTTCACTCGTGGTGATCACGTAGCGGGAACGTCGGAACTCGCGCGTTCAACTTGTCCACTCGTGGCGCTAACAGCAGGTACTCGGGAAACTTGTTAACTCGTGAAAAAAATCAAACATGTTTGATTTTTTACACGAGTCAAATTAACTGTTCAAGTTAAAAATGGAAACAATTAAACTCGTTGCAGTAACGTAATGGCCCGTGCGTTTACCATAGTGTCTCGTGAGTCTATCGTGGGAACTTTTTTATAATCTGAAAGGGACTGAACCAAAGTAGTATAATATGTATATACATATTATATATATTATATATATTTCAATTCCAACCCCGAAGCAATTTGAGAGGCGATTTCTTGGGGCCGTGTAATTTAACGTGTGTCTTTGCTTTTAAAAGTAAAGCTGTTTAATTGTTTACGCTGCGCTGTGTTTCGTGTTGGGGAGAGTGCTGCTGTACAATGCTTTCGATTTTATACTGCCCTCCCCCTTCCACAGAAAAATGCCTAAAATTTTTCTTTGTGCCCGCTCTCCTGGGAGCAATCCAAACCAGGGGAACAATGAACCCTCAGAGGCTTCGCGTTCCTTGCTCCTATATATGGACCTCGCTCGCTCGCAACTGTATGAGCGCTCGATCAACCAGGCATCGGCCAACACGGAGGCCTGATTACTGAAAACAAAGTCAACTTGTACCAGACCTCATCATCTTCCTTCCGACAACCCGTAACCACGGCACCACACTTTCAACAGAAAACTTAATATTTAAAGAATATATTATGGGACATTGGATTGTCTGAAGAAGGGTCCCGAGCAGAAACGCCACATATGTGTGTGTGTGTGTGTGTGTGTGTGTGTGGCTGTGTGTGTGGCTGTGTGTGTGTCTGTGTGTGTGTCTGTGTGTGTGTCTGTGTGTGTGTCTGTGTGTGTGTCTGTGTGTGTGTGTGTGTTTGTGTGTGTGTATCTGTGTGTATCTGTGTGTGTGTCTGCTGTCGGGTCCCGGCGGCCGCTCAAAGTCACCCGAGCTGCTTCCTTCCTCTGAAGTGGCGGCCAGTCCTGCTGTCTGTGTGTATCTGTGTGTGTGTGTGTGTGTGTGTGTGTGTGTGTGTGTGTGTGTGTGTGTGTGTGTGTGTGTGTGTGTCTCTCTCTCTCCCCTCTCTGTCTATCTGTGTGTGTGTCTGCTGTCGGGTCCCGGCGCCGCTCAAAGTCACCCGAGCTGCTTCCTTCCTCTGAAGTGGTGGCCAGCTGCTGTCTGTGTGTATCTCTGTGTGTGTGTATGTGTGTGTGTGTGTCTCTCTCTCTCCCTCTCTGTCTATCTGTTTGTATCTGTGTGTGTGTCTGCTGTCGGGTCCCGGCGGCCGCTCAAAGTCACCCGAGCTGCTTCCTTCCTCTGAAGTGGCGGCCAGTCCTGCTGTCTGTGTGTATCTCTCTCTCTCTCTGTGTGTGTGTGTGTGTGTGTGTGTGTGTGTGTGTGTGTGGTGTGTGTGTGTGTGTGTGTGTGTGTGTGTGTGTGTGTGTGTGTGTGTGTGTGTGTGTGTGTGTGTGTGTGTGTGTGTGTGTGTGTGTGTGTGTGTGTGTGTCTGCTGTCGGGTCCCGGCGGCCGCTCAATGTCAGTCACCCGAGCTGCTTCCTTTTTAAAAATTATTTAAAATAGAGATCCATTGCAAAAAAGTATTTAAAAACATAAAACAACAAGAAATGCTTGGTTACTGGAGGATGCGCATTTTCCCATTGTAGGTCATATCAATAGATGCCGCCGCGCGCTGAAATAACTCAAAACCACAGGATGGAGATGTATTTTAACATTGTTGCTTTATTAAAACATACCTTCATTCACGGTTGGCTCAAGAGTAACGGGAGAGGAACTTGGTAACTCGGGAGAGGAACTTGGAACATCGCAGCAATGACATACCCGTGGGAACTCGGTTACACACTTGATCATAAACTTGAAGTCTCGTGCACAGCCACGAGTCTGTCACTCGGGTACCTCGTGGGTCAACTCGCACAGTGAGACAGGGCCATAAGTGTGTTGGCATCCTCAGTCTCCGATGATCGAGATTTGTAGCTTCACCACACCCAATGAAGAAATGTTTCCACAGCTCAGTCCCACATTTTTTCCCTAATGCCAAGATGGTGACCCCTGATTCTAGACCACTGGTGAGGGTTAACATCACTCCCACATCCTCGTTTTCCTGCAAAGAGCTGGCGGGTTAACTGGCCCATGTAAATGAAACTTTACTTGAGACCAATAGCAAATAGAATCAAAGTGGAGTTAGCACGTCAGTGACAAGTTAGCACAAGTGGGCGGCACAGTGGCGAAGCGGTAGAGTTGCTGCTTACAGGGCTGGAGAAGCAGGTTCTATCCTGACCTCAGGTGTTATCTGTACGGAGATCTTGCATCAGGACTGAGATCGCAGAGGGGAGATAGCAATGAGGGAGAGGATGAGACAGGGGCAGGTTGCCAATAGATGTACAGGAGAGGTCTTGGATGATGTCAGATGGAGGGGCAGGGGGAGTTGAAGACGGAGACATCCATATATAGGGAAGAAGTAGGGAAAATAAAAAAGACAGATGGAGCCATGCGAGGGGAGGCCAGGGGGCGGTGAACGTGGAAACAACAGCTGGCAGGTGATAAACGTGAATATAAGAGTTCCCAGTGCTGGAATTTAGCAAGTAAGAAAGGTAATGATGCGAAACACGTTATTTTGAAGCTACTCTGATGTTGCCAGAACTTGAGGGCCTAAGCTACAGCGAGAAGTTGGGAAGACTTTGTTCCCTGGAGTGCAGGAGGCAGAAGGTTGATTTAATAGAGGTGTGTAAAATCACAAGGAGAATAGATAGAGTAAATGCACCCATTCCTTCACCCAGGTTAGGGGAATCAAGAACCAGAGGACATAGTTTAAGGTGAGAGGAGAAAGATTTAATTAGAAGCTGAGGGGTCACTTTTTCACGGTGGTGGATAAATGGAATGAGTTGCCAGAGGAGGTAGTGGAGGCAGTACTATAACAACATTTAAAAGACATTTGGACAGGAACATGGATAGGAAAGGTTTGGAGGGATACGGGCCAAATGAAGTCATCTTGGTTGGTATGGACAAATTGGGCTGAAGGCCTGTTTCTATGCTGTATGACTCTGTTCTTTACTGGGTTAAAGATGCTTTATTTTGCACATGCCATGTGGTCTACTAAACAACGGGAGGAAAGGAAATGCAGTCAATTTATTGGTATAGCCTCCTTGTTGAATGAAGATCCTGTGCTAAAATACTTTTGAGGCAATTCAGTGTCAAAGCTACTTTATAAATCATTGATTTCTTTCATTTAAATCATCACATAAAGATTCACTAAGGTGAATTTCAAGAGATTTTTTGTTAATTAATAGAGGTCTGAAAACATAGCTGGAGTGGTGAGAGTCCTTCCAAGTTTAGCATCGTCAGTTTTAGTGATCCCTTAAGTGCTCGGGTGGTACTTTAGTCATTTGATTAACAGAGGCACTGCAGTATCGAGATGACTTATCCAGTGAGGTAGCGAGAGGAAAAGGAAACTGGCAAAGCAACTAATATCTTTCAGCAAATCTAGCAAGTGACAAAGTGGCCTGGCCATTATCCAGCTCATGAATTAAAAAGAACAGACAGCTGAAAATGACACAGAAATATCAAGCTTCTGACGGAGATGTCATTTGAATTCAATTTTATTTTCATTTTGTTTTAATCAGTTCTCCTTCTGCACCTTAAGGAGGAAACCCTTAGATAGATCAGCCATGATTGAATAGCGGAGTAGATTTGATGGGCAGAATGGCCTAATTCTGCTCCTATCACATGATCTAATGAACCCATGTGGTCACAGGGAGAATGTGCAAACTCCACACATGGATCACCCAACGACAGGAACAAACCCTGGTCCCTGGCACTGCCAGGCAGTAGCACTAGGAAAAATTGGAGGCATAATGAGAATAATTTCAACGATGGGACTGACAAATGCTGGTTCTTCACCAATGAAACAAATCTTATCGCTTGCTGAGAGATAATTTCATTTGCCCTGATGGCACAATCTCCAGAATATCTTTAAATGGCTTTTACCAACATCACAAACTGCACCTGCTCCTTGTTTGCTGAAAGGTTTGAAGTTCGGCAGAACCTTTTATTTTTGTGTTGAATTGTTTTACAATGGCCAACAGTGAGATAAAGAGTTCCATTGTAAGTAGTCGATCTCTTAACACCAGGTTCTCATTGTTAACATATATAGAGCTTTTAGGGAACATGCTCGTCTATATCAAGAGGAAATGGCACCATTCCTGGAGTTAAACTCTTGTTAAATGTTTAACAAAATGACCTAGTAAACATGGGATTTTTCATCATGACAGGGCCAGGGACACTAGGGTCGCTGAATCTCCCAGAGGAATGCATTGTACAACAACCAATGACAAGTTCCAAGTACTGAAGAAATATGAAAGATACAAAATAATTTAAATAACAGCAATTTGTAATGCAATAGCAGGCAGAGCTGTGATTTGCAGATGACTTCTTAGTGGTCATTCATCTAAGCTGTCCTTGGGATAAGGTTAAAAGTTACAAGTTGGAAGGGATTCAACATCCCCCATCTTTATAAAAATGCTACCTGCACATTGATGATACAAAGAAAAAAAGACACGCTAAAATAATTGACGCTATTTACCTCTGCACAGACTTAGGAGGATTATATGAAAACAGAGCACAAATCAATTCATTAGCAATGTTTGGTCCCAGTTGAGACATACTGCAGGACAAATACCAAGCAAAATGTCAAAACTGTGTAAAAATGGAATTCATTTCAATCTTTAGATCAACATAAATGATGACTAATTAAAACTAACAATCTCCGGTGAAGTTTTATTCCAGCGTTTCCATGTCTTAACAGGAAAATATTTTTCCTTCTGAAAATGGTTGTCTGAAATTATTTTAGAAAATTCTTGATGAGAAGTAACTCAGGCAAATTATGGGCTAAATAGTAAAGTGTTGACTGAAGCTGTGCAATATGAGACCAGGTATCCTGTAATCCTTTGTTTCAACCCTGTCAGGTTTTTTTATCAGAGCATCCTTGTCTTAGAGTCATGGAGTCTTCCAGCACTAAAACAGGCCCTTTGGCCCATGCCAACCAAGTTGCCCCATCTACACTAGTTCCATCTGTTTGCATATACCTCATATCTCTCTAAACCTTTCTTATCCATGTACCTGTCCAAAATGCCTTTTAAATGTTGTATGGTATCTGCCTCAACTATCCCCTCTGGCAGCCCGTTCCATATATACACCAACCTTTGTGTGAAGAAATTTCCCTCAGGTTCCTATTAAATCTTTCCCCTCTCACTTCAAACCTATGCCCTCTGATTGTTGGTTCCCCAACTCGGGGAAAAATACTCTGTGCATTTACTCTATCTATTTCCCTTATGTTCTTATACATCTCCATAAGATCACCACTCATCCCCCAGCGCCCCAAGGAAGAAAGTCCTAGCCTGTCCAACTTTGCTCTGTAGCTCAGGCCCCCAAAATCTTTTTTTCATAATATTGTTGTTTTATTTGAGATTTCCTGTGTTTTGTAGGTTTTCCCAATAAACCAACAGTTGCTGGCTTTGCAGACCGGCTTAACCTTATTGGATAGACAAGTTATACAAATAACGTATCATGTATTTTTCAGATATATATTTTCAATCTTTTTTCTGTCCTGGGCAACTGCAAGCTATGAACTGTTATTCATAGATACAGCCAATAACCTCCACACTAAAGCGCAAGGGATTTAATTTTCTCCAGTGATAATTTCTCCAGTACGAGCCCATGGTGTATCATTTGCTTATTTCATGATTTAATGAATTAACTGAGAAAATAAAGTAACTTTATACATTTGCATCAACCACTGTGCTGCCGGTGCTCTTCACAAGTAATATATATTGCAGAGTGAAATTATATTTCATAAAATAATCAATTTAGATTTGGGTTTAGGTTTATTATTGTCACATGTATCGAGCTACAATGAAAAACATTGTTTTGCATGCTGTCCAATCAGATCAGATAATCAATGGTTCAATGGTTACTATAAATACTATACCACCCTGGCACAGCTCGGCAGTGTGGTGGCACAGTGGTATAGTTGCTGCCCTACAGCGCCAGAGATCCAGGTCCGATCCTGACAATGGGTGCTGTCTGTATGGAGTTTGCACGTTCTCTCCGTGACCTGCGTGGGTTTTCTCCGGGTGCTCCGGTTTCCTCCCATGCTTCAAGGATGTACAGGTTTGTTGGGTAATTGGCTTAGTAAAATTGTAAATAGTCTCCAGTGTGTAGGATAGTGTTAGAGTGCGGGGATCGCAGCTTGGTTTCCGCGCTATATCTCGAAACCAAAATATTTGACGTGTGGTTGTTAATCTATACATTGCATGAAAGTGTTAAATAATGTAATTTCAAAGTCTTCATTAACTTAATCAATAGCTGACACTCAAGGTGAAAATGTGAATAGAATATGGAAGTACTTTATACATATGTTAGTAAATTTCCATTGGAGGAAATTACAGGGCAGGCACTGTGATTAAATGCAAGCAGCAATTGAGGGGGATAGTTAATAAGATGCAATACCTCTTTGTCACACTATGGGGCTGGCTAATAACGATAGCTTACATCTTGGAACAAAAGGGCTAACTCAACCCTAGTCATGACAATCCAGTGGTGATTATTCGCTGCTTATTTTCCAAGCTACCAATTACTTAGCGACTCCGTCAGCATCCATTAACTTCACAATCTGCATTGGCCACCAGTATCAGAGAGTCACCCGGATGCAAGTTTGTTGACACACTGGGAAACCATCTCACAAATGGAGCTGAACACGATCTTTGAGCCAGCCAGGGCACATGAGGGCTGCTGAATCTGTGACCTACATAATTATAAGCTCAAAGATAGGCACAAAAGGCTGGAGTAACTCAGTAGGACAGGCAACATCTCTGGAGAGATGAGATGTGTGATATTTCAGGTCAAGATCCTTCTTCAGAAGCTCAACAGGAGCAAAAATATGAAGCTACTAGACTAAGTGGAACCCGTTGGGTCCCAGCATCACATGGGAGGGCTGGTCCACCAATTCCAATATTGGGGCCAGTTGGGGGGGAGGGGGCTTTCTGGAGCGCTAGTATGGGTGTTGTGGGCTGAAGGGTTTCCAGAGGGCTAGTATGGACATTGTGGGCCTAATGGATTATTGGGCTGGCGGCTCAGTTACTCAAGCCTATTGTGCTGGCAGCGCACTCACTCACGGCTGGTGGGCTGGCAGTTGACTCACGGCTATTTCTTGAAATTCCATTTCAAGCAGGGTGCAAGGCCACCAAATTCAAGTGCAGTTTCCGACCACTTGAAGCAGGGTGCAAGGCCACCAAATTCAAGTGCAGTTTCCTACCACTTCAAGCAGGGTGCAAGGCCACTAAAGACAGCGAGTCATGACCTCTCCCTCCTTCATCTTGCAGAGACTGAGCCATGCCCACACTTCTGGGTTTTATAGTCCCTCCCCCTCCCACCAGAAGGGGCGTGGCCTTCATGGCATGATTGACAGGAGAGAGAATCTCAACATTGTTTAAACACTAATAACTCTTTTATTTTTAATCGATGGGAAAAACCTGATGAGCGGAGGGGGACTCTGAGTAAGATGGCCAAAAAATCACAGCCGTATATAGTAACGTTTTTTCTAAAATCAATATAAAGCACAAACAAGAAGTGGTCAAGATTAGACTTTTAATTAAAGGCAACTTTAATTAGGCAAGGAAACTTTAATTAGGCATCACAGCTTTAGCTTTTCCAAACCAAAGGCAACACAGCTTTAGCATTTCCAAACCAAAGGCAACACAGCTTTAGCATTTCCAAACCATAGGCAACACAGCTTTAGCATTTCCAAACCAAAGGCAACACAGCTTTAGCATTTCCAACCTATATTTTCAAACCACATTAAGGGCACTGGCGGGTCAGTAAAACCAATCACAGTTTAGTAGACATGTGTTCAGTGTTATTCAGACTGAGAGACATGACCCTCTCGCTCCAACATCTTGCAGACTTACTGAGGTACTCAAAACTTCCGGGTTTTATAGTCTCTCTGGAAGGGGCGTGGCCTTCAGGAGAGAGACTCTCAGCATTTTTAAAATGCTAATAACTCTCTTTTATTTTTCATACTGATGGGACAAATCCTCTTGTCCTGCGCAGCGGAGGGAGACTCTGAGTAAGATGGACAAAAATCACAGCCGTAAGTAGCAGCGATTTTTCTAAAATTAATATACAGAACAACAGGAAGTGGTCAAGATCAGACTTTTAGTAATATAGACAATAAGCAAAGAAAATAAGAGTGGAAAACTTAATGGAGAAATGCAAGGATGTCCAGTTGCAAGTCTTAAATTCTAAAAACTTGAACAAATTTCTTGGAGTAAATCACCAGTAACTGGTCCTGGACCACCCATATTGAAGCAATGGGCAAGAAAGCACACCAATGCCTCTACTTCCTATGGAGCCTTAGGAAGTTCGGCATGTACCCAACATCTCTCACCAACTTGTACAGATGCATGCAGAAAGCATTTTATCAGGATGCATGGTTTGGGAACAGCTCCATCCAAGACCGCCAGAAATTGCAGAGAATTGTGGATGCAGCTCAGACCATAACATAAACCAACCTCCCTACCACTGACTCCATCTACACTTCACGCTGCCTCAGCAAGGCCAGCAGCATAACCAAGGCCGAGTCGCACCCTGGCCACTCCCTCTTCTCCCCTCTCCAATCAGGCAAGAGGTATAGAAAAGTGAAAATGCACTCATCCAGATTCAGGGACAGTTTCTTCCCAGCTGTTATCAGGCAATTAAATCATCCTACCAAAAATTCGGGATCAGTCCTGAGCTGCTATCTACGTCAGTGGAGACTCTCGGACTATCTTTGATCAGACTTTATCCTGCACTAAATGTTATTCACATTATCATGGATCTGTACATTCTGGATGGCTTGATTGGATTCATGTTTTGTCTCTCCGCTAACTGGATAGCATGCAACAAAAGCTTTTCACTGTACCTCGGTACACGTGACAACAGACTTAACTAAACTGATGTTACTCTTCATGTTTGTATTTGGATGACAAACGGTTATGGGGAAAGGCAAAGTTAATTTTGAGAGCATTATTTGTTATTGGTCAATTGCCACATTATCCTGTGTTCTCTAATTAAGAGAAATGTGCAGTGAAGGACATCATCTCTCAGGTGGTGCACAGTGGCACAGCTGGTAGAGTCACTGCCTCACAGCGGCAGAAACCTGGGTTTTATCCTGACCTCAGGTGCTGTCTGTGTGGAGTTCTCCCAGTGATAGTGTGGGTTTCCTCTGGGTGTTCCGGTTTCATCCCACAAGCCAAAAATGTGTGGGTTTGCAGGTTAATAGGCCTCTGTAAATTGCCCCTTGTGTATAAGGAGTGGATGATCAGCATGGACTCAGTGTGCTGAAGGGCCTGTTTCCATACTTTCCGTATTTCTAAAACTAAAAACTAAAACTAAGTGTCTGTCTCTTTTGATGGGTCCCATTCACAAGATGTCGGACCAAGGAAGCCACATCCTTTGAGCAGCCGAATGGTGGATCCCCATGACCGAATTCAAAGTCCAGCGGATCGTTGCTTCAGGGAGAGCCTGCTGAGCCGATCCCCACGGCCAGACTGAAGACCCGGTAGATCCTGGCTTCAGGCCGACCCAGTTCCCTTCGGCTGAACGGAAGACTTGGGGATTGCGGCCTGCAGGGGAAGTTCGGCATGCTGGACCTCTGGTCATTGGACCCGGCTGACCGCCCGCCTGGAATTGGGAGGCTGCCGCTCTGGCCTCTGCACGTCCCCTGTGCACCAGAGATAGGGAGGATGGAGCCAGAGATGACGGGCATGACGGGGGAGGAGCGAGGCCAGTAGCAGAAGAGAGGGAACTGTGGTCAGGCCAATTGTGCCCTTGTGGTCGGCTGCGGGAGGCACCCCCGGGTAACAAAGATGGATTGGCAAGAAGAGGGATGTGGCGTCCAAGTAAGAAGATGGCTGGAGGCCAACAACAGCCTGGGACTTGCTTGGAAAAGGCACCGCTCCTATCAACTTGAGTGTGGACTTGGAAAATGGAGCCAAAACATGGTGGCTCTTGCATTCGGGCTAAGTAGACTAGTGCTTAACGCTTGTTAATTTGGGGTGGGGGTTTGGTAATACTATACTGGTTTGTTTGCAAGGAAAAGTATTTCACTGTGTTAGTATTTGGCACATATGAGAATAAAAGCACCATTGAGCCATTGACTGGCAAAAGTTATATTCTGCTACCTCAGAGCTGTACCTTCAACAAATGGACTGGAGCCTATTCAGCAGAAATGTTTGTCTGTACATCACCAGAGTTTCCAACCCGCTACTTGAACGAACACTGCAGCTGAAAGGAGAGTGACGTGCCTGTGATAGAGTATTTGAATTGAAAATGTATGCTCTGCTCATTTTTCTGAAATAGACACCACTGACAGGCATACTTTCAAGTGTCGGAGATGTCAAGGCAGAATACAACATGAACAATAGCTTCCGAGGATCATGTGTAATTACACGTTGTTACAATTTCCAAGGGAACTAATTAACATGAATAAGGGTGCTTCACTGCCAAAAATAACTGATAGGAGATTTTCTTTCCAAAAGTTATCATGTGAATCTGAAGGGACTAATGAGAGTGTTTTTTTTTTTTTTCTGGTGAGAATGGTCTAGAGTCCCTGATTACTCTGGTATTCCAACTACGCCCAATCCAACCACAGACTTGCTGCTCACTGCTTTTGCTTGTGTGATCCTGTGCAAATTAACATGGACATGGCTAGTAATACAATTACCCTTAAATCAGTGAACCGTTTGTGATGCTCCATGGATCTAATGTATAACATAGAACAGTACGGCACAGGAACCGGCCCTTCAGCCCACTATGTTTGTGCTGAACAACATGCCAAGATAAACTAAACTCGGCCTGCACATGATCCTTATTCCTCCATTCTCTGCATAGCCATGTGAGAACCTAAAAGCTTCTTAAACACCACTGGGATGGCACAGTGGCACCGTGGTAAAGTTGCTGGCTTACAGCTGCCTGAGATCCAGGTTTGATCCTGACCAAGGGTGCGGTCCGTATGGAGATTGTACATTCTCCCTGTGACCGCATGGGGTTTTTTTTGATACGCCAGTTTCCGCTCACATTCCAAAGATGTGCAGGATTGTAGCTCAATCGGCTTCTGTAAAGTGTCCCTAGTGTGTGTTATAGAAATGGTGTATGGGTGATCATAGGTTGGTGCGCTGAAGGCCTGTTTCCATGCTGTATCTCTAAACTAAACTAAACTAAACACTATCTTATCAGTAAGGTGAGGAATGTGAGCTCTATCCCTCTTCTAATAATTCTATGTTTCTATGTTTCTAATCAGCTCACAGTGAATAATAATTGGCCATTCTCTCACAATACACTATTCTTCAATTATATTTTTTAAAATTGCATACAATTTGTGGTCTGAGTGAAATTCTCGGTGCTCTTGGGAAACGGATTCTGCAAACAGTGGTGACTGGGAATCAAACCCGGGCTGACTGCAGCTGTGCTCACCACTTATCGCCTACTATGAGAATCGTATCATAAATGCCAAGTCTTCTGAGGCATAATTTAAGAGGCACTAAACCTGATTAGGAAATTGCAATGCAATTAAAAGACAAGAATTACATTCTTGATAAAGGCATTGTATTTACCTTCACTGACTGACTGACTAGCCATCATGAGAGGGTTGAATTAATGTTTTGTTCTCTACAGTAAATTAAACAGAACCACTCCTCCTGCAAATCACACCTGTCATGACAATGGCATTTGATGGTCTGTGCAACAAGGGCTGCAAAGGCAAAATAAATACAACATATACTATTTGCTCTCGGCCCTGCCTTTAAATCAGTCAAAACTAGACACTGTTTGCTTGAGTGTTCAAGTGTGTGCCTGTAAGCATGACAGATGCTTACAATAGAGATTCAATTCATTGTATTGTAGTTTACTTCAAAGGGTAGTTTATGAATGCACCCGTTAAAGCAGCACTCTGTATGAAATGTCTCAAAGTGACAAAATCCATTGCCTCTTAAACACCACTGTGTTCAAGAACTTCCTAAAATTTCACCCACAATTACAGTGATTTATGAATGGAATTAAACCCAGGTGTATGGTCTGCCTCCTTGCAGCATTGATGTAGGGGAATGTAGAAATGGGGGAATCATTTTGCATGTGATAACTCCTTAAAAATGATAATGGATTCTTTGCATATCCGTGTGCCCATCTAAATACCACCATCTTATCTGTAAGATGTTGAATGGTAATTTTACTTCGGAGTCACGTGAGTGATTACGTGAAGAGCTCTCCAGTCGGCATGTGCATCATTACGGCTACCCAAAAGTCTGTCCGGCCGATAGACTCAGACGAGTCCGGCCGAGAGGGTTCGACCCTACAATTGGATACCGCGGAACGGGTATCCAGGATGGAGCTCCTGTTGGAGAGGATGCTCCATCCACAGCGCTGGCCTCTCCAAGAGCCCGCGACCGGGCTGCCAAGTATTTTCCTCCAGGACGAGGAAAGTACACCGGGTCAGATGGAATCTGACGTTGATTCACAGGGTTCAGCAATAGAGGCTGCCCCACGGGACGAGGTGCAAGCGCCAGAGGTCCCATTCCTGGCGGCCAGGTTTGCCGTCCCTACAGACTCTGGCGAGCCGCTTGGAGAGGAGCTGGCTGCCAGCTTAAATTACCTGGCCTCCCACCAGCTACAGGAGCTGGCTATGGACACTACTGCCAAAAAGTATGAGACCCCCGAGAATTATATCCTGCTGAAGGTGCCGACAGTCCATCATGCCATTTGGGGCCATATGGGGGCAAGCATCCGAGTGCAGGAGATTAAACTGCAGCGGGTGCTCAAGCTCTTGGCGTCGGGAATAACGGCATTTGCTAGGCCGGTGGATGGTGGGCCCCTGACTGAAGTTCAGCAGGATGCCCAGGCTCTTATGTGCAATGTGCACTTTGAGATTAATTGTCTCAGAAAGAGCGCCATCCGCCCCACCATTAATCCCAGGTTTGCTGCCTTATGCAAGCCTGGCACCGTCCAGTTGGAGGGTGGTTACACAGCTTTCTGGGAGAATGGTGTAAAATAACCTTGAATGTGTTTATACTGCAGAGTATTCAAGGGTTTAAAATTGAATTTATTCCTACCCTGCGTCCACCCACCCAGCACAAACCGAAACGGGCACTCATCTTCTCACAAAAAGAGAATTTGATGATACAAGCTGAAATAGCAAAACTATGCCTCAAGGGAGTAATTGAGAAAACAGTCTATCAGACCCATCAATGTGTGTCTAATGTGTTCCCTAGACCAAAGAAGGATGGTGGGTGTAGAATGATATTGGATTTAACAGGATTTAATCCGTTTGTGCAGTATCAACATTTTAAAATGGAAACGTTTGTTACTGCCAAGCATCTGCTTTCCAGGGGGTGTTATATGGCACGTATAGATCTCCAAGATGCGTATTATTCAGTGCGTGTTCATAAAGACTATCGCAGATATTTGAAATTTAACTGGATGGGACAATTGTGGCAGTTTCGAGCTCTACCTAATGGGTTAACCTCAGCCCCTCGTCTATTTACTAAATTGCTAAAACCAGTACTTGGGTTATTACGATCATAAGGCCATATAATCATGGCCTATTTAGATGATATTCTAATCATTGGAAACACCTTTGGCAAAGCTGAATTATCAGTCTCAGCTGTTCAACTTGTGGTGCAGAGGCTAGGTTTCATTGTCCACCCAGTTAAATCGAAATTGCCTGTTAACATAATTGACTATCTGGGTTTCACAGTTGATTCCAATCACATGTCTGTAACTCTGCCCCAGGGCAAGAGAGTAGATTTAATTGAAGGTTGTATCAACCTCTTAAAGGGAAAATCACCTTCAATTAACAGGTTGCGAGCTTAATTGGTAAATTGGTAGCAGCCTTCCCAGCAGCCCAATATGGACCTTTGCATTATCAGCATTTGCAGAGAGCAAAGATACAGGCACTGAGAATACATGCAAACCATTACAATCGGCCCATTCACTTACCATCTGAAGCCATCACAGAGATACAGTGGTGGATTAGAAACATATTAAATTGTTATGGCACAATTTTGACAAAAGCACCATCACTTATTTTACACACTGATGTCAGTGCCCTTGGTTGGGGTGCTACTGATACCAGATCTAGTTGTGGAGGAAGATGGGATATGCATGAGGCACAGATTCTCCAATCACATGGAATTAATTATTTAGAACAGTTAGGAGTGTTCTATGGGCTCAAAGCATATTGTACCACTAAGCATCACTTACATGTTCAGTTGCAGATTGACAACACTACGGCAGTGGCGTATGTCAATCATCTGGGTGGTATGAAGTCGAAATCATGTGATGGATTGGTTAACACTATTTGGCACTGGTGCATAAAAAATAATATTTGGATTTCAGCTGTCTACTTGCCAGGCAGACTCAATATGGCATCAGACACCAGGTCACGCAAATTCAACGACAACTCCGAGTGGATGTTGAATCGTGAAGCATTTGGTAAAATTGTCCTTTGGTATGGGATGCCAGATATCGATTTGTTTGCATCCAGACTTAATCACCAGGTACCGAAGTATGTTTCATGGGAACCAGACCCGGGGGCAGTGGTGGTAAATGCATTCTCACTGCACTTGGGCGGAATGTTTTTATATGTTTTTCCACCCTTCTGCCTCATCAGCCGGTGCCAGGACACTGCTACAGGGGTTCTGGTAGTGCCCAACTGGTCCACACAGCCATGGTTCCCATTCATTTCGGAAATAACCACGCACCCTATTGTGCTGGTTCCAAAACGTGTACATTTATTGGTGCACCCTGTGACTGAGGACCCACACCCTTTGAATAATCATGTAAATTTATTGATTTGCAGATTTTAAAAAGGCCGTACCTGGGTCTAGGACTGTTCAATCAGACTGTGGATATCATCACACCATCCTGGAGGGATAGCACAAAAAGGCAATACCTCTCCCATATCAGGAAATAGGAGGAATTTTGCTTACATGGGAACATCAATTACACACGGCATCCATCCCAGATGTGCTAGAATTCCTATCCCACTTACACTCCAATGAAGTTACAGTGCCATCAACAGTGCCAGGAGTGCCCTGTCAACATACTTGTGCCGAGGGTCAGATCTCCAGTCTTTAGAATCCCACCCGTTAATATCAAGATTTATGAAGGGTGTGTTTAATTCCAATCCTCCTAGGCCTAGGTACTCTAAAATCTGGGATGTGAGTATGGTACTCACGATGCTCCATCAATGGGGAACAGCCACATCATTGTCCTTACTAAGGATCACCCTCAAATTGGTCATGTTCATGCCGTTTACATCAGCGCAAAGGGTTCAGACTCTCCACAAACTGCGTCCGGACAGGATGGCGTCATCAGAAAAAGACGTTACTTTTCACGTCTATGACTTACTGAAACAGAGCAGACCAGGGGTGTCAGGATTCAAGCTTGTATTGTCAGCTTATCCCGCAGATTCATGCCTGTGTGGAGTGGAGCATTTGAAGCATTATATTGACGTTACGAAGAGCCTCAGAGGGTCCGAGGTAGCACTACTTATAAGCCACAAAAAGCCACATAAGCAAGTGTCATCTCAGACCATCTCACGATGGCTGAAGCAAGTCCTGGGATGTGCAGGAGTTAATATTCAAAACTTTAAATCACACACCACCAGGACAGCATGGACGTCAGCGGCGAGGGCAATGGACGTCCCTCTCGACCATATCCTCGCGGCCGCAGAATGGTCAAATGAATCGACTTTTCAGAGGTTCTACAACAAGCCGCTTGTTGAATCCGGGGTGTTCGCCCATTCTGTGTTAAATTTTGTTTCATAGCTTCTCCCTGAGAGAGTGGAGTTGCTATTGTATATATTTTTTGTTAGTTGTGAATTAAAACATTAACATGTTAATCAGTATCATGAATCAATATTGTTACTAATTCACTCCTCCTGAGTCAACTGCTTGCAGTGTGTTCGTCGTGAAATCACAGACCTTTAAAGTCTTCACAGAATCACTCATGTGACTCCGAAGTAAAATAGTAAGATTAAACGAGAACTTACCAGTTTGAAGTTTGATCTTTATTTTATGAGGTGTTACGATGAGCGATTACATGCCGACCGCTCCCAACTCTCATATCATGAAGCTCATCTGGTAGTTCTAGAGATATAACCTTACTATAATACTTCGAGTGTTGTTTTCTGTGATTTCACACCGCTGCTTTGAAGATTGACGAGCATGCCGACTGGCGGGGTTCTTCACGTAATCGCTCATCGTAACTCCTCATAAAATAAAGATCAAACTGGTAAGTTCTCATTTAATCTTACTATTCCATCCCTGTTCCAATGGCCAGCTCACAGTGAATAATAATCAGCCATGGAATCTATTTTACTTCAATGCACTATTCTCTGATTATTTAAAAAAAAATTGTGTATAATAGGTGGTGTGAGCAAAATTCTCTGCGTTCTCAGGATGGTATTTCCAGCACCTCTCTGTTGAACTTCTGAACAAGGTGCAAGAAAATCTTGTTAATTTTTCTTTCACCTATAACTTGTAACTTCTCATACCGTTCATTCCTTCTTGTTTTTCACTGTTTCATTTAATTATATGTTTGCAACATGTATGTTTTCTCTCTTGATCCTCCTGACCCTCACATAAGTTGGTTAGTTGGTTTATTATTGTCACGAGTACTGGGACACGGTGAAAAAATGTATTGTGTGTTTTCCAGGCAATCATACCATGCATCAGGTAATTCAGAAGAAAGTGCAGAACATAGTGTTACAACTACAGAGAATGTGCAGATAAATGTTACAGATTAGATTTAGAGGTACAGCGCAGAAACAGGCCCTTCGACCCACAGTCTTGCTTCTTTCAACACATGCTAGACTTCTGGAACCCACCCTTGTATCCATGAGGATGTAATGGCTGGTCTCATAATTTCCTTAAGCCTTTTCAGATTTAAAGTGTGTGACTTGCAGCATGATACTGGTTCTGTTTTCCTTTGTTCCCTGCTAAGCACAATGAAAGATGATGTCCACAAATAGTTTAACGTTATATAAAGTGTGGCAAAGGACAATCTGTACCTGACAGAATGAAAGGCAACAGCCTGTAAACGAATTAATCCCAGATTTGAACTCCTTCAAGATCTTGTTGACAAGGATAACATATGGCTTGGAAACAATTCTAAGCTCTCAGTCTTTTTCAATATTTTGTCTGCTTGATATTGTTTGGTGAAATGTTATATTTTGACCTATTCATGCAAATGCAAATTTATGCTCAAGGAAATAAATATGTTTATGAAAATCATGTGCAAGAAAGGACTCGCTATATCTTCTATTTTATAGAGTCTTAGACTCGTACAGCACATACAACGGTCCTTAGGTCCACCAACGTTTAAGCACCCATCTACACCAATCCCAATTTATTCTCTCTGCATTCCTATCAACTCTCACCAGATTCTACCATTCACCTGCATACTGGGGATAATTTATCATAGTGTGGCCAATTGATTAACTAATCCGTACATATTTGGGATGTGGGAGGAAATCAGAGCACCCAGAGGAACTCACATGGTCACAGGGAGAACATGCAAACTCCAAATAAACAGCATCTGAGGTCAGGATTGAACCTGTCTCTCTTGAGCTGTGCGCCATTAGTTCTATCAGCAGTGCCACTGTTCTACCTGGTGATTAAATCTCCGTGCCCAAAATTTTCTGACCCATAATCTGCAATAAACTAAAAATAGACTCCTTAAGGATAGTATATTTCTCTCTGTTCCCATTTCCCCCAAATAATTCCAGCCACTGCAGTGTGACGGACACCCTACTCATCCAAGGAGCCATGCTGCATGAATGAGGTCAAACCAAGGTCTCTGTCTCTGTCTGTGTTAGGCGGCGGCTCTAACATTTGTAGCAATGTGCCACTCACCCTAATTACCACATGGCCTAAAGTTAAGCATGGCCTAATCATTGTCTTGCAAAGTTGCAACATGATGTCCCAATGTTTATAGCCTGTGCCCCGGCCAATAATGGCAAGCATGTCATGAGACTTCTACCCCACCCAACAGTATCTACCTATGTTGCCTCTTTCTGGGAATGATGGACTTGAACCCCAAGGCCCCTCTGTTGTCAGGGTTTCCCTGACCTTAAGCAGAACCAGACAGGTCTACTCCTTATCCACACTCCAAGGGGAACAATCTCCCCACGTAACAGATGTCCCTCTTACTTGTTCTCATCCTTGAAGTCTGCTTCAGGAAATCCAAAATCCTGGTTGGTCATGATAAGAGCAATGGTGAGAAACACCTGATATCTATCGCGAGATCACTCTGTGAGCTGGCATAGACCCAATGATCCTTCCATGGAGGGATATTGAAACATAAAATATTGAAGTATGTTTCTGCTATCACAAAAGTTGTTATACTTTACATATTTCACTAAATATGAAGTGCTTTGCAGTGTCTTTAATCCATCTCGAGGAGCAGTGAGATGTTTTCTGACATTTGCTGGGTGAAATTCCCAGCAGGCATGTTCATACGATATTGCTGTAGAGATGGAACCTACCGAGGCTTACCATCACCACATAAATGCTGCAACAGGTAGTCAAAAACCAACAGATGCTCAGGTCAAGCTCCATACACCTCAAGTGTCAACATCAACTTCGTGGCAGTCAGATTGGATAGTAGCCCAACCATTAACTAAACTGATCATCAAACTGGTTTCTGTTTAAATTGAGAACCTATTTCCAGTATTTTGAGCATTCAAGCCAGCAGGTTTAGTTTAGTTTAGATATACAGTGCGGAAACAGCCTCTATGGCCCATCGAGTCTGCACTGACACACACTAGGGCGAATTCACAAGTTTTTTTTTAACAAAGCAAATTAATCTACAAACCTGCCTGTCTTTGGAGTGTGGGAAGAAACCGGAGCACCTGGGTAATATCCACTCAGTCACGGGGAGAAAGTATAAACTTTGTACAGCCAGCAATTGTAATCAGGATTAAACCCGGGTCTCTGGTGGCAGCAACTCTACCACTGCGCCACCCCGCTGCCTGTTTCAAGAGGCAGCTGGTAAATGCTCTTCTAAAAAAAATGCTAAATGAAAAATTATTTTATTTTTAAACTGTGACTCAAGAGTTAAAGACTGATCATCTGGACATTGCATCTCAAAATCCAATAAAGTTGCAGCATTTTATTGTTCTGGTTCTGATGTTTATGACAATTAAACTGCCTTGATTCTTGAGCAAAACACAATGTGCTGGAGGAAATCGACAGGTCAGGCAGCATCTGAGGAGGGAATGGACAGGCAATGTTTTGGGTCGGGACCCTTCAGAGTCTGAAGAAGAGTGCCAACCCGAAACATCGCCTGTCCATTTCTTTTCCCAGATGCTGCCTGACCTGCTGAGTTCCTCCAGCACTTTGTATTTAGCTCAAGATTCCAGCATCTGCTGTCTCTTGTTTTTCTATTGACTTGAAATTGGTAGAGGCGTTAAAAAAAAATTCTATTCATTCCTGCAATATTATTGTTGGCGGGGAACAGATGTTGTTTGGTGACGGTCATGAAATGTCCAGCCGAAAAAAAAAGACCTGGTTATTTACCAATCAATGGGGTGAGGTGCAGTGTAAAGTTTTATGGAGATGGGTGATTTATAATGGAGCTCGATAGCTGGAGGAGAGAGGCTAGTAACATTATTTCCAGTAACACATCTAAGGCATGTCATCTCAATTCTTAACAGGATCTGCCTTTCACAATAAGCAGCAGTGTATCTTGTCAGATTATCTTATTACAGCTGGCTTGCGATCATGAACAAGAAGCTTTACTATTATTTTACTTTCGATGCTAAAGTTCTGTGACAGGGTCATAAATATAAAATGGGTGTCCATCAGTGAGGGATTTACATTGAATTATACTGCATATGGAAAAAGGCAGTGATGGGAGGAGTATATCCCTCCTGGCTGTTAATTAGTTCCACTGGAACTTACAAGAAACTACAAGCACATGGACTGCTCAGCAAGCCATCCTTTATACAATGTGCCTCCTGTCATATCCAGCTTCTATGATACTTTGAGGGCTATGTTTGATATAAATTAATGCAGTTTTCCTATGCAGCAAGCACATGTTTAACTTCAATAGACAATAGACAATAGGTGCAGGAGTAGGCCATTCGGCCCTTCAAGCCAGCACCGCCATTCACTGTGATCATGGCTGATCATCCTCAATCAGTACCCCGTTCCTGCATTCTCCCCTTATCTCCATATAACCATATAACAATTACAGCACGGAAACAGGCCCTCTCGGCCCTTCCAGTCCGTGCCGACCATTTGTTTTCCCCTAGTCCCATCTACGTGCACTCAGACCATATCTCCTGACTGCTATCTTTTTTTATTTTTTAATTTTTTATTTATTTATTTTTTTTTTTTGTTAGAAGTAAATACAGTAATGTGGTACCTAAATACCTGATGCATACAGACACATTACAGTTCTTGTACAACTTCCTATTTTTAATTTAATAATAAAAGACAATGATAGAAAGAAGAAAATGTGCTAATTTGTGATATAATAAGAAAAGCCCGAAAAAGAGATCGATGGACAAGAGAGTAGAAACGAATAGCGAGAGAGACACAAAGAAGAAGCTGAAGAGATTTTTTAAAAAAGAAAGGAAAAGAAATTAGGAGAGATATACCTATTTAATATCTTTACCCACCCGTCACCCGGTTCTGAACCATTTAATTTCTAAGGTTATGTTGCACCATATGCTTGTAAGAAGTCGACAAAAGGAGACCAAATCTTTAAGAATTGGTCTACTTTGCCTAAAAGGATGAATCTCATTTCTTCAAGATGTAATGTTTCCGACATATTTGAAATCCACATTTTAAACGTTGGCGTGGATGCGTTTTTTCAAAATTTAAGTATAAGTTTTTTTGCTGTTATTAAACCATAATTAAAGAGAGATTATTGGAACGCAGTTAGCTTACGTCCCTCTTTGTATAAAATATTCCTTCATGTAAAAAGCGCCGGCATCTATGAGAGGCGGCGCCAGCAACGCCTAGGACAGGGTTGCTCAAGGTCTCCCTGCTGGAGGGGGAGACCAGGACGGGTCAGTGTTCTACTGACGCCGTATCTGTCACAGCGCTGGCCTACGGAGAGCCGCACTAGCAGCGCCTGGGATAGGGCTGCTTCATGTGTGAAAATGCCGGCCTACGGGAGAGCCGTGCCAGCAGCGCCTACGAGAGGGCTGCTCAGGGTCTCCCGGTGGTAAAGGGCAGGCCAGTTCGGGTCAATGGGTTGCTGACACCAAACTTTTCACAGCGCAGGCCTACGGAAGAGCCGCGCCACAAGCACCTATTGTCAGGGCTATGTGTATGACCTCCTGTAAGCAGCAGCAGGGCAGTATAAATCTGACCCTGAAGTGGTGACCTCCTGTGAGCATCAGCCGGGAGAGCCATGACGGGGACCCAGCACAGCAGCACCTTGTTAGGGCTGTGTGTGACCTCCTGTGAGCATCAGCCGGGAGAGCCAGGGCAGTAGGATGCTGACCCTGAAGTTTGGGGACCCATGTCACCAGCACTCGTTTAGGGCTGTGTGTGACCTCCTGTGAGCATCAGCCGTGAGAGCCAGGGCAGTAGAATGCTGACCCTGAAGTGGTGTCGCTGCTTATGTGCATACACCAAAGCACAAGAGCCATGCTCCAGGTGTGCCGGATGTGGTTAGCAAGTTACCATATCGGTGAAGTCAGGGATGACAATCTGGCCAGCAAATTAATGGTCCACACCAGTTCCAGGACTTCATAATGGGGAAAAAAAAAATAATTCACATATCAAACACCTATTTACTGTGCATCGCTCTAAAGGAGCGTATCATGAGGGTGCATGAATTAAGGCTGCAAAAGTCCTAATAAAAATAAATAAATAAAATATTTTTTAAAAAAAAGAAATTGGTTGAAGCAGGAATTATGACGTTTGGACAAATGGCAAGGTCACTATCTAAACACAGCAGGATAAGGACCCTGCTGTGTAATGCCCATTTATTAGTTTAATATTTACGAATAAATATCCAGCACGGTTCACAGCCTTGCGCAGATCCTCTACTACCCAGGGGAAGACCTGGATGATGAGACTAAAACTGAGGCCAGGATGCCACCTCAAAAACCATATCCTTTCAGATTAAGAAACAGTAAGTGAATATTGGACTGTATCCGGGGATCTCCAATAGGTATCTCGGAAGTACATCCACCCATACAAAATACACATAGTTGGGTATTGGGGTTCAATACCACTAACCCTACAGGTAGATGGTGCATATCAGCCTTAACAATTGTGTCCAATTCCCTAGCCAAAAGGACGATGGTGGGTGTCGAGTCATTCTGGGCCGGAACATACTTAACCCTTAAGGTCCAGTATAAAAGATTTAAATAAAAACTGGGATAAAAAAAGGGTGTTATATTGGCAGCCATAGATCTGAAAGATAAATATTCAGCTACCACTCACCTGTTGAGAGGTTAGGTCCTCATCTAATTAAACTTAGATTAGTAGCATTTCGAACGATTGGCTATTTGAGGTCATCATTGGTTAATTAACATGACAGTACTTTGCCTTCGGCCAAAATTATAACTAATGTCTCGCGATGTACTAGTGACATTCTGACTCAATAACGTTTAGTTTACAGTTAAATATACCTTATCATAAGTTGCAGGCATACCGGATGTATCGGAGTTCTTGGCTACCTTGCATTTTGACGAACAGTTAAGCTGTAGTGCCATTTATAGTACTAGAAGTACGTTGTCCTCCTATTTAGCGCAAGGGTACGGACAACACTCTGTCGGATCTCATCTATTGGTGGCAGATTCATAGGAGGTATTTTAACAAAACCCTCCAGACATACATATTCAGAAATCTGGGATATGAGCATAGTTCTCACACTGCTTTGGCAATGGGCTCCAATTACATCTCTCCCTTTCCGGAAGTTAACGCTCAAAGTGATCATGTTCATGGTGCTAATGGCAGCATTATGGGTCCAAATATTGCAAAAGTTACGACTGGACAGCATGCATTCTTCTGTAGATTATATTGTGTTTTATGCATATGATCTAATCAAACAGAGCAGGCCAGGGGTGGCTGAAACCAAAATAAGCTTAAAATATACCCATTGATGTAAGACTATATGTAATTAAGCATCTGAGCTAATAATATCAAGGTCATCAAGAGTCTCAGAGGCTCTGAAACAGCGATGGTCATCAGCCACATAAAACCTCATACAAAAGTGTCAGTACAAGCTATTGCTAGATGACCGAAACAGGTTTACATTTTGCTGGAGTAGACACTGATGTGTTTAAATCACTCCACCAGGGCGGCATCAACGTACGCAGCAAAGGTGCAGGATGTGCCATTAGATCAAATCCTCATCGCAGGATAGTCCAGTTAAGGAACCTTTTAGGGTGTATGACAAACCTGTCCTCGCAATGCAAAGATTGGGCAAGCAGTTTTGGGTTCTGTTTGAGTTCTCCTTTGTAATTTCCCCTGAGAAAGAGGGGTTATTACTGTTGTGAAAATGTTTATTGTTTAAGACATTTATTGTATAAACAATGTTTGATACATTATTTGGTTATCCTGTGTCAACCAAGGCAGTGTGTCGTATGGAACTGTATCTACGGCATGAAATCACAGAGCTTTGAAATCTTCACGTAGTCACTCACGTGACTCCAAGTAAAATAGTAAGATTTAACGAGAACTTACCAGTTCGAAGTTTGATCCTTATTTTATGAGGAGTTACAATGAGGGATTACGTGCCCTCCGCTCCCACCCTCATAATCTAAAGGATCATCTGGTAGTTCTAGTCTTCTAAAAGCCTTACTATGTTACTTCGGCTATTGGGTTTCTGTGTTTTCACACCGCGGCTTTGAAGTATGACAAGCATGCGCTCTGGCGGGACTTCTTCACGTAATCCCTCATCGTAACTCCTCATAAAATAAGGATAAAACTTTGAACTGGTAAGTTCTCGTTTAATCTTACTATTATACATAGAGTCATACACCACTTTGGCTCAAATTGCCTATGCCAATAATAATACCCCTTTTCACTCATCCCACCTGCACACATTTGGCCCATATCCCACAAAATATTTCCTATCCATGTACCTGTCCCAATGTCTTTTAAAAGTTGTTATAGTACCTGCCTCAACTACCTCCTCTGGCAGCTTGTTCCATATGCACACCACCCTCTGTGTGAAAATGCTGCACAGGTTCCTATTAAAACTTTCCCTTCTAACTTAAAACCTATGTCCTCTGGTTTTTGATTTTCTTATTCTGGGTAAAAAGTCTCTGCGTATTCACCCTATCTATTCCTCTCATGATCTTTTACAGCCCCCTGCACTCCAAGGTATAAAGTCCTAGCCTGCCCAATCTCTACCTATAGCGCAGACCTTCAAGTCTCAGCAACAATCTTGTAAATCTTCTCTGCATTCATTCCAGCTTAAGAATCACAGTGAAAATACTAGCCAATGAGAAACTGAACCTGGGGAGCCCAAAATGCTCAAATGACAGCCCTGTGCGGTCTTTAACTGTTCCTACTGGATGAAACTTCTGGACAAGATATGTATTTTTCCCATTAGCAAAGTAATCTAATGTAGATTCCTCAGAAATGGACATCATTTTATATTCATGACCTTGTTCCCATGGCTGGATATGGGTTTCCAGAGAGAATAATACTGGGCATGTCAAAACACATTCCAGAATGAAGCTGATGATTTGAGAAATGTACAAGGGAGAACTTTACTTTAAACTTTAAATATATAATGTGGAAACAGGCCCTTCAGATGTAAGCAGGTTGGAGATCTTCAATATAAAGCGGTTGGAACATAATCCAAAGAGGTCTTGCAGCCATTATATGGGGTCGTTGTAAGAGATGCACTGCACATAGTGTTGTTCCATTAGCTAACAATGGTTATGTTTATCAAAAATCAAAGTGCTAGAGGACCTTAACGTGTCAGGCAGCACACTGTGTTTTGATCTAGATTCCAACATCTACAGTTTTTTGTTTTTCCATTGGATGTCTGTACCTGGGTGTGTGCAGTGTAGGATCTCCAAGATAATTTTGGGGATGAGGGGATTGATCTGCGAAAGAGATTGGCCAACATTCCCTTGAGTAGGAATTGTATGCCCTGGCTGGTGTTCTACAATTAGTGGCCACAATGTGACATCAATTAGCCTTCTAGGACTGTTTCTTCACGTAGGAATTTTTTCCACTTAGAGAGTGTGAATATTCTCCTCTCTGGGGACTCCGGATGCTTTGAATATATTCAAAATTGAATTATGATTTTGGTGCAAGAAAGTAGAGTTGAAGTCAAAGATCAACTATGACTGATTGAACAGAGTGTATGTTGAGCACATAGTGCTGGTCAGTGATTTGGAGGTCTACCTATTTTAAACAAACTTTGTAAGTTTGTACAGAATCTTCTCCCAAGAAAAACAAGGTATTTTTTAGAAAATAAATAGACAGTGAGAAGAGGATTATTGCACAAAATTTATACATACAGTATATCAGAGAACCACTCAGGTACCTGCATCAGAGAATTGAATTGAATTTAATATACTATAGCATAGAAACAATCCTTCAGCCCACCAAGTTTGCATTCACCTGTTTACATTAGTTCTATGTTATCCCACTTTCTCTTCCACTCCCTACACAATTTACAGAGGCCAATTAACCGACAAACCCCTGTATCTTTGGGACGTGGGAGGAAACTGGATCGCCCGGAGGAAACCCACGCGATCACAGGGATAACATGCAAACTCCACGCAGACAGCACCCGAGGTCAGGGTCAAAACTTAATCCCTGTTTCCGAGAAGCAGCAGCTCTATCAGCTGCACCATCTTGGATGACTGTGATTGGTTCACCACATCTTAATTAATGGGGCAATTACCCAATCATCTACACTGGCTGGGAATTACAGCGTCAACACTTTCTTTCTGATTGGTGGAACAATCTCAAACGGTCAAATGGCAAAGTTTTAGTCCTCTTCATGTTCCCATGTCATCATGAAGTTGTGAAATACTTTAAGATTTGAAATGTGTATTCAATGTCATTGATGTGTATTTCCAATAAAACAAAGTCAGAAAATTAAAAATATCGGGCTTCTCTAAGATGCATTCGAAAATGCAATGTTAAAGGTTGACCTTTGTCTGTCAGCATGGGACACTTTGCAGAATCTCTAGGGAAACATGATGATTTCTTAATGGATCACTTCCCCTTATATTAAATGGACACATTGTCTTACTGCACTCCCAGCTTTGTGAACCTGCACAGCTAATTACTCAATTGATCTTGGAATGCCATGTCTCTTGTCAGTCCTATAGCCCAAACTTAATTTGTCTGTCTACACTGAAAGCCCAGAATTCTCCCTCTCTCTCGTGGCAGATCTAATTAGAAACGGTGCAGCTGTTAATATCTGATGCAGTAGCACAATTTTTGCATCTATAAGCAGCTAGAAAATTGCCTTTGATATTCTTCTCCGAAGACAATATTTCACATCAGAGTAGATACAAGGAACTGCAGATGCTGGTTTACCAAAAAAGACACAAAGTGCTAGAGTAAGGCAGCAGGTCAGTCTGAAGAAGAGTCCCACTGCGAAGGGTCACCTTTCCCTATTCTCCAGAGATACTGCCTGTCCGCTGAGTTACTTAAGCTCTTTGTGACTTTTTTCACAAGAGCTTTCCGTGCTTCATCCTTGGGTCCCTTCTTCATGAAAACACTTAGACAAGTTTTAGTTTAGGTTAGAGATTCAGCACGGAAACAGGCCATTCAGCCCACCTGGTCTACACCGACCATCAATCACCCATTCGCACTAGTTCTATGTTACTGCACTTGCTCTTCCACTCCCCAAGTACAAGGGGTAATTTACAGCGGCCATTTATCCAACAAACCTGCATGTCTTTGGGATGTGGGAGGAAACCAGAGCACCTGGAGGAAACCCTCAGCAGACACAGAACATGCAAACTCCACACATACAGCAACTGAGGTCAGGATCACATCTGGGTGTCTGGTGCTGTGAGGCAATGGCTCTACCTACTGGTAATCACAAAAAGGCCATTGTATCATGAAGGAGAAGGAATTAATTATTATCAAATTCAACCCTGGTCATTATGAATTGTCTGCACATTATCTCTCTCTCTCGCAAAAGAGTCAATGGGAACTCCCCTTCATAGTCCACAAACGCATATAATACGTTGTACATCTAAGCATGTGATGGGTATAGTGTTGACCCTTAGATAGACACAAAATGCTGGAGTAAATCAGCAGGACAGGCTGCATCTCTGTCGAGAAGGATGAGTGACCTTTCAAGTCGAGACCCTTCTTCAGACTGATGATCCTTGTTCCATTTTACAGATGTCCCATTATTATGCCTAGTTTATGTAATGCTGTTGCAAGTAAGAATTTCATCGTTCTGTTTTTCCATGGTTTACATGACAATTAAACACTCTTTCTTCTTCACAAAGTGAAATCTGCAGGTTTCAACAAAATTACGTGTAATCTTGTTGACCTGGCTCACATGCGCCAGGGAGAGGCATGAGCTAATCAGACTGCCTGATAGTGGGGACAAGTGGTGGGAGATGCACCTCTGATCTTCCCCATAAAATTGTTAAAGCCCTTTTTTTACTTCTAACTTCCTTTCAACATTTAAAGGTCTGGAAGAGTGGATGTAGAGGTCACGGTGGCGCAGGGGTAGAGTTGCTGCCTTACAGCGAATGCAACGCCCGAGACCCGGGTTCGATCCTGACTACGGGTGCTGTCTTTATGGAATTTGTACGTTCTCCCCATGACCTGCGTGGGTTTTCTCCAAAATCGTCAGTTTCCACCCACACTACAAAGACGTACAGGTTTGAAAGTTAATTGGCTTGATAAATGTAAAAATTGTCCAGTATAAAATTGTCCAACTTCCAGTGTGGTGGACTCTTCGGAAGATATAAGGTACAGGGTACAAGGTAAATGAGAGGATGTTTCCACTCGTGGGAGAGTCCATAGCCTTAGAATAAAAGGACCTACCTTTAGAAAGTAGATGAGGAGGAGTTTCTTTAGTCAGAGTGTGATGAATCTGTGGAATCCATTGCCACAGAAGGCTGTGATGGCTAAGTCAATGGATATTTTTAAGGCAGAGATTGATTCTTGATTAGTACTGGTGTCAAGGGTTATGGGGAGAAGGCAGGAGAATGGGGTTGAGAGGGAAAGATAGATCAGCCAAGATAGAATGGTGCAGTTGACAATGGGCCTAATTCTGCACCTATAACTTGAACTTTAAAGCAAGATCAGCGGAAAATCGTTGCAGCTGCTGTAAATCTGAGATAAAACAATAATTGTTGGAAATGCACCAGCGGAGCAGACAGAGTCTGTAAAGGAAGGCTGTTGGCTCAGTTTGTCTTTGCAGAGATGCCACATGATCAAATGGGTGCATCCAACATTTAATGTTGATGTTATAGCGGGGGACTCCCAGGAGCCCAGCCAAGAATCAGGTGGGACATGAAGTTGCTTGAATGATCGGTATTTATTGTTAACAGTTAACAGTGCTGCTCCCTACTCCTCAAATGGGCACGGGCATTGCCCGAACTTACATACCCCCAAGGATCAACAACGTGACCTGCGCCTCCCACACAGAGACACCTAACTCCTCCCTCCAGAGCCAAGGGTTCGCTCTGCCCGTGGCCTACCACCAGTTTCCTCCACAATGTCAACAAACCATTCCTTAAGAGTCATGTAATCATAGAGTAATTTGGTGAAAACGGGCCCCTGCGGCCCAACTTGCCCATGCCCACCAACATGCCCCATGTACACTAGTCCCACCTCTCTGAATTTAGCACATACCCTTCTAAACCTATCCTGTACAGGTAATTGTCCAAATATCTTTTAATCATTGAGAGTACCCGCCTCAACTACTCCCTCCGGCAACTCGTTAGATACACCCATTAACCTTTGTGTAAAATAAATTCCCTTCAGGTTCCTATTAACATTTCCCCCCTCTCACCTTAAACTCATGTCTTCTGGTTCTTGATTCGCTTACTCTGGCCAAAAGAGTCTGCGCATTTATCCGATCTGTTTCTCTCATAATATTGTGCACCTTTATAAGATCACCCCTCATTCTCCTGCGTTCCAAGGCATAAAGTTCTAGCTTGTTCAACCTCTCCCTTTAGCTCAAGCCCTCGTGTCACAATTCATTTCTTTACCCTTTCCAGCTTGGCATCTTTCCTATAACATGGTGACATTACATATGATAATGTTTCTCTGTTATTCAACAATGGCCCTGCTTCAGAACGATGGGCTGGGGCCATTTCTATGATGCTCATTGTTAGATCTCCAGTGTGAACCCTTTAGCATGACTTCTTATGGTGGAGAGCTCAGACCACTTACAATTGCAATCACGTTTGACCATGTAATCCTCTAATTTGACACTTCTGATTCCTTTAAGTACAGGTAAGTGATGATGGAGCATTGCAATCATCCTTTTGAGACAGATTTTAAACCAATTTGCCACCCCATTAATGATAATTGCTAGAAAGGATGCATTTAGATTCCCTGTAATGAAGCTGGTGGCCTTGGATTTCACTGAAGGGATCTGTATTTTTGCTGTTTTTCAATAAATGTGAAATATTCAGGTGTTTTTTTAAGTTCAGGTTTCGTTAGTACGAATGGGGTTGGCATAGAAATAGTTGATAGCAATTTCCAAATATGCTCATCTCATTTCACATTGCATTCCATCTACCCATGTCCTTGTCCATTTGCTTAGCCTGCCTCTATCCCTATGAAGCCTCTCTGCACCATCCCTCAAGCCACACTGCCAATTAACTTTGAAGCTATGTCCCTTCAAGATGGCGGCAGCGGCAGACGGAAGAAAAGGACAATGCTCTGAGCGGGCTGGGGGCATACGTACGATATCCTTGGAGATTCTTAAAGATGCTCTGGCTCTGGGGTTGAGGAGGCATTGGAGTGGGTCGAGTCGTGGAGTGGGCCGCTGAAGGCCCTGAAGCAGCCTGGGGATCAAGTGGATTGGGCACCACCCTAAGTTGATGAGCACATTGAATGGACGCGGCCTGCAGCCGCACGGAGCGATGGGACAGTAGAGCAGTGGTAGAGGACAATATACAATAGGTGCAGGAGTAGACCATTCGGCCCTTCGAGCCAGCACTGCCATTCACTGTGATCATGGCTGATCATCCACAATCAGTACCTTGTTCTTGCCTTCTCCCCATATCCGCTATCTTTAAGAGCTCCATCCAACTCTCTCTTGAAAGGATCCGGAGAATTGTTCTCCACTGCCTTCTGAGGCAGAGAATTCCACAGATTAACAACCCTCCGTGTGAAAAGGTTTTTCATCATCTCCGTTCTAAATGGCTTACCGGTTATTCTTAAACTGTGGCCCCTGGTTCTGGACTCCCCCAACATCGGGAATATGTTTCCTGCCTCTAGTGTGTCCATACCCTTAATAATCTTGTATGTTTCAATAAGATTCCCATTCATCCTTCTAATTTCCAGAGAATACAAGCCCAGTCGCTCCAGTCCATCAACATATGACAGTCCTGCCATTCCAGGAATTAACATTGACACATCGCACGGTCATGTCGACCCCTGAATCTCTGACCCAGTGCTGCTGCAGCATAACAGGCCTTCATGGCCAAATTAAGACAAACATTTCAAAAGATTGAAGGGTACAAGATGGTGCCTAAAATTTGGTGACTTTCATGTACTGACTCAGCGTGGTCTACACTGTTAGTTTATGATTGTGTCTGTTATAGTAAGATTGTCACTGAACTGTATGCAAAATAAAATCATTTCACTGTACTTGGGAACACATGACAACAATTGAACCATTAAGAAATTTAGATTATGCAAATCATTGACATAGATTATGAACACTGGAGTTGCAGCATGATCCCTGCGTCATCCCATTAATCACAATTCAAGATTGAAAATTATCCCTTTAGCACTGCTCTTTGTTAACTGCTCAGACAACCCACACCTGTATATTATCCCCAATAACACACATTCTAAATTTGTTTCATAATTTATGATGTGGCATAGGACCACGGGCCTTTAAGTCCAAAATAAGACCATACTTTTAAGAAATTTGAAACTTGAAAAATAAACAAGATGGCACCAGAAACATGGTGACTCTTTGTAATGCGACTCAGTGTAAAATGATCATAAGACACAGAAGCTGAATCAGGTAATTTGGTCCATCAAGTCTGCTCCGTCATTCAAACAATGGTTTTTTCCTCTTCATCCCATTCTCCCGCCTTTTCCCATAACCTATTATGCTCTAACAAAACAAAAAAAACACCAAATGACTTGGCCTCCACAGCTATCTGTGGCAATGGATTCCACAGATTCACCAGTATTCCCCACCACTATTATTTACCACTAACCAACTATTCTTATGTGGCACTCTTGGACTTGTGTGTGATTAGTCATAAAGCACAAAAAAAGGTAATTCGGCTCAACTTATCCACACCAACCGAGATGCCCCAACTAAGCCATTCCCACTTCCCTGCATTTGACCCATATCCCTCTAATCATCATAATCATAATCATATTTTATTAGCCATGTATATTTTGCAACAAATGAGGAATTTCATTTGCCATATAATCATACCAATAAAAAGTAACAGGACACACAAAATACATTTTAACAAAAACATCCTCCACATTCCTCACTGTGATGGAAAGCGAAATAAAGTTCAATCTCTTCTCTTCTTTGTTCTCCCGCGGTTGGGGACCTTCAGCGTTCCGTTTACGGGGCAATCTTGGTTCCCGTAGCCGGTGGTGTTTGGGCCCTCATGTCGGGATGATCAAGCTCCTGCATTGGGGGGAATCTCAGCTTCCACCCCCCCGCCGGGCGATCTGACCCCGGGTCTGGGCTGGTCAAAACCTTCTGCGTCGTTTGGAGCTTCCCGACCTCGGTCTCTACCCGAGACTGCGAGCTCCTTGATGTTAAAGTCCGCAGGCCGCACTTGGAGCGTCGATCCCAGTCAAGGGATTGGCTCCGATCGTATGTCTATGGCCCCCAGTGCGGCTCAATGTCAGTCCTGAGTAAGGTTGCCAGCTCCATGATGTTAGGCCGCAGAGTGACCGGAGAACAATCGCATCTCCGGCAAGGTAAGAGATTGAGAGAAAAGTTTCCCCCAGCGCCCTGATCACCCCACCACATAAAACAAACCAGAGAACATTTACACAAACTTTTAAAACACACTAAAAATAACAACAAAAAGATGAAAAGACAGGTGAGGCTGCCATCCTGCGACACCCCCTTTCCTATCCATGTACCTGTCCAAATGAATGACTGACTGCCTTCTGAATTTCTAGATCCATCACACAAGTGGTTTGCCACAGTCTATTCCACTGAATACAACCTCAAAAAATTCCAGTATCTGATTGTCAAAGATGACTCTCCCCTCCCGTCATTTCATGTTGACTCTGTCCTGTGACCACTGTCATCAGTATCAAATCCAACATTTCCCCTGCTGCAGATGACCAGGTTGCACACCATTAGCACAGCACAGTATATTTGCAAGGGAAATATATATTCATAGGTGGAAAAAAGATATGTTGATGAATGTGAAGGTGTGATGCCGAAGGCTACAAGTGATGAGGCTGCTTTCCAGCCTTCATCAGGCCATTCGTTATTTTAATAATATACCTTCACAATAACACTTGAGTATAATGCGGACTGCTCCTGGTTCTCATTAATAAGGGAAGTGCACGACACACTCTCAGCAATGTCATACACAGTTAATGGCTCAATCCTTCACTCAGCCCCTTTTATAACATGCTCTCTGTAGCATTACCGACTGGCTTTATGTGCGATCGTTATTCAATAACTGTTCAATGTTCAGGCTTTAGTTTCTTATCTACAGCAAGGGTAGAGCAAAAACAAATGTTTCCATCACTGAGAATTTCTATTCCTTTGTTCTGCTTTTAAGACTGAACAAAATATAAAGGCCCTCATTTTTACTGTGAGGTGGTGTTTGACAAGGAACGAGGGATTTTAATCTTCAGGTATCGTTTAAAGCCTGCGAGGGAGTGCAACTCCCAGTTCACATCCTGATGACAGGGTGTAAGATACCCGAGTGGGATGTCCCCAGATCTGGGGACACTAGCAGCAAGAGTTGACATCTGGCCCAGACCCATTCCTTCACCAGGTTGGCCTGGAGAAGGGTTCACTGCTGTCTCTCAACCAGGGTGAGAACTGCATGGTGTGGGTGCTTACCTACCTCTTACCAACCTCCTCTTTGCAGATGCTATCACAACGTTTAAGAAGCATTTAGACAATAGACAATAGGTGCAGGAGTAGGCTTTCGATCCAGCACCGCCATTCAATGTGATCATCTACAATCAGTACCCCGTTCCTGCCTTCTCCCCATATCCCCTGACTCCTCTATAAGAATGCTTTTTTGAAAATTAATAAAAAGATTTTAAAAGGAAAGAAGCAGCCCTATCTAGCTCCCTCTTGAAAGTATCCAGAGAAACGGCCTCCATCGCCCTTTGAGGCAGAGAATTCCACAGACTCACAACTCTCTGTGTGAAAAAGTGTTTCCTCATCTCCATTCTAAATGGCTTACCCCTTATTCTTAAACTGTGGACCCTGGTTCTGGACTCCCGCAACATCGGGAACATGTTTTCTGCCTCTAGTGTGTCCAGACCCTTAATAATCTTATATGTTTCAATAAGATCCCCTCTCATCCTTCCAGAGTATACAAGCCCAGCCGCTCCATTCTCTCAGCATATGATAATCCCGCCATCCTGGGAATTAACCTTGTGAACTGGGACATTTAGACTGGAACATGGATGTCAAGTCAAGTCAATTTTATTTCTATAGCACATTTAAAAACAACTCTCATTGACCAAAGTGCTATACATCAGTGCAGGTACTAACGTGCTACATACAATGGTACATAGATCGAACAATACACACATAAATACATACATACAGCGCTCCCTCAGAGGACCTCAAGAAACGCTTGTGAGTAGAAATAGGTTTTAAGTCTAGACTTATATGAGTCGATGGAGGGGGCAGTTCTGATGAGAAGAGAGATGTGTTCCACAGTCTAGGTGTTGCAACCGCAGAAGCACGGTCGCCCCTGAGCTTAAACCTGGACTGCGGGATAGTTAGTAGGCCCAAGTCGGCTGACCTGAGGGACCTGGAGGTAGAATGGTGGGTTCGCAGATTTTTGATATAGGTGGGGGCCAGCCTGTTAAGGGCTTTGTATACATATAGGAGGAGCCTGAAAGTGATTCTGTACCGTACTGGAAGCCAGTGGAGAGAGGCCAGAATCAGGGTGATGTGGTCCCTTTTTAAGGGTACCCGTCAGAAGTCTCACTTTGGCGTTTTGGACCAACTGCAGGCGGGACAGGGATGATTGGCTGATGCCAGTGTATAGGGAGTTGCAGTAATCAAGGCGGGAAGAGATAAATGTGTGGATGATCTTTTCAAGGTCGTCGAATTGAAGGAATGGTTTGATTTTAGCTATCGTGCGAAGCTGGAAGAAGCTAGCTTTTCTTACAGCATTGGCTTGTTTGTCAAACTTTAATGCGGAGTCAAATATCACGGCAAGGTTTTTGACGTGCGGTTTGAGTAAGGAAGTGAGGCTTCCAAGGCTGCCTGCTATCGTTTTGATGGAGTCCGAGGGGCCGAGTAGGATGACCTCAGACTTGCTCTCGTTTAGTTGGAGGAAGTTCTGCGCCATCCAACACTTTATACCCTCGAGGCAGTGCATAAGGCTGAGTAGATTTGATCGGTTGTTGGGTTTCAGGGGGAGATAGAGTTGTGTATCATCTGCATAGCAGTGGAAAGAAATGCTGTGCCTTTGAATGACTTGGCCTAGGGGAAGCATATACAGAGAGAAGAGAATGGGGCCTAGGATGGGACAGGTTTACAAAGATATTAGCCACATGCAGGCAGGTGGGATTAGTGTAGATGGGATATGTTGGTCAGTGTGGGAAAGTTGGGTCGAAGGGCTTGTTTCCAGCACTTAGTATCTCATCTTCAGCTTGGGTAGCTTACAACTCTCCGTGGTATAAATATTAACGTTTCCAATTTTTGGATAACCCACAGGCCAATGCTCTCTTTCACATCTACTCAATTGTCTACCTAGCTTTCTCCTCCCTTTGTTTATCCCCCTGTTCATCCCCTTCCAACCAACTTTCCCATTTGGCTCCACCTGTCACATACCAGCCTCTATCCTACCTCTATCTACTCTCTTCTCTCTCTCATATCTTTCATGGTCTCTCTCATTTCTGATGCACAGTCTCCACCTGAAACATCAACCTACACCTACTGCCTCCAAAGATGCTGCTTGGCTCATTCAGTTCTTCCAATGTTCTGTTTTTGTTTCAGTTTCTACCATCTACACTCCCTTTTGTCAACACACCTGTGCCCAAGGGATGCAGCTTGCCAGATGATTTGATTTCTATAGCACATTTAAAAACAACTCTCATTGACCAAAGTGCATCAGTGCAGGTACTAACGTGCTACATACAATGGTACATAGATCGAACAATACACACATAAATACATACATACAGCGCTCCCTCAGAGGACCTCAAGAAACGCTTGTGCTGCCAATATAGGCGAGGGCAACGCGGGATAAAACCTGCTCTTTTGTATCCCGTCCTTTGAATAGCCAAGTCATAGCCAAATGAGGCCTGTTCTCTTCCTGGTCACCAAAGTAGAGACTGCACAATATAGTCTTCCCACTAGATGGCAACGAAGGGCTTAATATTTCAACACAAGTTTGCAATGCTTTCAATTTCAATAAAAGCTAGCTGGAAACCTTATTCAACAGAATCACATGGGGATGGCATCAAAAAGTAAAACTACCTAGAGAACAACATCGCTTCTAGATTCAAAGCACAGTTATACACATGTACTGTGAACAGAAAATGCTGGAAATGCACAGCAGGTCAGGCAGTGTCTGTGAAGGAGTAAACATTGATTCTCTGCACAGAGATGAGTTCTTTTGGTTGTATATTACAAACACTTCCTGATAGATAATGCACGAG
>CM069140.1:33470494-33625494 GCA_035221665.1 Okamejei kenojei
TCAACTACCACCTCTGAGAGTTTGCCACCAGATTAGTCATGTAATATTAAAACTAACCTTAACCTAACCTAACCTCACCTTAAACCAATGTCCTCTGATTCTTGATTCTCCAACTCCTGGCAAAATACTGTGCATTTACTCGATCTGTTCCTCTCATCATCTTAAGCACCTCTATAAGATCACCCCTCATCCTCCTGGGCTCAAAGAAATAAAGTTCTACCCTTCTCAACCTCTCCATGTAGCTCAGGCCCTCGAGTCCTAGCAATATCCTCGTAAATCTTCTCTGCACCCTTTCCAGCTTAATAACAACTTTCTCATAACAGGGTTACCAAAACTGAAAACAATAAAACAATACTCTAAATGTGGCCTCAGCATTGTCTTCTATAACTGTAACATGACCTCCAAACTTTTACACTCAATACTCTGACTGATGAAGGCCAAGAAAGATCTTCTTGAAAATCCTATCTACCTGTGATTCTACTTTCAAGGAACTAGGTACCTGCACACCTAGATCCTTCTGCACTACAACATACCCCAGAATCCTGCCATTAACTGTTGAGATCTTGCCCTGGTCAGACCTCCCAAAAACTCCTTGCACTTATCTGTATTAAACTCCACCAACCATTCCTCAGCCTGACTGCCCAATTGATCAAGATCCTGCTGCAATTTTTAACAATTCTTATATCTTGGTCCACAAATAAAGCCTATCTAATGAGAATTTGATGTCTATCCAATTAAGGGAAATTTATAAATATAATAAAAACTGATGAATCATTTTTCAAAAAAGATTGTACAGAAAAACAAAGTCGAAAATCATGTTACATGACTAATCTGGTGGCAACAAAATCGTTATTGATATCCTGTTTTGAACGAAAATGTAGAAAAATATAATAAAAGGTTACATCAAACATAATTTATGATCTATCCTGTCAGGGTGAGATAATTATATCAGTGAATAATTCATATGGCTTCATTAGACCATTGGGCTTAATCTAGCAAGAAGAATATCCAAATTGTCTGCATTTAACCACACAATTGCCATCACACATCATTTTTATTTCCAGTAAATCTGATTTCTGTTGATCTTTTATTAGATCATGGTTCTTTTATTAGTGACTCGAGTCATGTGCAGACAATGCAGTCCATGTATCACAAGAGGATACAACGACAAATTGAGATGGGCCGTCGGGTGGTGCAGCAGGTAGTGCTGTTAACGCACAGCTCCAATCACAAGGGTTCATTCCCGACCTCAGGGCAGACTATGCACATTCATAGAGTCAGAGTCATACTGCCTGGAAACGGGCCCCTCTGCCCAACTTATCCATGCCGACCAACATGTCCCATCTACACTAGTCCTATCTGCCTGCGTTTGGCCGATATATGCCTCTAAACCTGTCCGATCCATATAAATGTTTCTTGAATGTTGCGATACTGCCTGCCTCAACTACCTCATCCAGTAGCTCATTCTATACCTCCAGGGTCTCTTCAATACCCCGTAACACTGCTCTCTCTGCCCATCCCCCCACTCGTAACAAGGGCAGAGTCCCCCTAGTCCTCAACTTTCACCCCACTAGCCGTCACATACAACAAATAGTCCTCCGTCATTTTCGCCACCTCCAACGTGACCCCACCAGTCGCCACATCTTCCCATCTCCCCCCATCTGCTTTCCGCAAAGACCGCTCCCTCCGTAACTCCCTGGACAATTCTTCCCTTCCCTCCCGCACCACCCCCTCCCCGGGCACTTTCCCTTGCAACCGCAAGAGATGCTACACTTGTCGCTTTACCTCCCCCCTTGACTCCATTCAAGGACCCCAGCTGTCGTTCCAGGTGCAACAGAGGTTCACCTGCATCTCCTCCAACCTCATCTATTGCATCCGCTGCTCTAGATGTCAGCTGATCTACATCGGTGAGACCAAGCGTAGGCTTGGCAATCGTTTCGCCGAACACCTCCGCTCGGTCCGCATTAACCAACCTGACCTCCCGGTGGCTCATGCCTTCAACACCCCCTCCCATTCCAAATCTGACCTTTCTGGCCTGGGCCTCCTCCATGACCAGAGTTAGCACCACCAGAAATTGGAGGAACAGCACCTCATATTCCTCTTGGGCAGTTTGCACCATAGCAGCATAAACATTGACTTCTCCAATTTCAGGTAACCCTTGCTGTCTCCTCCCCTTCTCAGCTCTCCCTCAGCCCTCGGGCTCCTTCTCTTCCTTTCTCCTTTCTTCTCCCCGCCCCCCCACCCGACATCAGTCTGAAGAAGGGTTTTGGCCTGAAACGGTGCCTATTTCCTTCACTCCATAGATGCTGCTGCACCCACTGAGTTTCTCCAGCACTTTTGTCTACCTTCGATTTTCCGGCATCTGCAGTTCCTTCTTAAAGAGCTCATTCTATACATTCACCACGCTCTGAGTGAAAAAGTTACCTCTCAGATTCCTATTAAATCTTCCCCTCCCTCACCTTAAACCTATGTCCTCTGGTTCTTGATTCCCCTACTCTGGGCAAGAGACTCTGTGCGTCTACCTGATCTATTCCATCTTGTAACTCTGCAAGTTTACACGTGTGTTCTGTTTCTGTCCACCCCCCCCCCCCCCCCCAAATGTCCTGAAGATACACTGGTAGATCAACTGGCTGCTGCACTTTATCTCTAATATCAGGAGAATTGGGAAGTTGATGGGTAAATTGGATACAGGAAATAAACGATGGAAATGGGATTGCTCTGAGAGTCTGCATAGACACAATTGGCTGAATGACTTCTTCAGCATTTGTAAAGAAGCAGGAAAAACAACAATGTTATTCAGAGGCTAATAAAAGGTTATTTAGCCTTGACCCTTCACTTCCTCAAATTATTTATTATTGCATCTCATTTGGTTCTTATTTTTGGCCACCCAGTGCCTATCACTCCCTCTCTCTCTGCAGATCAAGTTTAACCATGATTAGATGCATGACTATGTTATAATTGGTAGGATGTAAAGCTCCATAAAAAAAAGATAGAACTTAATTGTTGTTAATGTCACTGGTTTACTGCCTCATAGTCTTCAACATAACTGACATGATAACAGCCGACTTTCACACAGTCAGTGCGGGCAGGCATCCAGCATGATTGATGATGCTGTTTTATAAATGACAGGAAACTATTCTAAAAGATAACATGGGTATCATTGAAAGTAATAGAAAAAGCATTGTTCCAGCAGTCTGAATAAAATGACATTATTGTAATGTTGCTGACTGCAAGGTGATTGGATACCAATTTTCATGGTCCCTTCACACTCAAGTGCTTGAGTTTATCTAAATTGTATATTGCAAGCCTCAGTACATCTGACTAACAGGACTGGAAGTAGAACACAGCTCAGGGAAGTGGGCAGAGAAACAGTGGTGACAATTCAGAACAAAGACGCTTCCTCAGAACCGTAGATCCTCGTCTGGGAAGGGTCATGACCAGAAACGTCACCCATTCCTTCTCTCCAGAGATACAGCCTGTCCCGCTGAGTTGCTCCAGCATTTTGTGCCTACCTTCAGTTTAAACCAGCATCTGCAGTTACTGTAGATCCTATGGTTTCAATTAGAACGGAAAACAACCATTAGCTCACAGGCCGAATCATGATCGGATCTAACACCCAGAGATAATGGAGGACAGTCAATAAAGCTGCAGATCAGTGCATTTTTAGCAGCTGCTTTGGTTGTTGAGGAGAAGCAAAAACAAATATTACTCGAATATAAACACAAAATGCTGGAGTAACTCAGTGGGTTAAGCAGCATCTCTGGAGAAAAGGAATATGTGACATTTCGGGTTGAGAGCATTCTTCAGACTGAGATTCCACTAAGATTATTTGAATGAGAATAGGATTTCTTATTGCAATTAGTTAAGAGATAGAGCAAGGAAAGGGGCCCCTATTTCCCTCATGATGGCAATATTAAATATCAGAAGGAACAGCCTTAAGGTGAGGGAGTGAAAGTTTAAGAGAGATTTGCGGGCAAGGACTTGTTACATGGAGCATGGTGGGTGCATGGAACAAGCTGCCTGGGACCGTGGTGGAAGCAGATATGATAGTGGTGTTTAAAGGGTTTTAGAGTACCATGGATATGCGGGAAATGGTGCGATATGGGTCACCTGCCAGTTACGGAGATTAGTTTTATTTGGCATCATGTACAGCATAAACATGATGGACCGAATGGTGCTGTGTTGTTCAAAGAGTCAATGATAATTATTTCAGAGAAAGAGTAATCAGGAAAATATCTTTATACACTGGGTGGTTAGAATGCAGAACAGATCCACACAGGGCATTGAGATGTGTTTAAGATGAGGCGAGATGAATGAGGAAAGGAAGAGGAATGTGTTGGCAGGATAGGATAGATTAAGCCTGTGGCATTGAAATGACAGACTTATTAACCCCAAAGGACCTATCGCCCACTCTTCACACTTTGAAAAACTTGAAATGTGCATTAAATGAGAGAAGCCATTGCCATATTGGAATGGGTAAAGAGCAAATGTAGACATTACACATCCACATTAATCAGTTGCAGTTTTGTCCTTGATTTCTTAGTACAGGAAAGTGATCTGTTTCACAATTCTTTGCCAGGATACAAGAATAATGTTCCAGGCTTGTGGAGCTCTGGAAAAGCACTGATGATAGGTTGCCATCTGTCATTCTGCCAGCACCATCATCATCAAGCACTTTAACATAACCAAGACAGCACCTCTCCTCTTTCCACAGAATTTAATCATGATAACAGGCACAAGGAAGTCTACAAGGAATACTTCTGCACTCCAGCTCATCACTTGCTTCGTAGTTAAAAATAAGGAGATATTTGTTCTGATGTCTGTGTTCCCAAAAGATGTGCAAATAAAATGTGGTGTGACCCCTTGATGTGAAGTAGGGCTGATGAGAAAGAATGACACTCATGGTATGAGGGAGAAGTTTAGACAGTCCAGCTCTGATGAAAAGTATGTTTTATAATCAGCCTCAAGGCTGACTTGCAGTTTAACTTCCTTATCATAAAAAGTAAAGCAGTACAGCACAGGAACAGGTTCTTTGACCCATAATGTCTATGTTGAATATGAGCCCAGGTTCAACCAATTTCTTCTGCCTGCAAGTGATCCATGCCCCTCCATTCCATGCATATTCATATGCCTATCTGAAAGCCTTTCAAATGCTACTATCTTATGCAACTCCATCACCACCCCTTACAGCATGTTTCAGATTGGGACCTTCCAGACTGATTATCGGGAGTGGGGACGGAATGAAAGCTAGAAGGGAGTAGGGGCAGTGCAAAATACGGCAGGTGAACAGGCGAGGCGGGGTTGATAGGCAGATTGTTGGACAAAGCCCAAAGATGGGGAAAGAAGGAGCGAGACAAAAGGATTAAAGACTTGCAAATTCTCAATGTAGATGGTGCGGAGGGGGGAGAGAAAGAGAGTAATAAAAATTTAGGTCAGGACCCCTCTTCAGACTCAATGCCATGCCATCCTGTTCACTGCTTTGACACTTATTGGGTTGTTGGAGTAATTCAACAATGCCGCAACCCATTCCACTTCGAGAACCAGAGGACATCAGTTTAAGGTGAGTGAAGAAATAATTAATAGGAACCCGAGGGGTAACTTTTATTTTACACAAAGGCTGGTGGGTATATGTAATGAGCTGTCAGAGGAGGTAGTTGAGGCAGGTAATATGGTAACATTTAAGAAACAATTGGTCAAGTTCAGAATGAACGGGCAGGTGGGACTAGTGTAGATGGGGCATGTTGGTCGGCGTGGGCAAGTTGGGCAACACTGTATGACTTATTTTTACTTATACATTCTCCATAGCTGTAACACTCTATTCTGCACTCTTGTTATTTTTTCTCTTCGCACTATCTGTTGAACTTGTGTATATCTTGATTGTACTCATGTTTGGTATGATTTGACTGGGTGGCATGCAAATGGATAACAGATTTTCACCGTATTTCAGTGCATGTGAAAAGAATAAACAAATACCAGTAGGTTGTCACAGAAAATACATTGTGACTGCTGTCAGGGTCACTGCTTCTAACCTGCTTTATTAATGAGAGAGTAGAATCTGAGTATGGTATGCAAGAAAGTTAACAGAAAGTTCCTGCCAAGTAATGTTGCCAACAGTATTCAACATCATGAGGAACCGGCAATAGGTTTGGCATGATGCATTCCATCCTCTCACCTCTGGCAAGGAGAATTTAAATCTTGGAGAGTAGGAAACCCCAAGTGACTTTATTTACTACATAGTTGGAAAGTGAGCTGCAAAGTTGCAACAAAAGTCGAACATTGAGTACAGCACAGAAACAGCCCCTTCAGCCCACGATGTCTGCACCCAACACCATGCCAAGTTAAATTAATCTTATCTGCTTGCACATAATCCGCATCCCACCATATCCATGTGCCTATCTAAAAGTAATTAAATGCCTATATCGTGTCTGCTTCCACCATCTTCCCAAGCAGGGCATTCCAGATACCCACCACCCAAAAAAACCTTGCCTCACACAACTCCTTTTCAATTTATCCTCAAAGCTATGCTCTTTATTTTTGATGTTTCCACCTTGCAAAAAAACTTTAGAATGTCTACCCTATCTGCGCCTCCCATAAGTTTTATAAACTTCTATCAGGTCTCTCCTCAGCACCCAACGCACCAGAGAAAACAATCCAAGACAGTCTGACCTCTCCATATAGCTAATATGTTCCAATACAGACAAGTACTCTGGTAAATCTCTTCTGCAGCCTCTCTGCACCCTTCATGCAATTGGGAAACCAGAACTGCACACAATACTCTGAACATGGCCGACCCATGTCCAGTACGTGACATCCTGACTCTTATACTGAAAAAGAGTCAACCAAAAACATCACCAAGCCATGTACTCCAGAGATGCTGCCTGATCCAGAGTTACTCCAGCATTTTGTCTCTTATTTTGTAAACCAGCATCTGCAGTTCCTTGTTTCTACTTCTATATATCTTATATTCAATGCTCTGCATATTCAATACCAAGCACCTTCCTTACCACTCTACCTACTTGTGGTAGCATTGTTACAAAACCTACCATCCGTGGCACTGCAGATCTGCCTGCTGCCTGTGCATGCAATTCCGGAGGCTTTGGGGGTGGGGTGGGATTAAAATGCAGGTTTATATTGGTTGTCGGAGAGGAATTTACTCGGACTGCTAGCTGATGAATAAAATTAATTCTGCTATCACGTTCCCATTAAAAAAAAGTTGATGGCCGATTGCAGCGCTGGATTGAAGTTAAACGTGACTAAACACGCCTTCAACATCACGAATCGCAAGTGCAAGAAAAAACAAAAACATATTTTCTTGCTTTTTGATGTGGCTTCATTTTAATCTGCTGATGCGAAAAATGTTATTTAGGCCCCGATATGAATCGGCCGTGTCTTGGCAGCCAGTAATGGCTTAAATCATGGCAGCAGTCACATTCCAATCGATCACAATCCAGAAACATCCACTTTCAAGATATTTAAATTCATTATTTTTTTGCCCAATCATATCATGAACATCTAAATCATCTATATTTTGTCTATCCATGATCAATATTTTCATACTAAATATCCACAGTACAATTTTAGTCGGATGTATTGTGCAAAAAGTATTGATTTTGATTATCTTGAGAGTGGATGTTTCTGGATTAATTTATGGGAATTAAACATTAGATTCCTTCCATTTGGTATATAAATTCATGACAAAGTGAGATTTAAAAAGCATGTTAAATTGTGAATTCTTATGTGAATAGGATCAGTTTGTTATTTGTTATTTGGATACTTTGGCTATTTAAAAATGTTAGCCGTTTCTTTAAGAAATGAGTAGATGTTTAGATCCAGAAATTAAATTTAGATGAATGTAATTGATTTGATGACTGATGAATATGAATTTTTTGTTGGGTATTTACTATTTGTTTTAACGTTTAACTTTATCATTTCTACTCTTTTTTCTAATAATGCAAATAATATCTTGTTTCTGTTAATGCTGTTCAGTGGTTTTTCTTTTTACATTTTAAACAAATATCTCCAAAGAAGAAATGCAAAATTGTCAATCCAAATGCCCAGCCAGGCATAGCTAGAGTTCACCTTGAAGTGAATTTCTCTGTCATGCCCGAGTCTAAGAGGGATCTTAAAAATGGACGTACTTGTATACCTCATTTGGAAAAAGTCTGTCTGACTTGGTGGGCTGAAGGACCTGTACCATAAAGACTTGGTCTTTTGCTAGAAATTGTAATTTCTTTACCTATCTGTTACGGACTGACAGCATATAATACAATAATATTAAAGTTCTGATCTTAAGTTTATCACATTTTTGAATTTTCAAGGCAATCTGGATGTTTAATACTATTTCTGTCGCAACGGTCAATTTTGTAATTAGCTACAATTAGGTAACTACTTAATTATATGCTTTAATTTCAGGTCATCCAAGTAAGATGTTTCATATTTATTTCAGAATGCTTCAGTCTATAATAACTGAAAATTTCATTCAGTTCTCTTACATTTTAAGAAAGTTATGGGCTTTTATGTCAATTGACTGTCCTCGTTCACAGCTTTTGTGTTCAGTCAATGGAAAAGCAATAGGGAACAAGATGCTAATTTCCGAGTAAGAAAATTACCATAACCTTTTTAATACTTAAGATATGAAAGTGAATTAGGTATCAAATTAAAGTTCTTTGATGCTTTATCTGATGGGATAAATTACAGTCTTGATTTTTAAAATCTCAATATTTTGAAACATTCCCTTTCTGGGAGCTATGGGCACGGACCCCAAGACCCCTCTGTACATCAATGCTGTTAAGCGTCTTGCAACCTTTTCATTTATTTTCTCCTTCAAACTCCCAAAGTGCAACACCTCCCTCTTGCTCAGAACATATTGCTCTCAAATATCTCACATTTCAAACATCTCCAGCTGCAGCCTTTAAGGATCCAAAAGCAGACAATTGCATTGCCACATTCATGATAATAACCTCAGCTACTGTATCTGTTGTTTTGGTGTGGGCTCCTATATATCGTCGAGACCAAGTCCAGAGTGATCGTTTTGCTGAACACCTCCGCTCAGTCTGCCTTGGCCTACACAATCTACTAGTTGCCAAACATTTTAACTCCCCTTCTCGTTCCCATATTGACTTTGCTGTCCTAGGTGTCCTCTACTCTCAGAATGAGGCCCAATGCAAATTGGAGGAATAGTACCTCAAACTTTGTTTGGGCCGCTTACAACCCAGCAGTATAAACGTTGCTTTCTCGAATTCCAATTAATCCCTGAATTCCCTCTCTCACCCCTCAACCCCCCGCCCCATCCCGCACCACCCTAGCCATCCTACTAGTTGCACTGTTTGCTTCACTGTATTCCCTCATTATCAGCTTTTCTCCAGCCAACAATTGGCCATTATGGGCTCCTTCCTTCCTTGGTCATCCGCTGCAGGCCTGATTTGTTCTGGAATTTTCCTACCCCCATTCCCCCTCCACCCCCCCCCCCCCCCCCCCCCCCACCACCTCCCTAATTTCAGTCTAAAGAAGGGTTCCGACCTGAAACATCACCCATCTTTGCCTCCAGAGATGCTGCCTGTCCTGCTGAGTTACTCCAGCACTTTGTCAGTGCAGTCCAATACAGTGCAATGAAGATGCAATTGCAGTGCAGATGGCTTTTTCACTGTTCCTCAGTTAGATTGAATGCTTTCTGAAACTCCTCATTTTCATGACCATCTTCTGAGAGCCCCTCCCTCTTTCTGCACCAGCTTGTTTCTGCTCCATCCCATGGTCATGCTGGGAAATGTCCATGAAAGTGTTGGTTTACGCAAAAGACTTCACATCAAGAAATAATCCTTCCGCTAATTTAAAACCATGCCCTATAGAAATCACAGAACATCTGTCGAACCACAACAACAGCTTTGAGACATCAAGCAGCAGCTAAGCTTTGAATAGTTGATGATCTCTTTGTATAGTGCTGGCAGAGGATGCTTCCTGCTGCTGAAATTATGCTCAGCTGTGCAGAACACAAAAGATGCTGGCTGGAGCATTGAGCTCCAAAATGATGGTGCTGGTATCATTGCACAGCATTCCCAATGTTTGGCATACATCAGCCAAATGCCAGGTGATAACAATACATCAACAGCTTCAGCTGCCTTGCTGCACCAAATTGGTGTGTGGGTCCCTCATGCTTTTTAGAGCTCAAAACACCTTAAGCAAAATGTTGAACCCCTAGAGGTGCCAAATATGTTTTGTGCCCCTAATTTCTTGCCATACAAACACATGTAGAAAGGTGGTGTTTATCAACTTGCTCTTTACAAAAGGAGAAACAGAGTTAAACTTTCAAATCAATGATCCTTTACCAGTTCCGACTAAGGATCTTCAACATGGAGCTTTAACTCTTCACTCTTGCGCTGCCCAACCTGTTGAATATTTCCAACCATTACTGTTTTTGTAAAATAGATTTGCAGCATCTGATTTTTTTCATTTGTGATTTTTAGGTCCTTTCAAGAGTTGGATCTGACCTGAAAAGCAGGAATACTTTTGCCAATGTAGTGCAATTCTACGACATGAGAAAAGTACAGAATTCAAAATGATATATTTTCATTAAAATTAATAAGCTGACTCATTTACCAAGACCAATAGAAGTAACTACATTAGACAGCATGCAACAACTGTGGAGGGAATGGACAGATGATGTTTCCGGTTGGGATCTTTCTTCAGACCGGTGAGAAGGGTTATGCCCCTGTCCCACTTAGGAAACCTGAACGGAACCTCTGGAGACTTTGAGCCCCACCCATGGTTTCCGTGCGGTTCCCGGAGGTTTTTGTCAGTCTCCCTAATGGTCAAAAGTGGTTTCCGTTTTAAAAACCGGTAATTTTTTAGTCTAAGCCAGTTGCGATGCTAGTTGAAGGTGGTTGCCAGAGAACCAAAACCTCCGGGAACCGCACGAAAACCTTGGGTGGGGCGCAAAGTCTCCAGAGGTTTACGTTCAGGTTTCCTGAGTGGGACAGGGGAATAACTTCACTTGCTTTAAAAGTAATAAATAATTACCTTTAATTTGAGCTAGAGAGCCGACTAGCATGTTGAAAGACTCTGCATACTCTCTTCAAAACTTCCAAACGATTTAAAACTTAACCAGTTGTAAACATATTTATATGGATCTCTCTCAGACACGGGAATGACAAAGCAGACCCTTCTCTGTCAATTTGATATTACCTGGCTTGGATTAGTTAAAAGTACCACTCCATGATGCCGTCAATACTACTGAATTGCAACAACATGGAAGATGACCAAGCTTGAAATTGGCATTTGTTCTCTCATGATTAATAGAGATATCCACAATGCTTCATTCAATGGTCAGGTGGGAGTAGAAACATCCCATCTCATAGTTGCCAATCAATATTCTTGGGTCATGAGCATGCAATTTCCTGATTTTCACAGTCTACTTTGCAATCACAGTGGCTTACTGATGACAATTGACATACTTCCATTTGTAATAAGGATCCTCATACTGATGCTAGAATTACTGCCCAATTCTGTCCCACCACTGTTCTCAGGTTTCAATTGGTTCCAAGCACAAGGACTCAGGCAGAAATATACTTTCAAATTCTCTCCACAAACAAGGAGAATCTGCTCTGCAGCATTTGTCACACTGACTTCAAACATCATCCTTCACAAATAACAAGGTGAAATTAGGTGTGTCCCTCTGGTATAGGCTTGGACGAAAACAAATATCATTCCCCAGCTGCAGAACATATTTCCTCCAATTGAGTTGTTAAAATAGTCAGGCTGGTAATATTTACAATTCAAACTGTCTGCTCATTTTTAATTCCAGTATGCACATTCACTTGCTCTGATTTGTTGAGCTGATTGGCTAAACATCTGTTCCACACCTGTTCCCTGATCAGTTCATCACGGTTTATGAAAAGCAGGGCTTCAAAATAACTTCAATATTCTGCTCTGTAAAAATGCCAAGAGATAAAACACGATTTTTAAATCTCTTCAATGAATATTTGTGCATTGAAGAAAAACATATTTTCATAACATTCAAGGTTTGAAACGGTTGAACAGCATAAGGCAATTATTTCAATACTGGTTTATACCATGCATGCTTCCTATTGTGTGTGCACATGTGTCTTCTTACTTACCCAATGTTCATAAGACCACTAGACATAGCAGAAGAATTAGACCATTCAGCCATCCAGTCTACTCCTCTATTCAATCATGGCTGATTTATTTTTCCCTCTCAACCTCATTCTTCTGCCTTCTACCCGTAACCTTTGACCCTTGCTAATCAATAACCTACCAATCTCTGCCTTAAAAATACCGAATGACGGCCTCCACAGCAATCTGTGAGAATGAAATCCACAGATTCGCCAGCCTCCAGCTAAATAAATTCTTCCTCATTTCCATTTTGAAAGTATGTCCTTTTATTCTGAAGCTGTGCCCTTTGGCTCTAGACTCTTCCATTACTGGAAACATACTTTCCACATCCACTCTATCTAGGCCTTTCTTTAGCCAGCAGGTTTCAATGAGATCCCCTCTCATTCTTCTAAAGTAAGATGAGTAGAGGCCTTCAAACACCCTTCATACATTAAGCCAATCATTCTTGGGATCATTCCTGTAAAACTCCCCTGGACCCTCTCAAAAAATAGTACATCCATCCACAGATATGGGGCCACCAACCTCTGGGACTATGAAATATGTGGTGCAATTCTTTGATAATCATGTTTTCTATCATACATAAAGGGATTTTTTGCACGCAAAATATTTAATGTAAATTTGATTTCTAATTATAATGTTATAATTCAAAATGTGGTCAGTTGTGAAACTGGGGTATTTTAGGGTATAGAACAGTATACCACGGGAACAGATCCTTCAGGCCGCAATGTTAGCGCCGAACATGATGTCAGGTTAAACTAACCTCCTCTGCATGCTCGTGACCCATATCCCTATATCCATGTGCATATCAAAACCTCTCTTAAATGGCACTACCGTATCAGACTCCATCACCACCCCTGGCAGTGGTGTGTTCCAGGCCCCCAGCACCTTCCATGTAAACAAAACCTCCCCCTCATATCTCCTTCAAACTTTGTCCTTCCCATCCTAAAGCTATGCTCTCTAGTATTTGGTATTTGCACCCTGGGAAAAGTGTCCATTCATTTAGCAGACAAGATATTTAATGCACATTTTATTTCTAATTACTTATCATTTTATAACACAAAATGTGAGTTACTTGTTGAACTTTAATTTCAATAACAACATGTATTTATTTAGGACTGAAGACTGCTTGGAAGGAAGTGCTGCCGCTTAAAGGAGCACAAGGAAAGAGAAGGTCCCTTGTTAAATTGGTGTTTAGTAATATGAAGTATATTCAAATAGCACTTTAATGAAAGATAGCAAAAGAATGAATGATATTGAATCATAACTAAACCACCAATTTGAGATAAAGAATTTTGCGACATTACTGTAAATACTAATAGGAGATAATACAATAAGTGCAAGGGATCTCAGAAGAGTTTCAAAAAGCCTTTGACAAGGTCCCACGCAAGAGATTAGTGTGCAAAATTAGAGCACATGGTATTTGGGGTAGGGTATTGACGTGGATAGAGAACTGGTTGGCAGACAGGAAGCGAAGAGTAGGAATTAACAGACCTGGCAGGCAGTGACTAGTGGGGTGCTGCAAGGCTTGGTGCTGGGACCCCAGTTGTTAACAACATATATTAACGATATAGATGAGGGAGTTAAATGTAACATCTCCAAGTTTGCAGATGACACAAAGCTGGGTGGCAGTGTGAGCTGCGAGGAGGATGTTATGAGGCTGCATGGAGACTTGGATAGGTTGGGCAGATGCATGGCAGATGCAGTATAATGTGGATAAATGTGAAGTTATTCACTTAGGTGGCAAGAACAAGAAGGCTGGTTATTATCAGAATGGTGTCAGATTAGGAAAACAGGAGGTGCAACGAGACCAAGGTTAATTGTACAACAGACACTGAAAGTAAGCATGCATGTACAGCAGGCAGTGAATAAAGCTAATGGCATGTTGGCTTTAATAGCTCACCAGGTTAATTCCTGGGATGAAAGATGTTTAAGAAGGAACTGCAGATGCTGGAAAATCGAAGGTAGATTGGTAGAAAATCGAAGGAAATAGGCAATGTTTCGGGTCCAGACTCTTCTTCAGACCCTGGTGCCTGAAGAAGGGAGTCGACCCGAAACGTTGCCTATTTCCTTCGCTCCATAGATGCTGCCTCACCCGCTGAGTTTCTCCAGCATTTTTGTCTACCTATGATGAAAGAATGGGCTTATATTCACTGGAAATTAAAAGGATGACAGGGGATTTTACTGAAACATAAGGGATTGGACAGGGAAGATACATGAAATGTTGCCCATGTTGGGGGAGTCCAGAACCTGGGGTCACAGTTTAAGAATAAGGGGTAGGCCATTTAGGACCAAGATGAGGAAAAATGTTTTCAGCTAGATTGTTGTGCATCTGTGGAATTCTCTGCCACAGAAGGTCGTGGAGGCCAATTCACTGGATGTATTCAAGACATACACTGGATTTATTCAAGAAAGTTAGATATAGCTCTTTGGGCTAACAGAATCAATGGATATGGGGGAAAAGCAGGAACAGGGTACTGAATCTGGATGATCAGCCATGATCATATTGAGTGGGTGCTGGCTTGAAGTGCCGAATGGCTTACACCTGCACCCATTTTCTATGTTTTTACGTTTCTGCGAGTTGATGTACAGTGGGACTGTAGAGTGCAAGTTCCTCAAGAATGGTTACTTCGGTGCCATTATCATATCTGCCTCTATCACTATCCCAGGCAGTGTTCCAGCCACCCACCACCCTCTGTGCCTGTGAGGACCTTTGTACAATCACCTCTGCCTTACATAGTAACCAACCCCTCAAAATGTATTCCCAAGAATCCACAAATAATCATTAACGAGAAAAATATTTAAACCTGAAAAACTGCACTATTCAATTCCTGGCCTTAACCCCACTGAAAAAGAATCAATATTTTCCCTACTTTCCTGGACATGGTCAGAACTGACAACAGTCAACTGTTTAATTTTTAGCTGTCTTTTAAAGTACTTGCCTGAGCTTATTAGTGCTGCACAATTGTGATTAATGAGATGCAGTAACATCTTAACTTTTAACCATTATCCTTTTTCTGCCAGGGCCACTAATGGAATGTAAACTTTCTCCCCATTGCCTTTATTGTGTGGATGGGTTCCATGGCTGGAACTGCAGCAGCCTGAATGGCTTTACCTGTTCCATCGTTTACTGTCAATACTGAATCACACGGCAAGACGTCCCTCATTGCATCTCCCCACTCCAGTCACGGTTGACTTCAATATTCTGATTGAGGCCAGTCATATAAATTTCATGGTTTCACCAAGCAGACTTCTGATAACATGCCTCAGGATGTTTCCAAACGCTCTTCGAATTATTGGAGAAGTGGCAGTAAATTAAGTTATCAAAGTATTTCAATAATAAAGAATTTAGACAGTCTTGTCGGCATTTCTACTGTACGCTTACTCCACCGAGGCAGACAGAATTCCAGTAAATTCCACATTAAATAAACTTGCGGGAACAGAGAGAACAGCTAGTAATATCACACAGCTGGCACCGTGGTGCAACGGTAGAGCTGCTGCCTTATAGCTCCAGAGACCCAGGTTCGATGTTGACTACGGGTGCTGTCTGCGCGGAGCTTGTATGTTCTCCCTGTGACCGCATGGGTTTTCTCCAGGTGCGCTGGTTTATTCCCACATTCCAAAGACGTGCAGGTTTGCAGGTTAATTAGCTTCCGTAAAATTGTAATTTCTCCCTATTGTTTCGGATAGTGCCAGTGCATGGGGTGATCGCAGGTCTGCACAGATCTCTAAAGTCTAAGATAAAGTGGTACAAACCACTCAGTTGTGAGGGGCAAAGTTTAAAAGGAGATGTGCAGGAAAAGTTTTATTTACGGAGGATGGTAGGTGCCTGGAAGGTGCTGCCAGGGTGATGGTGGAGGAATATACGATTGTAACATTTCGAGGGTGTTTAGATAGGCACCTGGATGTGAAAGGATAAGGATCATGTGCAGGCAGAGATTAGTTTAATTTAGTATCATATTCAGTGAAGGCATTGTGGGCCACAGGACCCGTTTCTGTGCTGCACTGTTCTATGTTAACCAATGTTATAACTAACATGTGTTGCCGGCTTGTTTTGCCACTCAGTAACATTACAGCTGATCCTCTACCTCATCCGCTCTCCTGCCACCTGACCTACATCCCGTCCATTATAGACTTCAATACACCCCACAACCAAATATGCACACGTCTTTAGGCTGGAGAATTAATGTCTGACTACAGCAGTGTCACCATGGCTCTCTCTTCAGACATGAAACAGAATAATTAACACTGAAGATCTGGTTGAGAAAGCAGTTAAGAAAACAAACGAGACCCTGGGCTTTATAATTAGCTGTACAGAGTATAGGATCACCATTGCATTCTGGAACCCATACTTCCAGAGGCTTCCCGGATTATCCGTTTTGCCGGACCAACAGATCTCTAAAGTCTAAGATAAAGTTGGACAAACCACTCAGTTGTGAGGGGCAAACTGCGTCCAGATCACTGCGTCTGGGAGGAATTGATTGGTATAGGAATGGTCTGCCTTGGCTACCGAGGGACAGAGACACCTGCCGAGGGACCGAGACACCTGCCTGCAAAGTCGGCCTCGGAAGTTGACTACGGGAGCGGATCTGCCGTCTCCGGTAATTGTAATTTTGTCCAGATTAAGAGTTGTCGGACCACAAATTGTCAGAGTATTGGTGGTGGACCTACACCTTCATAAACACAGGTACAGCAACAACTGGAGAACAGCAAATGGGTGGATTCAGACATTCCAAGACAGACACTTGAGTTCATGCAGCCCATCAGCATCTTTTCATGCTGCTCCTACACTATCTCAAATTTATTTTTCCCACCATTCCATCAACTCCCCCAAGATTCTACCTCTCACCACTCATCACTCATAGTACCGAAGCTAAAACTAAATGATCTTTCACATTCATCCTTTTCATTTGAAGCCATACCATAGTTTTAGATTCTCCAACTTTGGAACATAGTTTGTCAGATTACATCTATAAATAAGGAACTGCAGATGCTTGCTTACAAAAAATGAGACAAAGTGCTGGAATAACTCAGCAGGTCAGGCGGCGTCTCTGAAGAACATGTATAGGTGGCTTGAGTAGTCTTATGGATGCTTGATTGAAAACAATTTGACATTTCTGGCACTTTACACTGCAGCGGAATCAGAGATAAAGAACTACGTCCCAAGAATTAAAGTTTTGAAAGATAGACATGAACTTGTTTTCATTAGAGCAAAGATGACAGAGGCACAACTCAAAGTTACGACCAAACTATAACTTCAAGTTACAAAATCTTGACAAAAACTGCTATGTCCTGGTGGAAATGAATCAGATCGCCCAATATACCACTCTGGCCATGGCCTATACTACCCAAGTCCACATCCAGCAGGCCTAACCTACTTAAGGCTAGTTTCTTCCTTCCCAGCTGTTGTCAGCCAATTGAATCATCTTATCAACAACTACAGAATGGTTCTGAGCTACTAACTACTTCACTGGACACCCTCGGACTATCTTTACTCGGTCTTTACTTGCATTCAACATTATTACTTTTATCATGTATCTGTATATTATGGATGACTCGATTGTAATCATTTAGACATTCCACTACTTGTTTAGCACGCTACAAAAAGCTTTTCATTGTGCCTTGTACATGCGACTAAAAACTAAGCTAAAAACTAAAGTAATGTACTTCTCACCTTTCCCCTCTTCAGCTCAGGGATCGTGCCTACTTAACCCATGTACCATTGGATGAAATCCCTATCTTTTTGGCTGCCTCCTATTTTTACCTTGCATCTGATATATGTCAAACTTTATGCATCTTTCTGGTACAGGAAAATGGAAGGGTTTATTCAGCCCTCTGAGCCCGATTCACTAATGCCCTTTCTCATTTCCTCCTCCTTTCATGGACATTTCCTCCCTCCCTAGGATTGTTTTCTCTGAAACAGCGGAGGTTGCTGGGAAACCCGATACAAAAAAAAAATTATGAGAGGCATAGATTGGGTTGACAATTAGACCCTTTACCCCTAGGTGGAAAAATCAAATATTATGAGAGGGCATAGCTTACAGGTGAGAAGGGCAATGTTTCCTCCAGGTACTCCGGTTTTCTCCCACATCCCAAAGATCTGTGAGCTTGTATGTTAATTGTGCCTTGTAAGTTGCCCCTTTTGAGTAGGGAGTGGGAAAGTGGGAGAACACAGAATCAGTGTGAACAGGTGATCATTAGTCGATGTTGACTTTGTGGGCCAAAGGACCTGCTTCCATGCAGTATCTCTCAGCAAAACTATATTTCTAACTGTCTCTATGAGGGATTGTGCATAAACTGCTGGTTGAATTCTAATTCACAAAAATTCCAACCTAATTAGAGTACTCAGAAGCTACAGAAGAGACTCCTGGGATTGAATCACATGATAAACACTGCATGATAAGTAGAGCACTTTATCATGTATATGCTGCATAATTGTATAGTAATAAATTAAACAGAGTAATTTAGTCTAAGGTTCTGGTGTCTTTATAAACAGGTGAAGCTGAGTCGAGTTAGTTGTCACAATCCATCAAGTGAACTGCTGCTTCATTATTCATTGCTGGTCATTTGATATTTTTAATACCAAGAAGAATAATGACTAGACAATCAAGAAATATAATGTAATTTCTAAAGCTATTTTGCATTAAGTCTTAAGAAATTGTATTCAGATTGACTCGGATGATTCAGAAACTTCTAGTTCTTAGTTTAGTTAAGAGATACAGTGCAGAAACAGGCCCTTCGGCCCACCGAGTCCACACCAACCAGTGATCCCAGTACAAGATCCTACACACGAGGGACAATTAAAAATTATACCAAGCCAATTAACCTACACATCTGTACATCTTTGGACTGTAGTAGGAAATCTGGAGACAACCCACGTAAGACTCTTTTCTAACCTTGTACATCTAAATGAGAAATGATTGTATACACAAACATGTTTGGCAATATAGACAAAATTGCTGGAGAAACTCAGCAGGTGTGGCAGCATCTATGGAGCGAAGGAAATAGGCAACGTTTCGGGCCGAAACCCTTCTTCAGACTGATGCAGGGTGGGGGGCGGTAAGAGGAAAAGAAGAGGGGGAGCCAGAGGGCTGAGGGAGAGCTGAGAGGGGTTCTCCCTCAGCCCTCTGGCTCCTCCCTTTCTTCTTCCTGCCCCCCCCCCCCCCCCCCCCCCCCCCCCCCCGTATCAGTTTGAAGAAGGGTTTCGGCCCGAAACGTTGCCTATTTCCTTCGCTCCATAGATGCTGCCACACCCGCTGAGTTTCTCCAGCAATTTCGTCTGCCTTCGATTTTCCAGCATCTGCAGTTCCTTCTTGAACATGTTTGGCAGTATTACGTGCATATGTCCTGAGATGCTTAAAAAGGAAATGGGATTGCATTTTGAAGACACCTCGATCAGAAGTAATAAAAATAAACTGCAGATACTGGTTTAGAGCAAAAATAGACACCAAATGCTGGAGTAAGTGGGTCAGGCAGCATCCCTAGTGTAAATGGATGTGTGATGTTTTGGGTCGGGACCCTTATTCAGGCTAATTGTAGTAGGGAGAGTGGGGAAAAAAAAAAATTGGAAGCGAAGGAAAAGAAAACAGGACAAATCAGGACTGCCAATAGATGACCTCAGGCAAGGAGGTTCCCCAATAGGGTGACTATTTACTAGAGACAGGTATGAGCCTAAGAACGATACATAATTCCTAATTGTGGAACTAGTTAAGAGACTTTTAGGGGAGGAAGGGAGAGGGATTTGTGGAAGTGACCCAAAATTGGAGAATTCAACAGTCATACCGTTTGGTTTGATCAGATGCAACAATGATCATAGTGTGGAGTCCCACTTCAATTTTACTTCGGAGTCAGGTGAGTGACTACATGAAGAAGCCCCGCCTGGCGCATGATCGGCATTACGTCGACGCTGACGGCAGAGCAAGAGCTGCAGAGCGCAGCTCCTCTAAGCGGTAAGGAATGGGCCCGCAGGTAAGTGCATGTGAATTCACTTTCAGGGCGTTGCAAAAACCGTTACGCTGGCGTACAGAGCCAGCAAAAGTGAAACTAAAAAGAAAGGAAAAATGGAGAAATCTCAGAGGAAGGTTTTGCGGGTGAAAAGATCGTCCCGGGGTGAGGTGAAAGAATCGGGACAAGAGATTAGTGCGGAGCTGGTTCCGATACCGGTGGCTGTTGACTTACCCGTTAATGAGACTGTAGTTGCTCCACAAGCAGAAGCCACGGAGGAAAATGTACCTAAGAAAAGTAAAAATAAATCAGTGAGGCCCGTGGCTTCTGATGATGATTCTGATAATGAAAGCCCTCCGGATAATAAAGCCACATGGCTTAAAATGGAACATATGGAGAAAGTTCTCCAAAGTATTATGAGGCAAGGGTCCAAGAACCCAGAATTTTCCCAAACAGACCCTGAGGGGTTTGAATATCCAGAATATGGCAGTATGCCAAATTGGGAATATGGAACTCCAGACCCAGGGATTAGGCTGGAGGAAGTCTCCTTTGATGAAATCTCAGGAGTACCAGGGCTGCAAGAGACAGACCCTGAAAGTGGTGATATTGCCTTCAATTATGAGTACCCAACAGAAAGTAAAAGGAGAAGGCCATGTGTGTCTGATGTGGCAAGAGGTTTTGCTATACCTGAAGGAAGTGATGAGGCCATGGAAGAAAACCTGGCTGCCAACATTAATTATATGGTATCTCACCCACTTCAAGAAGCTGTTATGGCTGAAACAGCAGATTTATATAAAACACCGGAAAATTGCACCTCATTAAGGGTACCTACGGTTAATCCGACTATATAGACCTTTATTGTCATATATAAACGTTTGGCATCTCCTTCTGTAGCAGCACCAAGCAATAAAAATCGTAAAAAGAGATAAAATAAAAATAAATAACATATAAAACAGTAACAAAGTGGTAGTGTGTGTGTGTGTATGTGGGGAAGAAAACTGTTCTTCAGGAAGTCTGCCATCTTTTTGGCCGATGGAGGAGACTGGAAGTGTGGAGCCCATGATCTCACTGAGCCAGAGAACCGCTTTTTTTTCAGCTTGCACCGCAAGGAAGTCTTTTATCCACAGACAGCAAGTTGGTGTCTGTAAGGGCACCTATGTCATACACCTCAAACTTAGATTAAAATGGAAGGGTCCATCCAAATATACACTGGGTTTATTGTGCAATTCCTTTTTTGAGCTCAATTGTATGAGGAAAATTGCGATTCGGCCCATATTTCATACTAGATTTGCAGGGCTGTGCAGATCAAGTAGTGTTCAAACTCCTGGTTATTTATTTGGAGAAAACCTGCCTAAATAAATCAGAGAAATGGATGAAGAGGCTAAATCTATTAGCTACATGTAACCCTTTGTTTTTGGCCAAAAAAGGTATAATACGCCAAGAAGGGGATCTGATTTTGGAACAAGCAGAGGCAGGAGTATGGTAAGGAAGTATTACCATCCAGCACAGCCTAATGTTCACCCATATATGGGGAGAAGGAGACCACCACGTTCGTATGGAGAGGTACAAAAACTTTATTCTGTTAAAAAAAGAAACTTTGGAGGAATCTCCAGTTGGTGGGAGATTAAAAATGTTTTATGATGAATGGCTTTGCATCACATCTGACCGGTTTATTTTACAAGCTGTTTCAGGAGCTACAATAACATTTAAAGAAGGTATTGATCCACCGGTACAGCATAAACCTAATCATGGTTTAATGTTCTCTGCTCTTGAGAAAGCAGAAATTAATTAAGAAATTAACAAATTGTTTAAAAAAGGTGTTATTGAAAAACTGTTAAGCATCCACACCAATGTGTGTCAAACATTTTTCCAAGAGATAAAAAAGATGGTGGTTGTAGAATTATTCTGGACCTTACAAACTTTAATACATTTGTCCAGTATAAACATTTCAAGATGGAAACTTTCAACACTGCAAGACATTTGATAGCAGCAGGTTGTTATATGGCTACAATAGATTTGAAGAATGCGTACTATTCAGTACCAATACATCGTTTTTTTCGAAGGTACTTAAAATTTAATTGGTTGGGATAGCTGTGGCAATTGAAAGCATTACCTAATGGGTAAGTTCAGCTCCTAGGCTCTTCACAAAGCTGCTTTAGCACAATTAAGAGCACAAAAGCACATCGTTATGGCTTATCTGGATGACATCTTAATTGTCAGTAAATCAGGATTCAGCTGGAAAATCAGTTTCAGCAACTAAAAGCTTGTTTGAAAAACTAGGTTTCCTGATTCATCAATTAAATCCAAACTGCAGCCAGCACAAACAATTAATTATTTCGGTTTTGTGATTAATTCAGTTACTATGTTAGTAACTTTACCAATGGACAAAATTGTTGATATTACAAATGTATGTTAGGGCCTTATTCACAAACCTAATCCCTCCATCCGAGAGGTAGCAAAGATTATTGGTAAGTTAGTAGCAGCATTTGCTGCAGTGGAATTTGGTCCATTACATTACCAAAACCTTCAAAGGGAAAAAAACGCAAGCTTTAAAAAAGCATGCAGGCCATTTTGATAGGCCTATGCAATTAACAAAGGAAGCTTTATTGGAATTACAATGGTGGATTGAGAATGTTCCACAAGCTGCTAAAAACATTTTAATACAGCAGCCTGAAGTGTTTTTACAAACAGATGCAAGTGCTCTCGGATGGGGGGCGACAGATAATTGCACCAGCTGTGGAGGCAGATGGACTGTCCAAGACGAATTGTTTCTCCAAACATATGGTATTAATTATTTGGAGTTATTGGGGGCATTTTACGGATTAAAAGTCTATTGTTCTACAAAAAAGGATCTGCATGTCCAGGTACAAGTAGACAATACCACAGCTGTTGCATAGATTAATCACATGGATAAGATCAGTATCATGTGATTGTCTGGTCAATCAGATACGGCATTGGTGTATTGAGCACCAAATTTGGCTTTCAGCAAGTTATCTCCCAGGTAAAGACAATGTGGTGGCAGACAACAGATCAAGGGTATTTAAAGACAACACAGAATGGATGTTAAACCCACAGGTTTTCAGTAAAATTGTCATTCGGTATGGGTTACCAGACATTGATCTGTTTGCATCAAGATTAAATCATCAATTGCCTAAATACGTGTCTTGGGAACCCGATCCAGGTGCGGTAGCAGTAGATGCATTTTCGCTACATTGGGGAAATATGTTCTTTTATGCTTTCCCTCCATTTGGCCTGGTTAGGCAATGTCTTAATAAAATAGAACAAGATTCTGCCACAGGGTTGTTGGTGGTTCCAAATTGGCCCACACAAGCATGGTTCCCGTTGATGTTAAAGATGATTAAAGAACCATGTATGTCGATTCCTAGCTGCAGTGATTTGTTAATACAACCGGAAACAAAAGAAATTCATCCATTACATGTTCATATGAATTTGTGAATCTGCAAGTTTTGACCAGACCACTGCAAGGGCTTGAACTGTCAGATAGGACCATGGATGTTATAGCCTCAGCATGGCGAGATATCACTAAGAAACAATACACGACACATATAAAGAAATGAGAAGTCTTTTGTAGACAGTCAAAAATATCTTATCATACTGTGAATATTTCAAACATAATGTAGTTCCTTGCTGAGTTGCATTTTGAGCAGCACTTAAGTTATAGTGCCATTAATAGTGCTCGTAGTGCTTTATCATCCTATTTAGGACAAATTTCTGACTGGGTCTCATCCATTAATATCCCGGTTTTTGAAAGGGATTTTTAACAAGAATCCGCCCAAGCCAAGGTATACAGAAATTTGGGATGTCAGCATTGTACTTACTTTGCTTAGGCAATGAACTCCAATCACAGTTATACCTTTGAAAAATTTAACATTTAAAGTAGTAATGTTAATGGCGTTGGTATCAGCACAACGAGTGCAAACATTGCAAATGCTACGTTTAGATTGTATGCATGTGGCTTCAGATAACATTGTATTTTACGTTTATGATCTGATCAAACAAAGCAGACCAGGGAGAACTGGAGCTAAGGTAATGTTCAAAGCTTACCCTGTTGATCAAACATTGTGTGTAGTTAGATTCAGATCAGATTCTTTATTGATTCTCGGAACGAAATTTGTTACCTTACAGTCATAAACATGTAATAGTGAGTTCTCCACCACTCTCACTGTGGTGGAAGGCAAAAGTTTAAAGTCTTTGCTTTTAGTAGTCAGCCTCCGATGTCCAATCGTGAACCACCACAGTCGATGAGCGCCGGAGCGCCGAAGCCGGGCCGCTGCTGGATGGAGAGCCGCCGAAGCCGGGCCGCTGCTGAAGAGCCGCTTAAGCCGGCGCTGCTGAAGAGCCGCAAAGCAACTGCTGGAGCGCCGAAGCCCCGAAGCCCCGAAGCCATGTTCCGCTGAACCAGCTTGAACGCTTCGCATCCCCCCGAAGGGAGAGACAGAACAGACACAAAAAGACGAAAAAAAAGAATTGCAGGTGAGCCGCAGCTGTTCCGGAAGAGTTAGACACTTGACTCAACATATAGTAGTAAGCAAGAGTCTTCAAGGTGATGAAAAAGCGTTATTTATTACACATTAAAAAACCACACACAAAAGCATCAGTAAAAACCATTTCTAGGTGGTTAAAACAGGTGTTAGATTTAGCGGGAGTAGACACTGATGTGTTTAAATCTCACACCAACCAGGGCTGCAGCTACGTCCGCGGCGAAGTTACAGGACGTGCCGCTCGACCAAATTTTAGAAGCCGCAGGGTGGTCTAAAGAAGAAACTTTTTCAAAGTTCTACGATAAACCTGTTCTCACGATGTCAGGCTTTGGACACGCGGTGTTGGGTTCACTGTAATCATCTGCTTTGTTTCACTATCGATTTATATTATCGATTTATGTTATCACTTTATATCTTTCATCACTTTGTAGTGATTTTCCCCTGGTATAAAAGGGGTTATTATTTGTTCTTTTATGATTAAAAGACATTAAATAAACTGAAGCTGAATTTGGAAAAAGGTTATTTACTCACTTATGTGTTGCCTTAGCCGGACTGTCGTGTGGAATGAATCTACGACATAAAAAACACAGAGCTACAAAATCTTCATGTAGTCACTCACGTGACTCCGAAGTAAAATAGTAAGATTAAACGAGAACTTACCAGTTCAAAGTTTGATCATTATTTTATGAGGAGTAACGATGAGGGATTACGTGCCCTCCACTCCCGACCCTCATAAAATAAATGATCATCTGGTAGTTCTAAATCTATGTTGAGCCTTACTATCTTACTCCGGCTATTAGGTACTGTGTTTTTCATGCCGCTGCTTTGGAGTATGCCGATCATGCACCAGGCGGGGCTTCTTCACGTAATCCCTCATCATTACTCCTCATAAAATAACGATCAAACTTCGAACTTCAAAGTTCTCATTTAATCTTACTATAATATTTCTATTCATAGATTGACACAAAAAGCTTGAGTAACTCAGCAGGACAGGTAGCATCTCTGGAGAGAAGGAATGGGTGACATTTTGGGTTGAGAACCTTCTCGATCCAAAACTTCACCCATTCCGTCTCTCCAGAGATGCTGCCGGTCCTGTTGAGTTATTGTAGCATTTTGTGTCTATCTTCGGTTTACACCAACATCTGTACTTCCTTCCGACACATCTTCCTATTTATTGTGGAATTAGAATGGGGGGGGGGGGGGGGGGGGTAGGGAGGATGTGGGTGGCAGGGGGGGGGGGGGTATGAGGGGGTGTGGGGGGGGGGTTGGGAGGTGTGTGTGGGTGGGGCGGAGAGAGCACGGAGAAAAGACAGGGAAGAGCCATGGGAGAGATGGGGTTATCATGGGGAGGGGGGCAGGAGCCAGCGAGGGGGACCAGAGGGGAGGGGCTGGAGCTGGGGGACAGTGCGCCCAGGCCCAGCAGTGCACGACCCCGGACCTACCAGCGCCCGGCACCGGCCCCACCAGCGCCCAGTTCCCTCAATCCCCCCATTCTCCCTCCTCACGTCCCCAGGATCTCCAGGGTGCAGCAGTGGGCCTCGCAGTCGGCCTTGGAGTCGACCAGGCCCTGGGCTGCTCCACACTCCAGCAGCGGTGATGCACAAAATCTGTTCGCTCCACTCCTTCAGCTTTACTGTGACAGAGGAGCTGGCCAATCAGTGCAATGGTGGTGCGCTGGAAGGGGCGTCGCCGTCCTGGGTGACTGAGAGGAGAGGAGACCAATTCCCTGAGAGGAGAGGAGACCAATCTGCGTATGCGCGGTTTTAAAGATTTTTCAACATTAAACATTTTTATAATATAAACATAGATCAGAACAAAACTTGTTGCACTTGAGCACATGAGTATGGTGAGTAAGGCGGCAAAAGATTATAGCACAATCCTGTTCCGTTTTTGAGCAAATTGAAAAAACACGCAAACCGGAAGAGCACAAGATCAGAGTTTTAGTTGATGTATAGATGGTTCCCCTCTTATCAGGTTGCTGAACCATAGGCTAGTGTGCAGTCCCAGACTTCCAACCAACCTCCACGCAGATGCTGGGCTTTTTCTCTGCAATTAACACAACAATGCTGTAAAACTAAGTTTTGCACTCTGGTACTTTTCTCTGTGCTTTTGGGTATGACTTAATTGTGCTTATGTGCAGTATGATTTGATCTGACTGGATAGCACACAAACAAAAAGTTTTTCACTGTATCTTAGTACATGTGGATAATAAACCAATACCAAATGCTACACTCAGTACTGTTACTTATTCTGATCCTGCAACAAGGTTTTATACTCTGACAAGATCTTCAGAAATCTTACCTTCAAAATATCATGTCTATTTTGGAGTCAGCTAAATTAAAAATCATAAACTGAAAGCACAGCAGACCCAGTGGATAACAATGATAACAATCAGTGTTTTTTTTTCAATTTCACAAAACCTAACAATGCTGCTTTTCTAGCCAGATTCAAGAACATTTGTTACTTTACTTTCCTTTTTTCAATTATTTCTTCACAAACCACAATCACTGGCATCAAATGTTTTGTGACACCGATTTGCGTTGATCGATTGATTGATACAGCACAGAAATAAGCCCTTCAGCCCACAACATCAATTATCCCTTTTCACACCAATTTTATGTTATCCTGTTTTACATCCACTCCCTAGATACTAGGCACAAATTACAGAGGCCAATTAAAAATCTACACATCATTTGGATGTGGGAGGCAACCGGAGCACACAAAGGAAATCCATGCGGTCACAGGGAGAGAATGAAAACTGCAGCGTCTGTCCTGTATTCTAATACTCTGCACCTTTCACTCAAAATGCATGTATTTCTATGTTGTGCAGAGGAAAGAGAAATATCTAGTTTAGAGATACAACGCAGAAACAGGTCCTTTGGCCCACCGAGTCCCGCGCCAACCAGCGTTCCCCGCAAATTAACTCTACCCTACACACACAAGGGTTCATTTTACATCTATACCAAGCCAATTAACCTACAAACCTGTGCGTCTTGAGTGTGGGAGGAAACCGAAGATCTTAGAGAAAACCCACGCAGGTCATGGGGAGAACGTACAGGCAAGCACCAATAGTCAGAATCGGACCCATGTCACTGACGCTGCAAGGCAGTAGCTCTACCGCTATGCCACCATGCCGAACATGTATTTGTTTGCAAAAAGCAGCTGATTCATATCTAGTGTGGGTTTGGCTGCATATGGTATCAGGCTTCAGGAGGAGCAGTCAAGAATTATTGTTCTTTTTGACATCACTGAGGATGCGTCCCAGCGCATCTCGAAGATGTGTATTTTTCACACTGAAGTCTGGCTCAGCCAGTGGCACCTCGGAATAGACTGGGTGACAACCAAGAACAGTTTGGTGACTACTGGAGAGACAGTTGACGGCACCCGGGAAAGGCTGGGTTAGCACCCCAGTTTGTGTCTTTCGTGAGAAAGTTATCCAATAAAGCTACGGAAAGGCCTAATGAACCACCATGGCCTAAAAATTCATCAGGCGAGAATGAAATGCTCGGAGAATGAGAAAGAGGTGCAGCACACAGGCCTTGAACCTGGTGAGACGCAGGAGGAGCCCGGCCAGGACTCACCCCACAGAGCCCAGTCGCTCCACGCACTAGAATCTCCCAACCCCTGCAAAGTAGTTATTATGATGGCTGATCCGTGGGCAGTTGCTGCTGGGACGCAAGTCGGGGCCTGATCAACCCCGGCTGGGTCGCCTGGGCGAAGGTGTCTGATGTTGTGAGACCCGAGACACGCGATGACCCCAGATCACATCACAGAGGATGTGTCCCAGTGCATCTAGAAGATGTATATTTTTCACAAATATATAAAATTCCATTCTGCCTAGTCTGCATTAGTTTTATATGCCAGCTGCTGATCCCAAGCATCCAGTTGAGTGTAAGCAAGAAGAACGGATACAATTGGGGCCATCCATCAAGTGGAACAGGCATGAGGTTCCAGTCAATAAACAAGAGAAGCAGCTTCAGTTATCGAAGTAGAAGCAGAAGCTCAACACAGCTCTTTGCATCATTTGGTGTAGAAATAAAAAGATAATTGGATGTATTTGCAATGATTTCTGTGTTGAATCACCCCACCCTGGAAATCTGACTGGATTTGATTCAATGGTTCTTCTTTGTCACATATGCACTGCACGGTGAAATTATGTTTGCATAGCTCCCATATGCACAATTGTCATATTTTTTGCACCATTTACAAAAAGAAAAAGTCCAGAGTCCACATGCTGGATGTATTGGAGTGCCCCCATCCAGGCAAGCCCCAGGCTGCGGTAGGGCCTCCTCAGTCACCCTCATTTACTTTGTTCCAGATTGTAAAATAGTGGTGTTAAATAGTAAATCCCATGGGTTTGCACCAGCTATGTGGGTCAGCCCAATGGATCAGTGTTACAAAGCAAAAGGACTAGGAAAGGACGAAGGCCAAATAAAGGGTAATATTCAGAACCACAAACATTATTCCTCATGATCGTTCTGCTTAAATCAATGTACAAAAGTCTTGGTGCATGGTTGGTTCTAGTCATTCCCCCTTGGAATTTAATACTGAGACAAAACTATGTAGAGTTTTACATAGAGCAAGAGTAATTTAATAGGATGATGAGAACTGGGCCGATTTCAACTGCTTCATTTTTATACATGCTGTTATTATTTTTTATTGTATGCTTCAATTTTTGTTCAGAGGTAAATTGTACCACGTTGTTCCAAATTTTACAGAGTTTGCTGCTGAGTTTTTAATAAGAAAAGTTCACAAACATGTGACGAAATGTGACAACAGAAATTGAGGACAGATGGTACACAAATTTAATATTTTCAATCCATTCTTTAGTGCGAGTCGAAAAACTCACGGAGGTTCAGTTCTTTTTGTCACTAGGACTTGTGAATCGTGGAATACAAACATAAATCAACATAAAATGGGAAAAGTCTACTTCAATTTTGCAATTTTCTAGATTTTCAGGATTTCAGCCTTAAAATAAGGCAAAACATTTGAATATCTGTTAAGCAGCAAATGTACACTGGAAACCTCCACTCACCGATGGTAGTGCTCCACTCAGCTCACTGACAGAATTCCCATCCAGTGGCCTGATGGCAGTGGGTGCAAGAAAATTATCATATAATCCAGGCTTGCCGTCATTTGACGATGCTGTACTCTGGCAGCACTGTTATTGGATGAAATGTTAAATTTTGGCACCAATTCAGTCAGATGAGATCCCACAAGTTGCACATTGTGAAGCCAGAGGAAGGAATGAAGGTGGAAGGGGATGGGGAGGAAAGAATTGAAGGAGAATCCAGGTGGGACACAGGAAAGAGAGGGGAAGGGGAGGGGTTTAGCCACACAACTCTGCTGAATCAGTTCACATACTTTGGTCTGGTCAGTGATGGCAGGAGCTAGTGATGAAATGCGCTGACTGGTGCATTCCTGAACCAATGTCAGTGGTACAATGTATTTGACACATGAATGCACTTTGGAAGCTTTATTACATTATTCATAATGAGACAGATGCTTTGCTGGTTTGTATCAACTGGAGTACTTATACCTATTGATAGAAAATATTGGAACCATTAATCTTCATAAAATGAACACAATAATTTTCCATGCCAACATTCCTGTTGATATCAACCTGCCTTGATTTATTGTATCCAAGATTTATTTAATATAATTAACACCCACTCCCCTTGAAACCTGTTTGCTTCATGCAGTCATACAAGTATACAGCACAGAAACAGGCCATTTGTCCCAATACATCCAAACTGAAACTTGCCTAACTGAGCTAGTCCCACCTGTCTGCACCTGGCCCATGGTCTTCCAAATACATGAACCTGTTCAAGCGTGTTTTAAATGTTATAAATGTATCAGACTACCACTTCCGCTGTCGGCTCATCCATATATGTACTACCCTGTGTGGGGAAAAAGTTGCCCTCAGGCCATTTTCAAAATGTTCCCCTCTCATCTTAAACCTGTGCACTCTTGTTTTAGACTCTCCTACCCTGGAATAAAGATTGTGGCCAATCACTCTATCTATGCCCCCATGGTGTTATGAACCTTGAGGCCACCCCTCAGCCTCCTACTCGCCAATGAAAATAACACATACCCATAGTTTCTCTCAAATCCTCCTTGACCTCAAGCTGTACAGCAGCCCAACTGGTAGCGATGTTGCCTCAGCGCCAATTACCAGGGTTCAATCGCAACCTCGAGTACTGTTGGTGTGGAGTCTGCAGGTTCTCCCTGTGACTGAGTGGGTTTCCTCAGGGTGCTCCAGATTCCTCCCACATCCCAAGGACATGTGGGTTTGTCGGTTGACTGTGCCCTGTAAATTACCACTAATATGTAGGGAATGGATGAGAGGGTGGGATAACATAGAGCTAGTGATAACAGGCGATCAATGGTCAGTGTGGACTCTATTGGTCAAAGGGCCTGTTTCCATGCTGTATCTATAAACTAAACAGTAGGTATTTGGAATCTAACAAATTGGATAAATGAATGACATTTCATGGCTTGTCTGCTCATTGATTTTGACCAGTCAGCACTGGCTAAGTACATAAGATAGTAACCACAGGAGGTCAGTAGATTGACTGTCTCCTCATTGTCAGACTTACCATTGGAAACAGAACTACTATCTATTTCATCAGCCAACAGGTTGAATACAATTTAATTTTGGAAACACTAACTGGATTTTGAGAAATAAAGTTATCATTCATCATAACTTTTATTTAATTACATGATTACTCTCTTGTCAGTACTTACTGAAATACATTTTGGCCATGGATATATAGTTGTATTTATTTAAATGGATGAACCGGATATAAAGTTAGTCTGTTCATTAAATTTAAAACATCAAATGACTCAAAGACTGAAGTGGCTGAAAGCAAGCTTGGAAACTATAATATAAAGGCATTAAAGCCACTAAGTGTTTTGTGGCAATTAAAGCCACAAGGCTTTCGGAAATGAATATTACCTTCCCATCCCAAATTAGAAAGAAATTTGGAATTGTTCAGGCAGGAATAACTCCCAGAAGGTAATAAACATGTTACAATTTATTTGGATAGACACAAAATGCTGAAGTAACTCAACAGGTCAGGAAGCAGCTCTGGAGAAAATGGATAGGTGATGTTTTGGTTTGGGACTCCTCCCAAAACATCACCAATCCATTTTCTCCAGAGCTGCTGCCTGACCCTCTGAGTTACTCCAGCATTTTGTGCATCTTCGGTATAAACCAGTACCTGCAGTTACTTTTTATTACAATTTATTTGGACGTGTTGATATCTATGCGATATGAGAGACAGAAATTTTAACTTTGTAATACACAAAGTTGGCATTTTCTTTCATATCTGCAAATGATTCCTGAAATAACGAATAAAAAATTGAACAGGTAGAGAAGATTGACAGTGTTCTGCTGTTTACTGCATTCTGTATTAAAGTAGTTCCATTCCAGCAGATGCAAAAATAAACCGTTGCAAGATTTGTCTATCTTCAGGACAGAGTTACAGGTTATGAATTCAAACTGTTCAATTACACAAGTCGAATAATAGGTGTGATAAAAACAGCTCAAGTCTTTGAGATCAGGAGAGTAGAGAACATAATTTCTTAAGCACATCTTATTGTTTCTGTGGGAGTGGATTCAGTTGGAAGCATGAATTAAATTAAAACAAATGAACTATGTTGATCCGTTAGCAACATTGATATTCCAGAGAAGTGGTCATCTCAAACGCATAACACTTAAGAACAAAACTCTTTTATCCCAGTCACTTATCTGAGGAAGTAATTATGTTCATTAATCATATCTAATTCAATTATTTGTTCTTCTTTCATGGTGCTTATTGGTGGCGAGTCTAGCATTCGTTGGAAATCTCTAATTGCAGTTAAAACGTTGAGGTGAACCTCCTTGATGAACTGCTGCAAACACATTAAAAAAAAACATTCCAGCCGTGCTACTCTGTAGGGAGTGCCAGGATTTAAAACAGTAGGAATGCAACTATATTCCCAAATAACTAAGGTATACCCCTTGGAGGGGATGTGTAGTGATGGCATTCTCATATACCTGTTGCCCTTCTCCTTGACAGACATTGTGGGTTTGGGAGGTGCTGCCTCAGTAACTATGATAGTAACTGCAGTTAATTTTTTGGATGGTATACATTTGTAGCCACTACAGACCGATGATAGAGGGTTTCAATGTTTGTGTGGTGCAAGGGGCGCTACTCAGGTAGCCTGCTTTCTTCTGAATGATGTCTAACATTGTGTGTGAGAGCTACTCACAGCCAGACAGGTGGTGAATATTTTATCCTGATTTATGTTGTAGATGGTGGAAAGGCATTATGGTGTCAGGAGATGAATCTCTCACCTGTTCTGGTGAGGCTTAGGAAAGCAGACAGCAACTGTAGTGAGCGAGGGACAGCATTGATATACTATTGATTGCAAACAATGTCACCGAGACACATGGTGAGAATTAAAGGAATAAAGTATGAATGTAAGGTGGACACAAAATGCTGGAGTAACTCAGAGGGGCAGGCAGCATCTCATGAGAGAAGGAATGGGTGATGTTTCAGGTCAAGACCTTTCTTCAGACTGATGTCAGTGGAGTGGGAGATACATACATAAGGAAGTGTAAGGTGTGCAAACAGGACACAGGTGATGGAGATCAAGGAAGATGCAAAATAGATCATTGTTAGCTGGGAGAAGGTAACAGCAAAGCAAACAGAGATAAAATGTAGTCAGAGAGTCAAACTGGATGGAGAACTGGGAAAGGGGAGGGATTGAGAAAGAGGGAAAGCAAGGGTTACTTGAAGTTAGAGGTCAATGTTCATACCGCTGGGGTGTAGGCTACGCAAGCAAAATATGAGGTGCTGTTCCTTTAATTTGCGCTGGGCTTCTCTCTGACAATGGAGGAGGCCCAGGACAGAAATGTCATGAATGGGAGGGGGAGGTAAAGTGCGAGCAACTGGGAGATCAGGAAGGTTCAGGCGGACTGAATGGAGGTGTTCAGCGAAACAATCGCCGAGCCTGTGTTTGGTCTTGTCGATGTACAAATGACACCTGAAACAGCGGATACAGTAGATAAGGTTGGAGGAGGTGTAAGTGAAACTCTGCCTCACCTGGAAAGACTGTCGAGGCCCTTGGTTGGAGTCAAGGGGGAGGTAACGGGACAGGTGTTGCATCTCCTGAGGTTGCAGGGGAACGTACCTGGGGAGGGGGTGGTTTTGGTGAGAAGAGATGAGTTAACTTGGGAGATGTGGAGGGAATGGTCTCTTCAGAAAGCATAAAATAGGGTGGAAATGGAAAGATGTGGCTAGTGGTGGGATCCCGTTGGAGGTGGCGAAATTGTTGGAGGATTATGTGCTGTATTCTGATGGCTTATGGGGTGGAAGGTGAGGACCAGGAGGACTGTCCTTGCGAGTGGGGAAGGGGGAGCAAGAACGGAGCTGCCAGATATCGAGGAGACCCTAGTGAGGGCCTAATCTATGATGGAAGAGGGGAACCCCCAATTCGTAAAGAATGAAGACATCTCCGATGTCCTGGAACACTTCATCTTGGATGCAGATGTGGCATAGAAGTTAGAGTAGGTGATATAGTCTTTACAGGCAGTAAGGGTGGGAAGGAGTGTAGTCCATATAGCTGTGGGGGATTTACAGATGTACATATATATACACATATACACGTATACATATGTCTGTCATGGACAAAAGTATTGATGGGTTGGTTATTAGGTGCTTTTGGAACTCAGTTGCAAAGGCCAGCTAATTGAAAACTCAAATTTTTTGGCACAAAAAGACAAAAGAAAAATTACCATTCGTCTACTGGGCTATGGATAATTTACAGTCCAGAACACATTTGCAATGGACACTGAATGATAAGGATGATACAACATTCATTGAATACCTGACGACAGCAACTTGCGAATCGAGGTACATCATTTATTCTCATCTGGTCATAAAAGCTGTCTAATGTGTTATGGAGATTCATGATGAACACCATCAGTCCTTTCTGGCAGAGTAATAAAAAGAACTCTGCTTACCACACAACCACTTGAATCAAGCTTGCGATCCGAGATACAGCAGAAGTTTCTGCTGCAGCCACCATTATCCTTTGTGCAATCTCTCACGGGGCCAAAAGAGTCAAGGAGTACCTCAAGGCTATTAAAGGAAGCGGAGATCATGGCTTCTTCCCTGCAAAATATAAACGGAACAGAAAGGATAAATAACACTGCTTTTAACACCCATCCCAAGGGAAAAGAATTGACCTGATACTTTTTGTCTCAGTATTATTATGAAGTAATTTTCCCCCATCATATTCATGTTTTCAATTAATTTTCCATTCAGCTTAAAATGGAAAATGATTAAAAGAACACAGAATGCTGGAGTTACTCAGAGAGTCAGGCAGCATCCCTGGAGAATAAGGCTAGAACATGGATATCCTTCTTCAGATCAAAAATGACCAAATGAAAATAAAATTTTAAATATTCTTACAAAAAAACAAAATCAAATGTCTTATTTAGATTTGTGGTTGTTTTCCCCACTCACATCAGAACCTGCTGTGAAATGTTCAGAGATTTTGATGAATTAAAGACTTTAATTGGACATTGAAACAATTTCAAATAATAATAATGGTCGGTACTGAACCTTCAGACATAAGTTTTTTCTCTTGAATATGAGAGAAAAAGCTCAGTATTTTAAAATGATCCAATTCCCTGAGGGCAATCATAACTATCATAGAGTTTGAAGAATTTCCATTGATATTTTGTAATTATCGCAAAGGAATGTCAAGGATTTTTGTATGAATGATTAACACTACAAAATAAACATTAATCACATAGTCAGATTTCAAAGTCTAGAACTTCAAACCAATGCAGCCGATTAATAGAGGAACAGCAGAGTTTGATGCACAGAGACAGTGTGGACGTGTCCTTTTCATCATCAGCCCAAGGTCAATCTGAAGCTGTGAAATTATAATAAGCACACTGAAAAGGAGTTTAGTCACAGGCTGCCCGTGAAGCCTTGATGCTCTTTTTAAACATGGTACTAATCCACACAATACGTACAGTCAGGACACCCTCAGTCTTGGTTAGGACTCCCTCCTCACTGCATAATTTGAAGATAGAACAGTACCTCACAGGAATAGGCTCTTCAGCACACCCTGCTGAACATGATGCCATCTCATCTTACTGCACATGATGTATGCCCCTCCATTCCCTGCATTACCCAAATGCCTATCTATAGAATTAAAGTAAAAGAGTCAGATTAATACGGCATGGAGCCAGGCCCTTCAGCTCAACATGCCCCATTTAAACTAATCCCACCTACCAGCATTTGATCCATATCCCTCTAAATCCGTCCTATCCATGTGCCTGTCCAAATGTTTCTGAAATGTTGTGCTCTTACCTGTCTCATCTACCTCCCCTGGCAGGGATGGAGGATCCAGGATAATTGACAGAGCACTGCACAGCTTCTCATCAATTTCCTGCACCTTTGTTCTTCCCCCTCATTTTCTCTGCACAGACCATGGATAGACTTGCTCTGCTCCTTCCTTTCCACCCCAGCCTCCAACTTCATAGAACATAGAACAACATACAGCACAACAGGCCCTTCAGCCCACGAACATAACCCAAGACCATCACTTATCTACCTGCACATAACCCATATTCCTGTATATCCATGTGCCTATCCAAAAGTATTTTTAATGCCACAAATGTAGCTGCTTCAACCACTTCCTCCAGCCCCTGTCACCTTCAAGCTACACCCTCTGGTATTTGATTTTTCCATCATAGGAAAAAGATAACCACTGTCCATCCTATCTATGCCTCTCATAATTTTATATACTTCGATCAGGTTTCCCCGCAACCTGCGGTGTTTCAAAGAAAACAATAAACTCTGTCCAACCGCTCCATGTAGCTAGGACACTTTAATCCAGGATTCATTTTGGTAAACCATGTAATTGGTTTACCTGAACCTGTATCATTTTGGTCAGTTGATAACCTTTGCAATTTCTGGCACCTTCAACCAGATACCATCACCAGGCAACCCCTCCCCTGTCCTTAAATAATTCCCAGTGGATCACTCCCTGTATACCTCCCTGGCAAGTTTTATCCTCTCCACCAACTAACTCCCTTCTTGACACAAATTGCTGGAGTAGCTCAGAGGCTCAGACAGCATTGCTGGAGAAAAAAAGAAGGGTGATATTTCGGTTCGGGACGGTTCTTGAGACTGAAAGGAGAGGGTGGTGGGAGTTAAAAGAAGTGAAGAGACAGGGCAATACCTGGTAAGCCCACTATTGGCTTGAGGCAATGGGAGCTCAAAATGCTGGAGTAACTCAGCAGGACAGGCAGCATCTCTGGAGAGAAGGAATGGGTGAGCTCAGGAGAAACAATATGGAGAACTGTGGGACTGGTACCTTCTCGCACTTTACAAATAACCAGGTAGTTTACAACGTCTCTACTTTTACCTTTTTCTTTCCCATCATTCAGAAACCCAAAAGTGCTTCCAAATTAAGAGTTTATTGACTCCCCCCCCCATCAAATGTACTGCATTCTGTGCTCTTAATGTTGCCATATTTACGAGGATCTTCAACCTGTCTCTATCCATGTGCCTGAAGACAGCTACCATAGTGCCAGTGCCTAAGAAGTCTAAAGTCACCAACCTGAATGACTACCGCCCGGTTGCCCTAACTCCAATACCAATGAAGTGCTTTGAATGGCTGGTCCTCTCCCACATCAAATCCAGCATCCCTGCATCATTGGACTCTCATCAATTTGCATACAGGGCAAATAGATCCACAGAGGATGCCATCTCTGTGGCTCTTCACACTGTCCTGACCCACCTGGAAAGACAGGGCACCTACGTGAGGATGCTCTTCATTGACTATAGCTCTGCCTTCAATATGGTCAACCCCACCAAGCTCACCACCAAACTCCACCAGCTAGGCCTCAGCTCACTGATATGCGATTGGATCTGACGGAGCGACCGCAGGCAGTGAGACTGGGGCTGCAACCTGTCCTCCACTATCACCCTGAGCACCGGCACACCACAGGGCTGTGTACTGAGCCCCATGCTCTACTCCCTCTTCACCCACGACTGTGTCCCTGCATTTGACAACAACACCATTGTCAAGTTTGCAGACGACACAATGGTGATCGGGCTGATCACCAACGGTGATGAAACAAACTATAGAGTGGAGGTGCAGAACCTGGTGGACTGGTGCTCACGGAACAACTTGTTGCTAAACACCTCCAAGACCAAGGAGCTGATTATCGAGTTCAGGAGGTCACAGAATGGGAAATACGCCCCAATCTCCATCTACGGAGACAGTGCGGAGAGAGTGTCCAGCTTCAAGTTTCTGGGCACACATCTCAGAGGACCTCACATGGTCCACCAACACCGCTGCGCTGGTCAAAAAGGCACAGCAACGACTGTTCTTCCTAAGAACATTGAAACGGACTGGTCTTCCCCAACAGCTGCTGACGACCTTCTACTGCTGCACCACAGAGAGCATACTAACATATGGCATCTCTGTGTGATATCTCAGTTGCATGGAGGCGGAGAGGAGAGCTCTTCAGCGCGTTGTCCACAGATCGCAAAAGATTATTGGGACACCGCTACCAGCCTTGGAGGGCATCTACCACACACGATGCCTCAGGAAGGCCTTCAGCATACATAAAAACTCCTCTCACCCTTGTAATGGACTGTTCGAACTATTCCCTTCCGGCAGACGTTACAAGGCCTTCTACGCCCGCACCTCCAGACTCAGGAACAGCTTCATTCCCAGAGCTATAGCGGCTCTGAACCGGCCCTGCTGAGTACCCCCCCACCCCCATGGGCTGTCTCCCCTGTCCTCGCACTTTAGTCTGTGTTGATTTTACTGGTCTAATGTTAGTTTTTACAAACCTTGTTCTCGGGGTATCTAAACCTAAATTTTATTGATGACATCGGATGGAAGTTGCAAACCAAATCTCGTTGCAATTATGTGTAATGACAATAAAATATTATTATTATTATTATTCCCACATTGGAGAAGCCACACACAGCATGGGTGACCACTTTGCTCTCAAATCCACTTTAGTGACCCCGAACCATCTCAACCCCACTTTGACCTCTCTGTGGTCTCCTGCACTGTTGAGGCCCAATGTATGCTTGGAAAACATTAACCTATCTTCATATTAACATCCTATTGATGTTAGAAAGATTCTAAGGGGAGTAAAGATTCTCATGGGGAGTAAGAGACAGCCGTGGCTGACAAGGGAAGTCAAGGACAATATAAAAGTAAAATAGAAGTATAACATAGCAAGGATGAGAGGCAAGCCAGAGGATTCAGAATCTTTTAAAGAGCAACAGAGGATAACTAAAAAAGCAATATGGGGAGAAAAGATGAGGTACAAAGGAAGGCTAGCCAAGAATATAAAGGAGGATAGTAAAAGCTTCTTGAGGTATGTGAAAAGGAAAAAAATAGTTAAGACCAAAGTTGGACCCATGAAGACAGAAAAAAGTGAATTGGAGATGAGTTGAACGGGTACTTTGGATCTGTCTTCACTAAGGAAGTCACAAACAATCTTTCAGATGTACTAGTGGCCAGAGGACCTAGGGTCATGGAGGAACTGAAGGAAATTCACATTAGGCAGGAAATGGTGTTGGGTAGGCTGATGGGACTGAAGGCTGATAAATCCCTAGGGCCTGATGGTCTGCATCCCAGGTTATTTGAAATCATGGATGCATTGGTGATCATTTTCCAACGTTCTATAGATTCAGGATCTGTTCCTATGGATTGGAGGGTAGCTAATGTTATTCCACTTTTTAAATAAAAGAGGGAGAGAGAGAACAGGGAATTATAGACCAGTTAGACCGGCCAGAGCTTCAGCAGTGGTGCAGCCCTGAATGACCATCACGGAGCGGGCAATGCCCTAACGGGATCGCCGTGTTGGACCTCCGGAGTGTTGGGCATGCTGACTTTAACACTGTGGAGCTGTGGTCTGCGGAGCTTCCAGCCGCGGGTGGCGCTGACTTTAACATCGCAGAGGCCTGGGATCTTTTGCCAAGGATCGTCAGTGTTGGAACTTTGCAAGCTCAGCCTGTGGACTGGAAGTCACGAACTCTGGTAGGAAGCGGCCGATTCAGAACTCCAGGCTGCTGAGAGTGTTCTCCATTCCGACGCTGGAGCTCCATCAACCCGGCGAGAGGGCCTGAAACATCAATAGGCCCCGCCCATGGGTGAACAAGAGGAAGATGACTGAACTTTGTTGCCTTCCCTCACAGTGGGAAATGATTATTTCGCTGTGGGGGGAAGTTTATGTTTTATGTTAAATTCTATTGTGTTGTGTTTATCTTATTTGTGTGCTGCATGGTAACTCAAATTTCACTGCACCAATTGATGTATGTAACAATAAATATCCTTTGTCCTTTTGTTAGCCTGACATCGGTGATGCGACAGTAACAGGATCGGTCCACATCAGCATGGATTTACAAAGGGGGAAATCATGCCTGGCTAAACTTCTGGAATTTTTGAGAACATAAATAAGAAAATGGACAAGGGAGAGCCAGTGGATGTAGTGTACCTGGACTTTCAGAAAGCCTTTGATAAGGCATAGGAGATTAGTGGGCAAAATTAGAGCACGTGGTATTGAGGGTAGGGAACTGACATGGATCGAAAATTGGTTAGTAGACAGGAAATAAAGAGTAGGGAGTAACGGTCCCTTTCAGAATGGCAGGCAGCGACTAGTGGAATACCGCAAGGCTCGATGCTGGGATCGCAGCTATTTACAATATACATTAATGATTTAGATGAATGGATTAAAAGTAACATTAGCAAATTTTCAGATGACAGAAAGCTGGGTGGCTGTGTGAACTGTGAGTAGGATGCTATGAGGATGCAGGGTGACTTGGACAGGTTGTGTGAGTGGGCAGAAGCAGTTTAATGTGCATAAATGTGAGGTTATCCACTTGGTGGGAAGAACAGGAAGGCAGATTATTATCTGAATGGCGTCAAGTTTGGAAAAGGGGAAGTACAACGAGATCTGGGTGTCATTGTTCATCAGACACTGAAGGTAAGCATGCAGATATAGCAGGTAGTAACAAAAGCTAATGGCATGTTGGCCTTCATAACAAGAGGAGTTGAGTATAGGAGCAAAGAGGTCCTTCTGTAGTTGTACAGGGCCCTACTGAGACCACATCTGGAGTATTGTGTGCAGTTTTTGTCTCTAAATTTGAGGAAGGACATTCGTTCTATCGAGGGAGTGCAGCGTAGGTTCACAAGGTTAAATCCCGGGAATGGCGGGACTGTCATATGTTGAAAGAATGGAGTGACTGGGCTTGTATACTATGCAATTTAGAAGAATGAGAGGTAATCTTATTGAAACAGAAGATTATTAAGGGATTGGACACGCTAGAAGCAGGAAACATGTTCCCAATGTTGGGGGAGTCCAGAACCAAGTGTCACTGTTTAAGAATAAGGGGTTGGCCATTTAGAATGGAGATGAGGAAATATCATTTCACCCAGAGAGCTGTGAATCTGTGGAATTCGCTGCCTTATAAGGCAGTGAAGGCCAATTCTCTGAATGCTTTCAAGAGAGTTAGATAGAGCTCTTAAAGATAGCAAAGTCAAGGGAAATGGGGAGAAGGCAGGAACGGGGTACTGATTATGGATGATCACAGTGAATGGCGGTACTGGCTCGAAGGGCCGAATGGCCTACTCCTGCACCTATTGTCTATTGTTTATTGGAGTCAATATAGATTTCAATGATTTCTGGTATCTCATCCCTTTTGTGTCAGAATTGGCTCATTCTGCTGAAGATCATTCTTCTACAAATGTTAGTTCATTTTTTTCTCCGTTCACTAGCACATCCACTCTGACCTGTTGGGTTATTCTTATAGCTCGACAATTTAATAAGTTATATTCCTTTGTTGGCGTTCACTCCAACTGCACTTACCGAAAAGGTACACACTTCATTGTCAGCTTATCTCCAGGGCAGCCTAAGCCTCATCAAATAAGAGATATGCTCCTTGTCCAGTGCATCCCTCCACCACCTCTCATCAACTTAAAATTAATTTATTGTTTCTCATTTTCAGTTGTGACAAAAGGATCTTTGACTTTAAACAATAATTATTTCTCTATCCACAAATTACCTCTCCTGCTAGGTTTTTGTTGCAGTTTCTGTTTTCAGTTTAGTTCAGCTTTGATACACAGTATGGAAACAGTCCCTTAGGCCCACCAAGTCCATACCGACCCTTGCTCACTCCTGTTCACATTAGTTCTATGTTATCCCACTTTTTCATCCACTCTTTACACACAAGAGGCAATTTACAGAGACCAATTAGTTTAAAAAACTGCACATCTTTGAGATGCTGGAGTAAACCAGAACACCCGGAGGAAATCCACAGAGAGTCACAGAAAGAACGTACAAACTCCACACAGACAGCACCCGAGGCCGGGATTGAACCTAGGTCTCTGGTGCTGTGAGGCGGCAAATCTGCCAGCTCAATCACTGTACATTTGCAATTTTCCTTTGTTATTTTGATTGTAATAGCAGTTCAATATAAATAGAATGATAATGCTAATATTAAAATGTCATGTGCATTTCAATTAAACATTTAATGGGGCTGCCCACTGTGGCAACCTAATCTGCGTGTTTAGAAGAGTGTCTTCGACCTTCAAACTCGCAGCATGTTCGACACGTGGTCCTAGGAGATCCTATAAAGTCACTGGAACTCTCCTTCATGCTCGAGGGAAGTTCCCGCATACTCGCGGCCTCAGCTAGGTGTGTGTGTGTGTGTGTGTGTGTGGTCATCAATCCAGCTCGCGGTTTCAATGCAGACGGTCGATCCAGCTCAAGGCTTTCCAGGCGACTGCCCTCGAGCTTGAAGGTCAAAGACATTCTTCTTAACACGCAGATTAGGTCACCCAAGTGGGACAGCCCCTTAACAATATCAAGATCCTCTCTTATAACATTATGGCCATTTAATCACATCATATCATGCATTTTGCAGTTCAAATGCATACAACCTCTTGACAATTTTTCAACAGAATACCAATTGTGTTTGATTGAAATGTGATTATAAAATGTTCTTTCAATCGACTTTGTTGGACAGCCTTGCAAAGCCATTTATCAGGTTAGCAAATAGATTATCATGGAACTACCAGATTTTTAAAACAGTATTGCTTGTATCATTTAGTCTTCCACAGTGGTGCAGCTAGTAGAGCCGCTGCCTCCCGGTACCAGAGACCTAGTTTGCAGGTACCAGAGACCTGTTTTGCATGTTCTTCTTGTCACACCTTAGGTTTCCTCCCACATCCTAAAGATGTGTGGGTTGGCTGTAAGTTGCCCCTAATGTGCACGGAATAATCATGGATGATCTGGGGATGATCAGCCACGATCACATTGAATTGCGGTGCTGGCTCGAAGGGCTGAATGTCCTACTCCTGCACCTATTGTCTATTGGAATTGGTAGAATCAATTGGGAGTTGAGAAAAGGCAGGGAGAGAGTAGCAACAGTGTAAATGGGTGGTTCACGATTGGCACAGCCCTGCTGAGCCTAAGATACAGTATTTGACAATAGATAGGACTGGTTTAGAGGGATAGGGGCCAAATGCAGTAGGTGGGACTAGTGCAGATGGTACATATTGGTCAGTGTGGAAAGGTTGGGACAAAGGGCCTGTTTCCATGCTGTATGACTATATCTATAAATTGTGAAAGGCCCAAGGTAAGAATGCTTGCAGCATAATTGGGCTTGGCATTAAGTAAGGCACAGTTACACTGCCGTTTCCAAAGTGAACAGCTTGCTCAGATTTAACAGCACAAGGGCTACCTGCTGATCTGATAACATGCATGATGCAGGGAGATTATAGATTTTTTGGATTCAGCAAATCTGATGCATCCTACTAATACCGCAACAGAAGTGTTTCTCTCAGGGTGGCAAATTAATTTACAGGTAAAGTAAACAGCTTTTAAAAGCTATCCATTTGTGTATTTTACACAGCTGTGCTGCAATGATTACAAGGGATCTGAAAGTCAGAATCATAGAACATAGAACAGTACAAGGACAAGCCCTTTGGTCCACAATGTCTAGGCCCAACAGGATGCCAAGATAAACAAATCCCTTCTGCCTGCACGTAATCCATATTCCTCCATATCCAAGTGCCTATCTAAAAACCTCTTAAATGCTACAATCATGTCTGCTTCCACTACCATCCCTGGCAGTGCATTCCAGACACCTACCCTGCACATTTCATTTAAATGTTGCCTCTCCTACCTTAAAGCTCTGCCCTCTAATCTTCTCAACTTCCACTCAAGGAATAAGGTTCTGACTGTTCACCGTATCTCTACCTCTAATAATTTTATATATTTCAATCATGTCTTCCCTCACTCTCTAGCTCTCCAGAGAAAACTATCCAAATATGTCCACCATCTCCTTATAGCTAAAATCTTCTAATACAGGCAGCAGTGGTAAGCACCTTCTGCCCCTCTCCTAGCAAAGTTATAGAAAGCTGCACCATGAGTTCCTAACTAAACCAACTTGGCCAATGTAGGCAAGCATGTCACACATTTGTTACCACTCTATTTGTGTTGCTCCTTTCAGGGAGCTATGGACTTCCTGTCCTCAAGATCCCTCTGTTCATCAATGCTTTTATGGATCTTGCCATTAACCATACACTTTCCCCTTACAATTCACCTCTCAAACTTGCTTGGATTAAACTCCATCTGCCATTTCTCTGCCCATATCTGTAACTGATCTATATATCACTGCATTCATTGTCAGCCTTCTTTACAGTTCTTAACTATGCAAATTTTGATATCTCGATGTACATTTTAGTTATATATATATATATAGAGAGATATAGTGGTAACAAAGTATACAAGTCAGGAACTCATGATGCAGCTTTCTATAACTTTCTATAACTATATAATCATAATAAACAGATCTTGGCATTGATCCCTGCAGCTCACAATTGGTCACAGGCCTCCAGCTAGAATAACATCCCTCCACCACAATCCTCTTTCTTCTGTTTTGAATCCAATCTCCCATCACCCTGGATCCCACGCATCTTAATCAGCTGCATCAGCCTACCATGAGGGACTTTATCTAATGGCTTACTAAAATCCATGCAGACATCATCCACTTCCCCACCCTCATTAATCACCTTCATCTCCTCCTCAAAAAAATCAATCATGTTAGTAAGACATGGCCTGCAGTTGACCAACCCATCTGACTGTCTCTCATTAGCCCAGTCTCATCCAAATGCAAAATAAATCCTATCCTGAAGAATCCTCGCCAATAGCTACCCTACTACTGACGTGAGGTCCACCAGTGAATATTTTACTGAATTATCTATATTTCCCTTTGTAAATTAAGGGACGATAATGGCCAAACTCCAGTCCCCTGGGACCTTGCCTGTGGTTAGAGAGGATACAAAGATCTTGATCAAGGCCCTTGCAATCTCCTCTCTCAATAATCTGGGGTAGATCCCATCAAGCCCTGGGAATTTATCCATCTTAAGAGACCAATCAATATTACATAACAACTATTTTGGGCCACATATTGCAAACAGTGTTCCCTTATTTGGGTAATTGTATAGTATTTTATCCAGAATAAGGGAATCAAGAAATAGAAGACAGGTTTAAAGCGAGAAGGGAAAGATTTAATAGGAACCCGAGGGTTCCACATAAAGGGTGGTGGGTATATGAAATGAGGTACTTAAAGCAAGTACTATAACAGCATTTAAAAGACACTTGGATCAGTACATGGATAGGAAAGGTTTCAAAGGATATAGGCCAAATGCAGGCTGGTACAACTAGTTTAGATGGGGGCATCTTGGTATGTTGGGATAAAGGCCCTGTTTACATGCTGTATAATTCTATGGCTGTATTCAACACACATTATATATAACAGGTGTTGAGAAAACACACATTCTAGCAAAACTACAGATACATTTTTGCAGCAGGAGTGACAAAAGACGGACGAACAAACACAGCTCAATTGAAAAGTTACTGATCAAAAACTTATGCTCGGTCATACCAAACTATCGCTTTAACACGCCTCGAATAACTTGCCTCAGATAATTAGTGAGACAAAGTTTAACATGTTGCCATTACCATCGACAGAGGCACTTAGAGAAGAGTGAATTAATGATAAAAATTACGAGAGAAACATGGAAAAAGAATTTGATATATATACACAAATGTTCGATTAATGTGAGACATAATTTAAATCAATTTAAAATTTTACAGAGATTATATTATTCAAAAAGTAGATTGAATAAATTCTATCCAAATACTTCCCCCATTTGTGATAAATGTCTATCCCAAAATGCAACTATAACACACTCTTTTGTCTCCTGCAAAAACTGGAGTGATATTTTTGAAATATTTACAAAATTATTTAAGATAAAAATGGAACCTAATACTGAAATGATTACATTTGGAGTAATAAATTGAACTCATCACAAAATTTATTTTTAAATTATGGGTTAATAACGGCAAAAAAACGCACACTTAACTTTTGGAAAAATGCAGCCATAGCAACACTTAAAATGTGGATTTCAAACATGTTGGACACTGCACATCTTGAGGAATTGTGATTCCTCCTAATAGATAAATCAGACCAATTTTTAACGAGTTGGTCTCCATTTGTCAATTTTTTGGAAGCATATGGAGCAACAAAACCGTAGAAGCTAACTGTTTCAGGATTGGGTGAGGGATGGTCAAGAATATAGATAACAATCTCCTTAACCTCTTACTTTCTACTCTTTTTCTTTCTTTTTTCTTTTGAAGAAAATGAAAGACCTTTTGGAGAATGAAAGACCTTTTTACTAAATGCTTGTGAAAATAAGCAAATCTGTGTGAGAAATACAAAGACCAAGGAAATTCTTCAATAACAGCACCAAGGGAAACCTTAACATTATTCTTCTATTTTATACAAAGAGTAAATAGACTGTTGTGGAACAAGTAATATAATTTTCCTATTTCAAATCATATTCAGTCAAATTCAAGCAAATTGGATGGGATAATCACTGAAAAACGGCAAGCAAGTCCGCAGGAGTTATTTCAAAGAGTATTCAGTATTCTTTGAGGGATTGGAAGATAGAATCGATGCAGAAACATCCAGAGTGTAGCTATACCCCAAAAGACTAAATGTGACTGTCGTAGGAAGAAGAGCAAATGTGTATGGTAATACCACAGGTTGTTTCCATTCAGTGAAGTGTAAAATTACGAATTAAATCATATCCCTGTTTTTTTTAATTTAAAGATAATGATGAAGTTTAAATACGCAAGGGTATGGCATTAGATTTTACTGCAATTTAGATTGCATTTGTTAAAGAGAATTCTAAATGGTCTAACTTACATTGCACTGAATTACCACATAGTGGAGTGCAGTTGCATCATTTTCATGACATTGTTAGAAAGAACATATGGGTGGCACAGTAGCACAGCTGGCAGAGCTGCTGCATCACAGCACCAGACACCTGGTTTGATCCTGCTCTCGGGTGCTGTCTGTGTGGCGTTTGCACATGCTCCCTGTGACAGCATAGGTTTCCGCCCACATCCTAAAAACATGTGGGTTTGTAGTTCATAGGCCACTGAAAATTGCCCCACAGTGTGCAAGGAGTTGATTCAAAACTGGGATAACATAGAACTAATGTCAGTGGGCTATCAGTGATCAGTCGACTCGGTGAGTCAAAGGGCCTGTTTCCATACTATATCTCTAAACTAAACATGCAAACAGTAACAAAAAAAATGGACTGTGCATCTGCAGTTATCAATGAAATTAAAAGTTAATTCTGCATTCAAAATAGTTCCATTAATTATTTTACTCATTCAAGTTCCATTCAAGAGCTATCCAAGTTCTAGTCTGCATTTGATATGTTGTCTTACTGCAGATGCAAAATGAGAGTGAGAAAATCTCTGCAAACATAACAAAGACAACAACTCTGCTTTCAAGGGGGTGATACAAACATTGTGTTCCAGATGGGGTCATTATAAGTGGATATCTCCCACATCGTTTTTGTTTGCTTTGAATTTTGACAGCTAAGCAAAGGAAAATTGAAGGAAACAGTAATATTTGATCTGAGTTGAGATTTAAATGACGTGTGCTAGGAAACATCAATATTCCCAATTAACATATCATAAATATATTTTATATTATATAAATTGTCTATGGGCCTAATTATGACAACTCACTGTTGCTAAGCTCTGACAGTCCAAGTACAAACTATGTGTACAGGAGGCTTCTGCATAATGGGCAAGATTGTGTTCCTCAGTAAACGTCTGCATCGTGATTTTTCATAACATGAAGCCACATCATAGAAACATAGAAAATAGGTGCAGGAGTAGGCCATTCGGCCCTTCGATCCTGCACCGCCATTCAATATGATCATGGCTGATCATCCAACTCAGTATCCCTTACCTGCCATCTCTCCATACCCCCGATCCCTTTAGCCACAAGGACCACATCTAACTTCCTCTTAAATATAGATAACGAACTGGCCTCAACTACCTTCTGTGGCAGAGAATTCCAGAGATTCACCACTCTCTGTATGAGAAATATTTTTCTCATCTCGGTCCTAAAAGATTTCCCCCTTATCCTTAAACTGTGACCCCTAAAAAATATGGAACGCTTCACGAATTTGCATGTCATCCTTGCGCAGAGGCCATGCTAATCTTCTCTGTATCGTTCCAATTTTAGTATATGTGCTGACGAAGCAAGCACATCTTCTGAGGATGTGCCAAGAAATGTGAATGGAAAAAATAAATAGTGCATTAATTTACTTTTTCTTTCTTCACATTAATTCTGTGGGAAATAAATGTTATTCTACATCTCAAATTTTTGGGTGGCAATTTGCAAAGTCAGGAAGCGCACACTTCCCTAACCCTGTATATTGTTCTTCATGAATCAGGCGATGGTAGGTAACCCTTTCCATTCACTGTCATGTGTCTTTGAAGATGTACAGAGAATATATTTGACAGAAGACTTTTGAAAGTGCCAACTTTGTAACAATTTAGCAGTGGTTGGAGCATCTTAAAATCTTTAATAGAGATTAAAACCCCTGTCTCACTGTGCGAGTTGGCCCACGAGTGATTTTCAATCACGTAGCGTCGGAACTCGCACGAGCAACTTAAAACGCAGGTAAAGTTAACTCGTGAAAAAAATTGTTTGATTTTTTCCACGAGTCAAATTAACTGTTCAAGTTAAAAATGGAAACATTTAAACTCGTTGTAATAACGTAGTGGCCCGTGCGTTTAAGTGTCTCGTGAGTCTACCGTGGGAACTTTAATGAAAGACTGAAGATAGACACAAAATGGAGTAACAGCGGACCAGGCAGCATCTCTGGAGAGAACGAATAGAGTCGAGACCCTTCTTCAGACTTACCCGAAATGCCACCCATTCCTTCGCTCCAGAGATGCAGCCTGTCCCGCCGAGTTACTCCAGCATTTTGTGTCTATCACCGGCCTTTCTGCCACTTGTCCTTTATTACTGTGCCCCGTGGCTTCACTCTGTCTCAATGAACGGCTTAAAGACCTGCCGAAGGGGCAAGTCTGGGGTGGTGGGTGGGATGTGTCCACGTGTGATGCTCCATCCACCCCCCGGGGCCGAGAGTGTGGGATTGGACTGCAGATGCTGGTTCACATGATAGACACACACAATGCTGGAGTAACTCGGCGGGATGCATGGAGCGAAGGAATGGGTGGCATTTCGGGTAAGTCTGAAGAAGTCTCGATCTATTCCTTCTCTCCAGAGATGCTTGCCAGTTCTCATGTTTGTATCTGTGTGTGTGTCTGATGTCGGGTCCCGGGGCCGCTCAGGAGCTGCTTCAAAGTGGTGGCCAGCTGCTGTCTAAATGTGTGTGTGTGTGTGTGTGTGTGTGTGTGTGTGTGTGTGTGTGTGTGTGTGTGTTGTGTCTATCTGTGTGTATCTGTGTGTGTGTGGTACTGTCCCCGGAGAGCTGCTTCAAGAAGTGGTGGCCAGCTGCTGTCTGTGTGTATCTCTCTATGATGTGTGTGTGGTCTGTCTATCTGTGTGTGTGTGTGTGTGTGTGTGTGTGTATCTGTGTGCATCTGTGTGTGTGTGTGTGTGTGTGTGTGTGTGTGTGTAGTGTGTGTGTGTGTGTGTGTGTGTGTGTGTTTTGTGTGTGAGTAACACAGCGGCTTCATTCCTCTGACAGTGGTGGCCAGCATCTCTCTCTCTATGTGTGTGTGTGTGTGTAGTGTGTGTGTGTGTCTCTCTCTCCCTCTCGTCTATCTGTGTGTATCTGTGAATGTGTGTGATGTGTGTGTGTGTGTGTGTTGTCTCTCTCTCTCCCTCTGTCTATCTGTGTGTATTGTGTGTGTGTGGTGTGTGTGTGTCTTCTCTCATCTGATCTGTGTGTGTGTGTGTGTGTGTGTGTGTGTGTGTGTGTGTGTGTGTGTGTGTGTTGTGTGTATCTGTCTGTGGGTCGGGTCCCGGTGGCCGCTCAGTCACCCGAGCTGCTTCATTCCTCTGAAGTGGTGGCCAGCTGCTGTCTGTGTGTATCTCTCTCTCTATGTGTGTGTGTGTGTATGTGTGTGTGTGTGTGTCTCTCTCTCCCTCTCTGTCTATCTCTGTCTAATGTCGGGTATACCCGAGCTAGCTTCATTCCTCTGAACAAATGTCTCTCTCTCTTTTTTCTTCTGTGTACTGTTGTAACTTATTCTTTGTCATGTGTGTGTGGTGTGTGTCCTCTCTCCCTCTGTCTATCTGTGTGTGTGATTCTCATCCTAATTGTCTGACCCTGCTGTCGGGTAACACCCGAGCTGCATGTGTGTAAATGTGTACACGCTCAACCAATTATTTACCCACAACAAGAAATGCTTGGTTTACTAGGACATGTAGGTCAGATGGCCGAGCAGCTCAAAAAACCACAGGATGGTGTATTTTAACATTGTTGCTTTATTAAAACTACTTCATTCAAACAGCCTCAAAGTTGTAAAGAGGAACTTGCTAACTCGCTACACGCAAATGACATACCCTGTTTGTGATTCTGCAATCCAGTCTCAGCACTCGTGGCATAGCCCACAGTGAGACAGGGCATAAGTGTTCTGCAAAAGTCCAATTAATTTTTGATGAATTCAGTGAGATTGGAAAGATCGGCATGGAAACAGAACCTTCCCCCAGCACACGCTTTGATCACACGTCACAAGAGCTGTTTATGGCAATAAAAGGCTATTGTGCCCGTGAGATACTGATGTTTGGACTTATGGAGGATGAGTTTAGTTTATTTTCTCATTTTGTGTAATATGTGTACCGAGGTACACTAAACAGTCAGCGGAAAGACCATACCTGATTACAATCAAGCTGTCCACAGTGCACAGATACATGATAAAGGGAATACCGTTTAATGCAAGATAAAGTCCAGTGAAGTCTGATTAAAAATAGTCAGTGGGTCTTCAATGAGGAATATTCTAGCTCAGCACTGCCCTCCAGTTGTTGAGAGGATGGTTCAGTTGCCTAATAACAGCTTGGAAGAAACTGTCCGTAAATCTGGATGACAATGGCCATCTCATGCCACAGTCTAGTCAATTTAGAGCAGCCATGTTTTTCACTTGCAAAGGAAAGTTCACAATTTGAGAGACATAGGCCAAAATATATTTTTAGCAACAGCCCTAAACAAGATTTAAGACTGCAGAATCCTAACATTTAAGACTGAAGGGAGGACTGCAGAGCCCGTTATAATTTATTAAGATAAAATGTGAAGAGTCATTTCTGCTCTTTCTGCAACTCTTCTACAGTATAATGCGAGACTCCATTTAGGTCCTTGGAGTTCTCTCTTGTGAGAGTGGATTCCACACCATATAGACACGTTTTGCTGAGAGTACTCAAGTTGTTTAACTTGACGTTACAAAGATACATATTTTTTCTCCCAACCTCTTCTTAACTACCATTTTATTTTATATTAAACAAATCTTCCTTATCTTTACTCCACCATCTGTTTTGAAGTATAAAATATCTGACATCAAATTAAGATGGACAAGAACAACTTGCATAGATGTTAGCGGGAGCAATTTTGCACACAGCATGATCCAATATCAGCAACTCCCACTTTTTGGTCACTTGGGTGACAGCATTCACAATCCACTGCCCAAAAGTTTGAAATATGGAATAAAATTTACTCTTATAGAATTGTAAAAGTTAAATAAGCAAACACAAATATGATTTTTTAACTGATGTTTCTTGACATATGTGCAGCTGAGGAGCTTCCTCTGACAAAAATTGCTTTACGGAAAATTGGATTTTTGTGAATATGCATTACCATGGCAGAAAAAGTGCAGATAAAAAAAGTTCAAGGGTCCCAATGAGGTACATTGCAAGATCAGAAATGCATTTACTAATGCAGCTGGTACATGTTGGCTGGTGTGGGCAAGCTGGGCTGAAGGGCCTGTTTCCACACTGTACAACTCTATCCCCAGCATCTGAGTGTTCCATTCTAAAGCCTGAAAATAACATGGATGCTGCTATTCTTGAATCTGGTGAGACATACTTTGTAGCTTTTGTATCTTCTTCCCGACAGGAGAGGGACTGACTGGTGTGGGAGGAGTCCTTGATTATGTTAGCTGCTTTTGTAAGGTAGTATAAGGTAGATGGAGTTGATAGGGGTGCGGAGTAAGGGTAGGCAAGGCTGGTTTATACAATGGACAGAGTTAGGCTCTCAGCTCTTGAACAGACTAGTCATCATGCCAAGCTGTGTGGCATCCGGATGGGATACTTCCCATGATGTGTCTGTAGAAATTGATAAGATTCAGGAAATTCAGGGTAAAAGTTAGAAGCACCATGGATAACGGGAGAACTGTCACATATAAGTTTTGATTGTTACCTAGTAACTAGATATAGAAACCAAAATGTAATGAAAGGTATAACTTGAAAGTGAGCAGATTAGTTTGTTCAGAATAAGTAAGAGTAAAGTGTACATAGATACATACAGCATGGAAACAGGCCTTTCATTCCAACTCATTCTTGCCAACCAAGATGCCCATATAAATTAGTCCCATTTACCTACATTTGGTCCATATTCCATATTCCAGCCTTTCCTAACCACGTATTAGCGATGTTACAATACTTACCTTCAGCAGCACTGCAGTTCTGCCACTTGCCGTGTGCACGACTTTGGCGCCTTTGAGGGGGGAGGGGGGGCGGGATTAAAATGCTGTTTTCTCCTGCCTGTCCGAGATGGATTTCCTCAGGCTGCCAGCTGATGTAGAAAAATTGTTCCGATTTCCGTTCTCGGAAGTTAAAAAAAAAAAAAATGGCCGGACAATTTAATCGCTGGAGTAAAATAAAAAAGCTACTTCTAACGCCCTCAACGCCTACAATGGGTCGGATCTCATGTAGGGCATAAAACAATGGGTAAGTTGTCTATTTTACATATAAACTCGCTTCTTAGGATGATTTTAATCAACATTTCCTTGGCGAAAATGTGATTTTGGCCCCATACGAACTGGCAGTGTTTTTCCTGCCGATATGGGATTCAAATTCACTGCAACCGCAACGTTCCAATTGATCGCTTTCCACAAAAACCCACTCGCAAAATTATTTAAATGCCCATTAATTTACGGGAATTAAACATTAAACTCCTTCCATTTGGCTTATAAGTTCATGACAATAAGATTTTAAAATCATGTTATATTGTGAATTATTGTGTGAATGTTATTTGGACACTTAGGCTATTTAAAAATGTTAACCTTTTCTTAAGAAATTCATAGATGTTTAGATCTAGTAATTGAATTTTGTAATTAGCTACAATTAGGTAACTAACTAATTATATGCTTTAATTTCAGGTCATCCAAGTAAGATTGTTTCATATTTGTTTCAGAATGCTTCAAGTTATAATAACTGAAAATTTCTTCCAGTTCTCTTAATTTTTAAGAAAGTTATGGGCTTTTGACTGTCCTCGTTCACAGCTTTTGTGTTAAGTCAATGGAAAAGCAACAAGATGCTAATTTCCGAGGGAAATGGGAAGATATGAAAGAGAGATGATTTTGTAACATTGGAGTTACGCTAGGAGAAGCAGATTTTACAGAGGAAGATAGGTTGCTTATGGAGAGCACGCAAAAAAGCTGGCCTCGGCCCGGGCAGTTTGCCGGGTGCACACTCCAAAGAAATACAAGTTTGTAGGTTATTTGGTAAATTTGTATAATTGCCCCTTGTAGAGATGATCGCTGGTTTACGTCCAAAGTAAATATTAAATGCATTTAGAGATTCTAAACATCTGCGATCTTGCCTAACAATCTCAAATACACAGCAATTCATTTACACGTCCAATTATTTTGCAAAATGCATGGTACCCTGGAATTATTGGGTTTATTCCTGTGAGATTGCTTCGAATTGTTCCATTTAAAATATAAACTGATGCTTTTATTTCAGCAAAGAGAATTTAAACCATGCGTGTAATTTCCGAGCTCATTCCTCGGATTCTCTTTTAAATTGTAACATCTATGTACATTTTTTTGTCTGGTGCTTTTCTTATAATGTAATGACCTGTGAAAACTTTAGACTGTGCTTCCTTCTGCCTTAATTTCTTGATGAGCTGCTGGGATAAATTCTGTCTTAGAAATGTGCAAATACTCACAGCTTCCTCTAGACCAAATCAAAGTGAATTTCTCCATGATATAGATGCTGGCTATTCAGCCTGTCAAATCTGTGCAGGCACAGTGCAATTCCATTTTCCAAATAATATATATTGGCATACTGTACTGGTGGGGACGGGTGTGTCACAGTGTAATGTTGGGGTACAATACTGTGGTGAATGGGTCTGTCACAGTATGTTATTGGGGTATAGTACAAGTGGGGATGAGTCTGTCACAGTATGACATTGGGGTATAGTACTGGTGAGGACAGGTCCATCACAGTATAACATTGGGATACAGTACTGGTTGGGATGGATCTGTCTCTAATGCACTGGGGTACAGTACTGGTGGGGACATGTCGGTCATTATTTAGTACAGGTATAGTACTGATGGAGATAAGACTGGCACTATATAACACTGGGGTAAAGTACTGGTGGAGACCGATCTATCATCGATGTACCCATACGTTCAAAGAGTTATTTTTTAAAGATGGTACATGCACGCCACAGTTTAAGATTCTTTGAACTGCAAGCACTACCTCAGTTCCACTCTTAGACTTGAAAATGTTGGACAAGAACTCGGAGGATTTCAAGGTTAAGCCAGTGCTATGTGCACTGTGATACTTGAGATTAGAGAGAGGGGAAATCTCTTTGGATTTCTGACACAGGAAAGTGGGAAATGTTTTAGCTCTGAAATGAGGGTATGAACAGTTAACAGTTGCTAGGGGAACTGAATGCAGAAGTACAACTAATTTGTAAACCAGAGTACAGATTTTAAAACGGAGACACCTTCAAACCAAGAGCCAGTTGGCTAAGACAGAAGAATGATGGGTGAATGGACTGGAATAAGTTAGGGCACAAGTAGCAAATTTTGTGATGGCATTTTTAGAGAGTTGACTGAGCAAGACCAAATAAAACTGAGTTAATCGTCAACTCTAGACATTATCCAAGTGGAATATAAGGAGCTGTTCCTCCAGTTTCCCCAAGTTTCCCAGGAGGTTGCGATTACAATTGGAGATTAGGTCTAAAGTTACCTGGAAAATTAGGGGACAATTAGCTCAGTGGGTTAGGGATGTGCGAGGCACTTCTGAAAGAGTCATCTGTATCTTACAACACAAAAGTCTATCACTGGCTCACACATTTTTGAAGACGAGGCTAAAAGTGGAGGTTTGGCACCTTGAAAAAGAACCGGAGAGCACAGAAAGGTGTTATGTGGTTTATTCTTATCTGGTGCTGGATCATTACACCAGTTGTTAAACAAATCATTTTGTCTAGGACAATAAATTGAAAGGATTGGAGATAGGGATGTTAAAAGGGAATTACTGCATCTTCAACTTGAGTCTGATTTACCAAATCAATAGCTACATGAACAATGCGATAAATAGAATGTAAAAGACTGGAAAGTAAGCATTTAAGAATGCAGTAATACCTAATTACACTTGATACCACTGAAGAAGGCCAAATAACCACAAGTATGATGCAAAGTGCTGGAGTAACTCAATGGGTCAAGCAGCATCTCTGGAGAACATGGATAGATGGCATTTTGGTTCTTTTGAAGAAGGCTCGCAACCTGAAATGTCACCTATCCACGTTTTCTAGAGATGCTGGCTGACCCGCTGAATTACTCCAGCACTTTGTGTCTTTATTTGCAAACCAGCATCTGCAGTTCTTCATTTACTACTTTTAACCACGTCCGAACCAACTTTTTACAAGGGCAATCAAAATGTTTGCCTTTTCTTTGCAATGGGCATGAATCTTCATTCTGTCAAACATTTATCCAGCTTGGATAAGATGCAATGGTCTCATATCTATTCCACATGGAAAACATTTCATGGTCCGATAAACTTTGCACAAAGACACATTGTCTTACCTCTGTTCTCATTCCCAATCACAATTTTAAATGGAAGATTATTCATCCCTGAATCTCTACAAGAGGAATTAAAATGAAAAACCTATTCATCCAAAATTTAGCAGGTGCTTAAAATCCTTTATTAAATTTCTTTTTAGTCTTTCCAACAAAATTAATATCAGCAATAACAAGTTGTATGGCTCTTGAAACCGGAACAGTCTTCCATGGTTGACTTTTTTTAAACTATTGGAATGCCTTGACACCAAAATATCTAACCCACTCACCCTCAAACATCTGACGATAGAGCATTCAACGAAGCCAACCTGAAAATATCACTCCCAAACTACCACCAACATGGCGCCTGCAGCACCAGAGGATTAAACATCCTTGTCCACTGCTATACGACCATCAAGGATCTCTATCGCTCTATCCCTCGCCCTCACTTTGGGAATTCTGACCATTCAGCGGTGCTGTTTCTTCCTGCATAGAGGCAGCAACTGAAGAGCGCACCCCGAGGCGACGACTGCACAGAGCTGATCTGTGGAGGCAGAGGAACAACTACGGGACTGCTTGGAGTCAGCAGACTGGGCAATGTTCAAGGACTCCGCAACGGAACTGAATGAATTCGCCACAGTCATTACAGACTTCATAAGGACATACTTTCAAGGTTGGCAGAGGAGCGGCAGGTGAAGGAGTGAGTGCGGGGATTGGCTGAGGAATTTAATTAGCAAATTGGTAAGTTAGCGAATTAGTCCATTTATCAGCTAACATAAGCAAGGCTTGCTTTTGGGGAGCGGCCTGTCGGGGAGTGGGTTGTCGAGGGAAATGACATGAGAAAAGTGCAAGTCTTTGGCTTGAGAGACTTGAGAGAAAAGTGCGAGTCTTTGGCTCGAGATTCTTCGGCAAGGAGGCTGAGGGAGGAGACTACTCCAAAAGTTGGAGAAGGAGAGACACAGTGAAGAAATGGCAGGTAAGCAGATTCAGTGTGATGCTTCCAGGATGTGGTGGTGGTGCCTCTGGCTGCTACAACTGTGGAAAGTGTGTCCAGGTTCAGCTCCTGAAGGACCGTATGGGGCACTGGAGAGGGAACTGGATGACCTAAGGATCATCCGGAAAAACGAGTTTCCTGGACAAGGCCTACAGCGCGATTGTTACACCATAGGTACCAGAAGAGGGAAGGTGGGTGCCGATGAGGAAGGGAAGGAAGATTGGAGTACAGGAGACCCCGGGTGATGTACCTCTTGAAAACAGGTTCACCATCTTGGAAGTTGTCAGGACAGAAGAGAGTACCATTCTGAGCGGGGGACAGACCTGCGAGTCAAAACATGGCAGCCGTGGTAGTGGGAACTATTGTGAGAGGTACAGACAGGGGTTTCTGCGGCAACAGGCGGGATTCAAGGATGGTATGTTGCCTCCCTGGTGCCAGGATCCACGATGTCACGGACCAATTGCAGGGCATCCTCAGGGATGAAGGTGAGCAGCCGGAAGTGGTAGTGCATGTCCGCACAAATGACATTGGGATGACGTGGAAAGAGATTCTGCAGCGTGAATTCCGAACGCTCGGAAGAAGGCTGAAAAAGCGGGACCTCCAGGGTGGTTTTCTGCGGTTTGCTTCCAGTTCCTCGTGCTGGTGAGGGCAGGAACAGGGAGATAGCGGATCTGAACGTGTGGCTGAGGCGCTAGTGAAGGGGCAGGGATTTTGATTCTTAGACCACTGGGATCTGTTTTGGGGTAAGGGTGAATTGGACAAAAGGGACGGGTTGCACATTAACAGGCGGGGGACCAGCAATCTGGCTGGCAGGTTTGTCACTGCTGCACGGGTTGGTTTAAGCTAAATAGTGGGGTGGTGGAGACAAACTGGAGATACGAGGATGGAGTTAAGGGAAAGAAAGTATGGGAAAAGCTAAGGAGGACACCAGAATTGGGGGGGCAGAAAGCTCACGAAGGGATAGGAGAGTATGTACAAGTGAAATAGGAATCGATGTGAAAGGTGAGGTAAGTAATGGATTAAGAGTATTATATATGAATGCACAAAGTATTAGAAATAAAGTGGATTGAGGCTCAGTTAGAAATTGGCAAGTATGATGTTGTGGGAACTACAGAGACATGGCTGAAGAGGGCCAGGGCTGGGAACTGAATATTCAGGGATCTACGTCCTATCGAAAAGACAGACAGGTGGGCAGAGGGGGTGGGGAACTCTGTTGGTAAAGAATAAAATTCAGTCCCTTGCGACGGGTGACATAGAATCAGGAGATGTAGAGTCAGTATATATAGAACTGAGGAATTGTAAGGGTAAAAAAAACCTAATGGGAGTTATCTACAGGCCCCCAAACAGTAGCCTGGATATAGGGTGCAAGTTGAACCAAGAGTAGAAATGGGCATGTCGCAAAGGTAATGCTACGGTGGTTATGCAAGATTTCAACATGCAGATAGACTGGGAAAATCTGGTTGGTACTGGACCCCAAGAAAGGTCCCTTGAAGACAGAAATAAGTGAATTTATTACGGGAAACAAGGAAATGGCAGTCGAGTTGAACAGGTACTTTGGATCTGTCTTCACTAAGGAAGGCACAAACAATCTCCCAGATGTACTAGTGGCCAGAGGATGTAGGGTGATGGAGGAACTGAAGGAAATTCACATTAGGCAGGAAATGGTGTTGGATAGACTGATGGGACTGAAGGCTGATAAATCCCCAGGGCCTGATGGTCTGCATCCCAGGGTACTTACCGAAGTGGCTCTAGAAATCGTGGACGCATTGGTGATCATTTTCCAATGTTCTATAGATTCAGGATCTGTTCCTGTGGGTTGGACGGTAGCTAATGTATCCCACTTTAAGGAAGGAGGGAGTGAGAAAACGCAGAATTATAGACCAGGCAGTCTGACATCAGTGGTGGGGAAGATGCTGGAGTCAATTATAAAAGAGGAAATAGCAGCACATTTGGACAGCAGTAACAGGATCGGTCCAAGTCAGCATGGATTTATGAAGGGGAAATCAAGCTTGAATAATCTTCTGGAATTTTTTGAGGATGTAACTAGGAAAATGCACAAGGGAGAGCCAGTGGATGTTGTGTACCTGGACTTTCAGAAAGCCTTTGATATGGTCCCACAAAGGAGATTAGTTGGCAAAATTAGAGCACAGGGTATTGGGGATAGGGTACTGACATGGAAAGAAAATTGGTTGGCAGACAGGAAACAAAGAGTAGGGATTAACAGGTCCCTTTCAGAATGGCAGAAAGTGACTAGTGGTGTCCCACAAGGTTCGATGCTGGGACCACAGCTATATAAAATATACATTAATGATTTAGATGACGGGATTAAAAGTAACATTAGCAAATTTTCAGATGTCACAAAGCTGTGTGGCAGTGTGAACTGTATGGAGGATGCTATGAGGATTCAGGGTGACTTGGACAGTTTGGGTCAGTGGACTGATGCATGGCAGATGCAGTTTAATGTGGATAAATGTGCGGTTATCGACTTAATTGGCAAGAACAGGAAGCCAGATTATTATCTGAATGGTGTCAAGTTAGGAAAAGGGAAAGTACAACGAGATCTGGGTGTCCTTGTTCATCAGTCACTGAAAGTAAGCATGCAGGTACAGCAGGCAGTGAAAAAAGCTAATGGCATGTTGGCCTTCATAACAAGAAGAGTTGAGTATAGGAGCAAAGAAGTCCTTCTGCAGTTGTACAGGGCCCTAGTGAGACCACACCTGGAGTAATGTGTGCAGTTTTGGTCTCCAAATTTGAGGAAGATCATTCTTGCTATTGAGGGAGTGCAGTGTAGTTTCACGAAAGAATGGATCGACTGGTTTGTACACACTGGAATTTGGAGGATGAGAGGGGATCTTATTGAAACATATAGGATTATTAAGGGATTGGACACACTAGAGGCAGGAAACATGTTCCCGATGTTGGGGGAGTACAAAACCAAGGGCCACAGTTTAAGAATAAGGGGTTGCCCATTTAGAACGGAGATGAGGAAAAACTTTTTCACCCAGAGAGTTGTGAATCTGTGGAATTCTCTGCCTCAAAAGACAGTGGAGGCCAATTCTCTGGATGCTTTCAAGAGAGAGATAGATAGAGCTCTTAAAGATAGCGGTGTCAAAGGATATGGGGAGAAGGCAGGAACGGGGTACTGATTGTGGATGATCAGCCATGATTACAGTGAATGGCGGTGCTGGCTCGAAGGGCCGAATGGCCTACTCCTGCACCTATTGTCTATTGAAATGTGTGGAGGACTGTGTTCCTACAAAAATCATCCGAGTATTTCCTATTTAGAAGGCTTGGATGAACCAGGAGATCCACATTCTTCTGAAGACCAGATCCTGGGCATTCAGATATGGTGATGCTGAGGTCTATAACAAGTCCAGATACGACCTTGATCAGGCCATCAAAAAGGCCAAAAGGGAGGAGCGAAAGGGGGACGAATGGGATTCCTCCATGGGGGAGGGGAGTACTGTGGTGGAGGAAGACTCCCTCCCTCTGGTTCGGGCCCCGGTCCCATGTTCTGGGGAGAGTGGCGAAGGGGACCAGTCGGGTGATATGGAGCAGGGGGAGATTCCTGTTGGGGAGGGAGTCCCGTATCAGGCACCCGAGGAAGCCCAGGAGCAACCCACCCAGGATGAGGCACAGAGCACGCATCTGGAGGTAGAGACTGTAGGCGGGGAAGGGGTTGGGGAAACCAGCCCTTCTCTCCCTCTGGACCTTGCTCCAGAGGGACTCCCCGAGTCTGGTGCACCAGAGTTCATTCTGGGCCCAACTGGGGGAGGGATAGACACCCCCACTGTCGATGGTCTTGACTCCCTGGGTACATCTGGGAAAGGCCCCTCTGCCACTGACCCCAAGGTTGGGACTGAGGTGGAGGAGAGACCAGCGGGTGGGGTAGAGGCAACCGACGCACAGGGTGAGGCGGGAGTTTCGAGCACTAAGGGTGTGTCCGGGGATGAGGATGGTGACTCCATCTGCAGTGAGCAGGTGGAAGGGGACTCCTCGGACAATGAGGCAATGGATGTTTTCACTCCCCCCCCCTCCCCCGACGTCACTCCACCCATTCCACTGGAGGAAATCCACGAGTTCCTCACGGCCACCGATGGTGCCCAACATCGGCCCAGACTGGCCTCCCTCCAGCGACCAAACTTACAAGGGCTCACCAGCTCGCTGAACCTCATCCTCAAAAGGGGGAGGGGCAGAGGTGCAGGGGAATGACCGGCGTTAGCTCAGGACCGCCTTGGAAGCCCTGGAGGACGCCAAGACCAAAAGTAGCCTAATTCCTGATGAGGGTAGAGGGACCAGTAGAGCATCCCTTGTAGCCAGGGTCCTGAGGGCAAGGAGCACCGCCACTCCACCTAGGGTCCGTAGGGGGAGGAGTGGCACTGCTGTCAGTGGCACTGCTGTCAAGGATTGGCGACGGGATCTAGGGAGTGGGCAGGGCTGAAGATGTCTGGGTAGGGTTACTCCTAGGCCTGGCCAAGCTTGTCATCCGCGCATCACGGCGCCAGGCAGAAGAGGGCTTTGCCTGAGCCAGATGCTTGCCCCTTTACCTGGGATACGTCCTCGCCCGGGTGGTGTTGTTTGTAACAGTTGTTTGATCTTTAATGTCTGAATAGTTTGGTGATTCTATGATATGGTGGTGGGTGTGTCACCACAGTTTTGTATCGTGTTTGTATTTAAATAAATTATTTTTAAATACAAAAAAATAAATAAAAGTTAGTTACCAAGCTCACAGAACTGGGTCTCTGCGCATCCCTCTGCAATTGGACCCTCGGTTTCCTCATCCACAGACCACAGTTTGTTCGATTTGGCAGAAATACTTCACCCTCATTAACAATCAGTGCGGGAGCACCTCAAGGCTGCGTGCTCAGCCTCCTGCTCTACACACTCTATACTCATGACTGTGCAGTCGGACACAGTGCGAACTCCATCTTCAAGTTAGCCGACGACACCACCGTTGTTGGACAAATTACAGATGGTGGTGAGTCAGAGTATAGAAGTGAGATCGACCGATTGACCAAATGGTGCCAGCACAACAAACTGGCTCTCAATATCAGTAAAACAAATAATTTCAGGGCATGCGTATTTCCCAAGATTGTTCCTGGACCCAGCACACTGATGCAAGTATAAATAAGGCACATCAGCGCCTCTACTTCCTGAGATTCCATTTGTCAGAGAGGATTTTTTTGAACTTCTACAAGAGAGAGAGAGAGAGAGAGAGACAGAGAGAGAGACAGAGAGAGAGACAGAGAGAGAGACAGAGAGAGAGACAGAGAGAGAGACAGAGAGAGAGACAGAGAGAGAGACAGAGAGAGAGAGACACAGAGAGAGACACAGAGAGAGACACAGAGAGAGACACAGAGAGAGACACAGAGAGAGACACAGAGAGAGACACAGAGAGAGACACAGAGAGACACAGAGAGAGACACAGAGAGAGACACAGAGAGAGAGACACAGAGAGAGAGACACAGAGAGAGACACAGAGAGAGAGACACAGAGAGAGACACAGAGAGAGACACAGAGAGAGACACAGAGAGAGACACAGAGAGAGACACAGAGAGAGACACAGAGAGAGACACAGAGAGAGACACAGAGAGAGACACAGAGAGAGACACAGAGAGAGACACAGAGAGAGACACAGCAATATGGCAGTGAATGCACTAAAAGAGAAAGCTCGAAGAGCTCTGTATGCAATAAAAAGAAGATTCCACAGCATCCAAATCCCAATTAAAATCTGGCTTAAAATATTTGACAGTGTAATCCAGCCTATTGCACTTTATGGTAGTAAAGTATGGGGTCCGCTCAGTCACCATAGTTATAGTAAATGGGAAAAACATACAACGGAGGCCCTGCATGCGGAACTTTGTCGGAACATCCTCCGTATCCAAAGGAAAACACCAACAAACACATGTAGGGCGGAATTAGGCAGATACCCACTGATAATAAATATCCAGAAAAGAGCACTAAATTTTTGGAATCACCTTAAATCTAGCCCCCCAGATACCCTCCAGTTTAAAACCCTTCAAACACAAGAGGGGAGTCCAGAAAAGAGTTCACTGTGTCAGTTGGTACTGAGACTAACTACCTCTATTCAGTTAAAACCTATCCAGTTAAACCCTGACCAGCCTCAGATCAATACTGATTTCCAATCACCAGTTAGAATGAACCAAATTATCAAACAATGTAAAGAAACGTATTTGGAACATTGGGATAACGAAACCAAAAGTCAAAGCAGATTAGAATGCTACCGTGCCCTAAAAAGAGATTATAAATTGGCAGACTATCTCTCAACTGTTAGAGAAATAAAGCAGAGACAGACCCTCACCAAATACAGGTTAAGCGACCAGTATTTGGCAGTTGAAAAAGGAAGACAGAAGAGATTCTGGCAACCAAGAGAAAATATAATAAGCGGCCACTGTTTGACAGATGAGGTTGAACAGAGGTGCACTTCAGTCTGGCAACCCCTGATTTTAAAGAACTAGACGATATATCAAAACTAAGATAATCCTTGGTGAAGGAAATACGTCACATCTTGGTGAACAATACATAACAGCATGCCGTAACCTGAGTGAATGACCAATATGCACGTACACACTAATGACGTTAACTGACACTAAGAAATTAATATTGAATTGCTAAACTTGCTATTCTGTTAGAAACATAGAAACATAAAAATTAGGTGCAGGAGTAGGCCATTCAGCCCTTCGAGCCTGCACCGCCATTCAATATGATCATGGCTGATCATCCAACTCAGTATCCCATACCTGCCTTCTCTCCATACCCCCTGATCCCCTTAGCCACAAGGGCCACATCCAACTCACTCTTAAATATAGCCAATGAACTGGCCTCAACTACCCTCTGTGGCAGAGAGTTCCAGAGACTCACCACTCTCTGTGTGAAAAAAGTCTTTCTCATCTCGGTCTTAAAGGATTTCCCCCTTATCCTTAAGCTGTGACCCCTTGTCCTGGACTTCCCCAACATCGGGAACAATCTTCCTGCATCTAGCCTGTCCAACCCCTTAAGAATTTTGTAAGTTTCTATAAGATCCCCTCTTAATCTCCTAAATTCCAGAGAGTATAAACCGAGTCTATCCAGTCTTTCTTCATAAGACAGTCCTGACATCCCAGGAATCAGTCTGGTGAACCTTCTCTGCACTCCCTCTATGGCAATAATGTCCTTCCTCAGATTTGGAGACCAAAACTGCACGCAATACTCCAGGTGTGGTCTCACCAAGACCCTGTACAACTGAAGTAGAACCTCTCTGCTCCTGTACTCAAATCCTTTTGCTATGAAAGCTAACATACCATTCGCTTTTTTCACTGCCTGCTGCACCTGCATGCCTACTTTCAATGACTGGTGTACCATGACACCCAGGTCTCGCTGCATCTCCCCTTTTCCTAATCGGCCACCATTTAAATAATAGTCTGCTTTCCTGTTTTTGCCACCAAAGTGGATAACCTCACATTTATCCACATTATACTGCATCTGCCAAACATTTGCCCACTCACCCAGCCTATCCAAGTCACCTTGCAGTCTCCTAGCATCCTCCTCACAGCGAACACTGCCCCCCAGCTTAGTGTCATCCGCAAACTTGGAGATATTGCCTTCAATTCCCTCATCCAGATCATTAATATATATTGTAAATAGCTGGGGTCCCAGCACTGAGCCCTGCGGTACCCCACTAGTTACTGCCTGCCATTGTGAAAAGGACCCGTTTACTCCTACTCTTTGCTTCCTGTTTGCCAGCCAGTTCTCTATCCACATCAATACTGAACCCCTAATACCGTATGCTTTAAGTTTGTATACTAATCTCTTATGTGGGACCTTGTCGAAAGCCTTCTGGAAGTCCAGATATACCACATCCACTGGTTCTCCCTTATCCACGCTACTAGTTACATCCTCGAAAAATTCCACAAGATTCGTCAGACATGATTTACCTTTTGTAAATCCATGCTGACTTTGTCCAATGATTTCACCACTTTCCAAATGTGCTGCTATCCCATCTTTAATAACTGACTCTAGCAGTTTCCCCACTACCGATGTTAGACTAACTGGTCTGTAATTCCCCGTTTTCTCTCTCCCTCCCTTCTTAAAAAGAGGGGTTACATTTGCTACCCGCCAATCCTCAGGAACTACTCCAGAATCTAAAGAGTTTTGAAAGATTATCACTAATGCATCCACTATTTCCTGAGCTACTTCCTTAAGTACTCTGGGATGCAGCCTATCTGGCCCTGGGGATTTATCGGCCTTTAATCTATTCAATTTACCCAACACCACTTCCCGACTGACCTGGATTTCACTCAATTCCTCCTTTGACCCACAGTCCCCTGCTATTTCCGGCAGATTATTTATGTCTTCCTTAGTGAAGACGGAACCAAAGTAGTTATTCAATTGGTCCGCCATATCCTTGTTCCCCATGATCAACTCACCTGTTTCTGACTGCAAGGGACCTACATTTGTTTTAACTAACCTCTTTCTCTTCACATATCTATAAAAACTTTTGCAGTCAGTTTTTATGCTCCCTGCCAGTTTTCTTTCATAATCTATTTTTCCTTTCCTAATTAAGCCCTTTGTCCTCCTCTGCTGGTCTCTGAATTTCTCCCAGTCCTCTGGTATGCTGCTTTTTCTGGCTACTTTGTACGCATCATCCTTTGCTTTGATACTATCCCTGATTTCCCTTGTTATCCACGGATGCACTACCTTCCCCGATTTATTCTTTTGCCAAACGGGGATGAACAATTTTTGTAGTTCATCCATGCAGTCTTTAAATGTCTTCCATTGTATATCCACCGTCAACCCTTTTAGAATTAATTGCCAGTCAATCTTGGCCAATTCACGTCTCATACCCTCAAAGTTACCTTTCTTTAAGTTCAGAACCATTGTTTCTGAATTAACAATGTCACTCTCCATCCTAATGAAGAACTCAACCATATTATGGTCACTCTTGCCCAAGGGGGCACGTACAACAAGACGGCTAATTACCCCTTCCTCATTACTCAATACCCAGTCTAAAATAGCCTGCTCTCTCGTTGGTTCCTCTACATGTTGATTTAGATAACTATCCCGCATACATTCCAAAAAATCCTCTTCCTCAGCACCCCTGCCAATTTGATTAACCCAATCTATATGTAGATTGAAGTCACCCATTATAACTGTTTTGCCTTTGTCGCACGCATTTCTAATTTCCTGTTTGATACCATCCCCAACTTCTCTGCTACTGTTAGGTGGCCTGTACACAACACCCACCAGCGTTTTCTGCCCCTTAGTGTTTTGTAGCTCTACCCATACCGATTCCACATCCTCCAAGCTAATGTCCTTCCTTTCCATTGCTTTAATCTCCTCTCTAACCAGCAACGCTACCCCACCTCCTTTTCCTTTCTCTCTATCCCTCCTGAATATTGAATATCCCTGGATGTTCAGCTCCCAGCCTACGTCACCCTGGAGCCATGTCTCCGTGATCCCAACTATATCATAATCATTAATATCTATCTGCACGTTCAACTCGTCCACCTTATTACGAATACTCCTTGCATTGAGACACAAAGCCTTCAGGCTTGTCTTTACAACGCATTTACCCCTTATACAATTTTGCTGAAAAGTGGCCCTTTTTGATTTTTGCCCTGGTTTTGTCTGCCTGCCACTTTTACCTTTCACCTTGCTACCTAATGCTTCTACCCTCATTTTACACCCTCCTGCCTCTCTGCTCTTGTACCCATCCCCCTGCCACATTAGTTTAAATCCTCCCCGACAGCACTAGCAAACACTCCCCCAAGAACATTGGTTCCATTCCATTCCAGGTGCAAACCGTCCTGTTTGTACCGGTCCCACCTCCCCCAGAACTGGTCCCAGTGCCCTAAAAATTTGAATCCCTCCCCCTTGCACCACTTTTCAAGCCACGTATTCATCTGCATTATCCTCCTATTTCTACTCTGACTGGCCCGTGGTACTGGTAGTAATCCGGAGATTACTACCTTTGAGGTCCTACTTTTAAGTTTATCTCCTAGCTCCCTAAATTCACCTTGTAGGACCTCATCCCTTTTTTTACCTATATCGTTGGTGCCAACATGCACCACGACAACTGGCTGTTCACCCTCCCCCTCCAGAATGTTCTGCAGCCGTTCAGTGACATCCCTGACCTTCGCACCAGGGAGGCAACATACCATCCTGGAGTCTCGTTTGCGGCCGCAGAAACGCCTATCTATTCCCCTGACAATTGAATCCCCTATTACTATTGCCCTTCCCCTCTTTTTTCCCCCCTCATGTGCTGCAGAGCCACCCATGGTGCCATGAACCTGGCTGCTGCTGCATTCCCCTGATGAGCCATCTCCCTCAACAGTATCCAAAATGGTATACCTGTTTAGGAGGGAGATGACCGCAGGGGACTCCTGCACTACCTGCCTACTGCTTTGCTGGCTATTGCTTACAGCTGCAAGAACGTGTAGAAATCAATAAAGGGCTATAGGCCTATTGCGAGTTCATGTACAGGGACATATCTAGCCATGCACTGTATACTTGTAGCTATACTTATGCATTTTAAATATGTATGTCATGTTTTATACTTTGGCAATATAACGATGTACTTTATCATGCCAATAAAGATTCTTAAATTGAAAAATTGAAGTGTGTGTGTTTGTTGCAGCAAGTAAGAATTCCATTGTTCTATCTGGGACACATGACAATAAAACACTCTTGACACCCCTTTGAACGAGGCAAATTTCAAAGTTTCACAACCTTACAAATGCAGAAACCGTTCCACACTTCAGTTCTATACAACACTCCTCATCTTGAGAACATGCCCTCAGGTTCTAGATTCTTGGAGGCATACAGCATGGAAACAGCCATTTGGCCCTCCATATACCATTGGGCACCCATCGAAATGTACCCATCAGCCAGGATTTGTCCAAAAGTCTTCTCTGCCTTGGAAAATCAAGTGCTCATCTGGGTACTCTTTAAATGACATCAGCATTTATGCCTCCACCACTCTCTCTGGCAGTTCTTTCCAGGTGCTCATCACACAGGGTGAAAAAGATTCCCTTAAGATCCCCTCAAATATCTTATTTCTTACCGAACGTTATGCCCTCTGGTTTTATCTGTTTCTGTTGTTGGGAAACAAAATTCTGCAGTCTCCCCTATCTATACCTCTCATAACTTTGCACATCTCAATTATGATGATTCTTCGCCATCTCTGCTTCTGGGGAAACAGACCCGGACCCTCCAGTCTCTCCTTATAACCAAAACACTCCATTCCACACTGAAGAAAGCTTCCAACCCAAAACATCACTTAATCCTCTTTTTCGGAGATTTTGCCTGACCCGTTGAGTTACTCCAGCATGCGTCTATCTTTGGAATAAACAAATATTTGCAGTTCCTTCCTAAACATCCTGATGCATCTCCTCTACACACTTCCAGTGTCAGCATGTCTTTCCCACCTCCAGAGATTGTGACCATAACTGCATACAGTAGTCCACTTGAGGTATTACCAATGCTTCATGAAGTTGGAGCAAATAAATAGTTTTCATTGATTCTTTTTGTGCGCAAAGAAGCTATATATTTTTTTAAATAGCGTTCTCCCTACCACAATTGCTGGTTGTTGCAATTTCCTGGAAGATGCTGAATCTGTGGTTGTTTCCAATCAGGGACTAGCCAGGTGATGAGAAAACCTAAACAAGAGCAAGTAACTTTCCTTTGGAATTAATGGTTGGTGATGCAAACATTCCCAGAATTCCCAGAGAGAGCACAGTACCTTTAAAACCTTCAACAACTAGAGGCATACAGCGTGGGAAGAGTATGGGAAAAGAAACTGTAGATTGGTTATTGCATGTGAACCAATCAGGGTAGTGTAGTACCACTAACTCCACCTTACTATACACGTTATATTAACACCTATTTCTTACGTTATGTTAGTTACACAGGCGGTAGCGATGAGCTAACAACCTGCTTTACCGCTGCATTATACCCGATGATTAAAGATTATTCAAACTAAAAACCCGTGTCTGTTAAGTCATTTATATGGTGTCAGAAGTGGGATGTGACCCACTGCGTCCGTATACCGGGTTATATTTGCGTTTATTAGTTTGATCTTTATTACCATGGCTCGCTCGTGCCGCAAGCCAGCTCAGCTCATCTTCGACTCGGACATTGGTGAATGATGGAGGCTCTTTGAGATCGACTACGAACACTACATCAACATCGCTCATCGGAATGATCCAGATGAAGTCAAGGCTTCGCTGTTGCTGAACCTGGCGGGACCCGAGGCTCTGATTCGAGCGCAAACTTTCGACTTTGCGCAAGCCGTAAGTGATGCTAATGGCCAAGTAGTAGTAGCAGCTGAGACTGTGCGTAACCCCAATGTACTACTCCGTAAATTCCGTGAACTGTGTGACCTGCCCTCTCACCGAATCCTGGAAAAAGCTAAATTCTTCGCGCAACATCAGTTTCCTGATGAACCCGTTGAACGTTTTATTTGCGATTTAAAATACATGGCTCAGTGATGTTGTTTTGGTGAAATGTCGAATGAACTGATACGTGATAAACTTGTCATTGGTATGTCGGATCTAAAGCTGAAAACTGAGCTTCTCCGAAATGCTGATTTAACTCTAGAACAAGCCTGTGAAGGCCAAATTGGATACCGGGGTGCACCTAAATGTAATGTCCCTGAAGGGCTACAACATGATAAGAAATAATGAGACCTTCGCTAGAGACAACTCTACCTTGCACGCCTATGGGGGGAGGTGCTGCACCCCCTTGGAAGAACCAGTTTCAAGTGTGTATTGGAAAATGCCACAAAGAATCTGACTTTTTATGTCCTAAAATCAAACTTGGTGAATTTGTTGGGAATCCATGCATGCCAGGACCTGGGGTTAATCTCTTTCGATCACTCCATTCACAAGCTGCACATGTCTGAGGACACGATTCAAAACTACCCAGATCTGTTTGATGATAAGCTTGGCAAACTGCCCGTGACTTACAAAATCGCCACAAACCCTACCATTGACCCAGCCATTCGTGCCACTCACCGCGTACCACATGCCATGCATGACAGAATCAAGACTGAACTAAGTGTCCATGGGTGTACTGGCTGAGGTCAGTGACTCTACAGACTGGGTCTCCACCATGGCCGTCACGAAAAAGAAAGATAAAAATGAGCTCCATGTGTGCATCAACCCAAGAGACCTAAACCCTGCCATCAAGCGCCCACATTACCCGATAAGAACTATCGAAGATGTCACAGCCCAAATCGGTCATGCAACAGTGTTCTCCGTGCTAGATGCAAAAAGCTCATTCTGGCAGATACCCCTAGTTGACGAGTCCTCAAACCTCACCATGTTCGGCACGCCATTTGGCAGACTCAGATTTCTCAGAATGCCATTCAGTATAAACTCGGCTAGCGAAGTTTTTCAGAGAACCATGGAACAGCTGTTCTCACGATTCCCATGCGCTTTCATGGTTGATGACATCCTGATGTATGGCAAGGACGTAGCGGAGCATCACTCAAACTTAAAGCAGATTCTGGACAGGGCACACGAAATCTACCTTAAGTTCTACCCCAAGAAATGCAAGTTCCGTGTTCCTGAGGTCACCTACGTCGGGTACGTATTCACTCGCAATGGACTGTTATTATAATAGAGGTGGAGGGGAAGGGTGGGGAAAGAGCGAGCAAGCAATTGGTCAATAGCAGCGAGGTGAGGGAGGTAGATGGTGACAGAGGGTGGAAGTGATAAGTTCAAAACAAAAGGCTGCAAGTTTTGGCATTTGATAGGAAAGGAAGGATAGTAGTGGCATGGGATAAAGAGGGTGGCAGAAGGGAACAATATGGGGAGGGGAGGGGTAGAATGAGCAATGGACGATCTAGCAGGAGTTGTATGTGGTTGATGCATAGATGGACTCGGTAGGGGAAGGGACGAGGAAAAACAGTGTGATAAGGTGCTGGGAATTTGAGGAAATAAGTAGCCGTTCTTGATGTTGCTGTACTGAGGGATAACAAAGTCTATCTTTCTTGGCTAACAACCTAACCTTCGGCCTCCAAGATGCAGGTACATTTTCTAGCAATATTACAAACTTTTGAGATTTTAAACATAGTCTGCAATTTATCCCATTAGATAAAGCATAAAAAGAAGTTTAATTTGACACCTAATTCACTTTCATATCTTCAGTATTAAAAAAGATATGTCAATTTTCATACTCGGAAATTAGCATCTTGTTCCCTATTGCTTTTCCATTGACTTAACACAAAAGCTGTGATCGAGGACAGTCAAAAACCATAACTTTCTTCAAAATTAAGAGAACTGAATGAAATTTTCAGTTAATATAGATTGAAGCATTCCGAAACAAATATAACATCTTACTTGGATGGCCTGAAATTAAAGCATATATTATTACCTAATTGTAGCTAATTACAAAATTGACCGTTGTGACGGAAATAGTAATAAACACCCAGACTACCTTGAAAATTCAAAAATGTGATATTCTCAAGATCAGAACTTTAACATTATTGTATTATATGCTGTAAGTCTGTAACAGATAGGTAAATAAATTACAATTTCTAGCAATAGACCAGGTCTTTATGGAGGAGATCAGTTGCTAGCTGGTACATTGGCATATCATAATCAGTAGCATCATCATACTCCTCAGATTGTAACCAATAAACAACTCTGTGCACCTTGTTTTTCCTCAACTTTTCAGTTTTGGCATTGCAAACTACAAGTATTTGCTCTTCAAACCATGCATGACATGCCTTTCTGCCCTCTACTTTCCCATTAAGAATGTCCTGTAGATTCCATTTCTTAAGAAAAGGATAATTTAAAAAAATAGCCAAATCACAAATAAAAGTATCCAAATAACAAACTAATCCCATTCACACAAGAATTCACAATATAACATGATTTTTAAATCTCAGTCATGAATTTATATGCCAGATGGAAGGAATGTTTAATACCCATAAATTAATCTAGAACATCCACTCAATATAATCAAAATTTCTGTAGAACCTGCAATGTGGTGTTACATTGCATTCAGTGATGGAAATGGGTTTTAGGAACTAGGGATACACTAAGGTCGGTGAGGCTGAGGTTGGGCAGGGGGGGGGGGGGGGGGGGGGGGGGGGGGGTAAGATGCGATAAACGTTGCCTATTCCTTCGCTCTATAGATGCTGCCTCATCCGCTGAGTTTCTCCAGCATTTCTGTCTGTCAATGGTTCCGGGAATGCCGAGTCAACAGGGTGAATGAGAGGGAGTGAGAGAGCTAGAGAGAGACGAAATGGGGAGTGGGAGAGAGAGAGAGGGAGGGAGAGAGCGAAAGACAGAGAGACACCAATGCATCGATCTACATTCCTCAGTAAATGTAATTGTGTTTTGAACAAGTATTAATGATGCCGCGTGATTTGTATTCAAAGGGACGCCGCGTGATTTGTATTCATCAATACTTGTTCAAAACACAATTACATTTACTGAGGAATGTGGATCGATGCATTGATGACACATTGTATAACTTCTTGTTAACTACTGGCTGTTAACAAGTGCTACAGTTGTAGTTAACAAATCGTTTGTGTCTGATGGCCATGTAGCGGTTGTTATCCATGTTGGTTTTGTAAAAAAATCTGTATGGCGAATGTCTTTAAAATATCTTTATTTAACAAAGCGAATTTGTATTTCCGTACGAAATTCTGAAAATTATCGCTGGGGCCCCCCTTAGGCATGGGGCCCAATTGGGAGAAATCAGTCCAATCGGGTTAAGGCCGGCCCTGCATACAGGTCATTGTCGCATCGATATAGAGGAGCTCACATAATGATCACCGTAGACAAGAGATGAGTATGGAGGAGATGCAGGTGAATCACACTCACCTGGAAGGGCTCTTTCGATATCTGGATAGAGATACTACAAACCACAGCGGTCCCAGCAACAATTCCTTTCGAACACCACTGATCGCAGACATCAAACAGTAACGACCCTCAACCATCGCAATCAGTCTCATATCGCCCAGCCAGTTATAGATCAAACTTGCTCTGGACCGCATGAGACCCACATTTTGGACCAATTTCACATATGGGGCCATGATGAAGGCCGTATTGAAGTCCATCTCATCTACTTCTACTGCACTTTCCCGATCAATGAACATTGTTACCTCCTCAAAAAATTCAATCAGATTGGTCAAACAAGATCTACCCTCGTCAAGACCATGACTTTGACAGTAACCATCGATGATGCGTCCAAGATTTTTTTTCCAATCACTTCCCAAATACTAATGTTACATGCATAAGTAGGTAATTATCAAGCTTTTTTCCCCACTGCCCTTCTTGATAAGGGTACAAAGCTTGCTATTTTCCAGTCATCTGGTACTTTAAACGTGGACAGTGAAGACTTAAAATCTGAGCCAGAACGCAACTAATAATTTCCTTTGCCTCCCATAGCAGCTGGGGATGTATCGCATCTGGTCCTGGGAATTTATCTATTGGAAACTACCTGTCAGATGAGTTACTTCCCCTGCCAGAATTTTTTACTTTCATGTAGACCATCTCTTGATGTTATACTCTTAACTCTGCTAATCCATCCATAACAAAAACACTGCACTGAAATATAAAATAAATAAAATATACTCAGATCAAGTTGTAAAACTCTATCAATACACTAAACAATTACAATTTGAATTTGGAGATAAACCTCAAAAATTATTGGCTCGTCAATTATGGGAAATGGAGGGAGAAAAAATAATCCATAGGATTAAATCATACAATGGCGAACCATTAGTACAACCCAAAGATATTAATGAGAGATTTTTGCAATATTATACAAATTTATATTCAGCTAAAACGACAGAAAACAGGATAGGAATACAAGCATTAAAAAAAAATTTAATCTAAATGGATTGGATTCACAAAATAGAGAATCACTAAATGCTGAAATATCAGTAAAAGAAATCGAAGAATCTATCAGATCATTAAAATGGTAAAACACCGGGACCAGATGGTATCGGTTCGGAATTTTATAAAACATTTTATGATCTGATTGCACCACGTTTGAAGATACTCTATGAATACATCTATACCCACCAGAAACTACCAGAAACGTTAAATTAATCTATTATAACACTTATACCTAAAATAGACAAAGATCTGGATGATCCAGGATCATATAGAGCTATAGCTCTTTTAAATACTGATCATAAGATACTAACCAAAATATTAGCGCAAAGACTAAGCACAGTTATTAATAAATTAATTCACCCGGATCAAACAGGATTTATACCAAAACGATATTCCTCATATAACCCGAGACGATTATTCAATATTATATATTCAAAAAGAGGTATTAATAAAGACCTAGTAATTATTTCGTTAGATGCGGAGAAAGCCTTTGACCAGGTGGAATGGTCTTACTTGTTTTCGGTTATGGAAACTTTTAAGTGGGGAGAGAAGTTTATTACTTGGGTTAAATTATTATACACTAATCCAACAGCCAGAATACTAACAAATCAAATGCTATCAACTAAATTTAATTTATTCCGAGGCTGCAGACAAGGTTGTCCTTTATCCCCGCTATTGTTTGCACTTGCAATAGAACCATTAGCTCAACGTGTGAGATTACATCCTGAAATATATGGGTATGACACCAGAGATACTGAAAATAAAATCTCCTTATATGCGGATGATGTATTACTTTATATTACAAACCGGAAATTAGTATTCCAAATTTATTAAAATTAATAACTGAATTTGGATTACTTTCATGATATAGTAATAATTGGAATAAAAGTGAACGTATGTCAATAATGGTAAATAACTTACATATATTACAACAATTTCCTTCTAAGATAGCAAACGAAAAAATCAAATATCTTGGAATTTATGTAACAAAAAGATTTGATTCTTTATTTAAATCCAATTTTCCACTTTTATTGAATAAATTAAATAAGAATATTTTACATTGGAAAACATTACCTATTTCAATGCTAGGTAGAATTAATGCAATAAATATGATTTTTCTCCCGCAATTACTATATCTCTTCCAATTGATTCCGATTTATCTTCCTAAAAATTTATTTAAGAAGGTTGATTCTATAGTCACCAACTTTATCTGGGATTATAAGAGCAATAGAATAAATAAAAAACATTTATGTAAATCAAAAATAAATGGAGGTCTAGCACTGCCAAACTTTATGTTTTATTACTGGGCAGTTAATATTAAAAATATGAATTTTTTGGTTAGTAGAGACATATCCAATCTGGTTAAAAATGGAAAAAGAAGATTGTTCGCCTTTTGAAATTAGCTCGATTTTATTCGCTAATATTAAACTAGGTAAGAAAATCTACAGTGAAAATCCTATAATAGAAAGTGGGATACGTATCTGGAAACAAATAAAGAAAACATTAAAATTGGAATGTGTACCACTAGCCCTTACCATTGTAAATAATGTTACATTTAAACCTTAAATGATGGACAAAGGTTTTTTACAATGGAAAAACTATGGAATTAATAAGATCTCTATAGGGAAAACTCCTTCCTTTCATTTCAAGAATTACAACAAATTTATGGATTACATTCAAAAGATTACTTTTAATATTTACAAATTAGAGACTATGTAAAAGCAAACACACAAGAAATCAGAAATAGAAAGACAGAAATTTTAGATGAATGTCTAAATAAATGCCCGAACACAGAAAAATTGATATCATATATTTATAACATTTTATTGGAAAATGATGTCCCAATAACAGAAATATATAGGCAATCATGGGAAAACGAATAGGAAAAGTATGGGATGAAAGTTTACAACATATACACCATTGTTCATTAAATGCTAGACACTCTCTTGTACAATTTAAAATATTACATAGATTACATTATTCAAAATCCAAATTACATAGTATTTTTTCAAATGTATCTGCCATATGTGATAAATGTCAGCACTTAGAAGCTAACTTAACGCACTCATTTACAAATTGTATAAACATTTCTAAATTTTGGACAGAAATATTTAAGATAATTTTGAATGTTGTTAATATGAATCTGATCCCCGACTCAAAATTAATATTGGGAATGTTAGAAACAGATCAATTAATAACAACGAATCAAAGAATTTTTATTGATTATAGTTTAATAATTGGGAAAAAATTAATATTGAAATTCTGGAAAGATCCTACATCCCCCACAACCGAAATGTGGATTACAGGAATGTCGGAGACGAAGATTAAGACTTCATCTGGGAAGATTAAGGCTTGTCCTACTGGACAAGTTGGATCTTTTCAGAGGGATATGGTCTCCATTTATTGAATATTTAAAGGGTCAAAATGGCTCGGTGCGAGAGCATGACTGAAGCCGAATAAAGGAATGGATGAAGAATCATACATAACAAATCATGGATATATCTCCAATGATGGATAACCTGTTTAACACTCCACTCTTTTTTTTTGGATTTTCTATTTTTACTTTATTTTTCTCTATTTTTTCCTATCTGCAATAAAAACAAAAACATGTATAGAAATACAAATAAGACATAACTGTTAATATTAATAATATTAAGAATGTATGTGACAAATATACTCTTTTAATATGTACTTACGTTTAATAAAAATATTTAACAAAAATATTTTTTTACTTTCAAGTCCTTCTAAACACCAATGGGTACTTGCTAATCTTATCCACACTTTCTTCAGAAGAACCTCATCCTCCCAAGAATTAAAAAAAAATCTATGTCACATTACCTCCAGCACAGAAACACTTGGAGATAAAACAAGAGGAGCTTTAAAACCCATGTTAAAATAAACTACAATATGTTGAAAATATAAAATCGCACATGTACTTCAGGTGCAGTTTCACCAAAGCTCTGTACAATTGCAGCAACGTTATTTCGTTATGGTATGGCTTGCATTTTTGCAGTAATGTCAGCACAATTTGCTTGCTTTACCTATAAGCTTGAGGCACATTCAGATCCTTTTCTAGACCAACATTTATTACTTCATTAAAACTTATGAACAAATAACCTAAAATTTCTCAATAGTAACAATAGTTAACTTGCTTAACTTGCCCAGCTCTCTACGATCTGTGTTATCCTCACAGCTTACATCCCCATCAGTTTTATTTTTATTAACAACATACATGGGTATATTATACAGGATGGTTTCCTTTCATCATTAATATAGGTTATTAAGTAAAAAAAAAGGTTTCAGCCTTGATCCTTGTGGAGCTCCACTAAACTGCAAATTCTCAATTTACATCCATTTCATTATCGTAATCTTTAATCTCTACTATCCTTGTTAATTTATAACTACTAACCCCAAATTATTCTATTTTGCATAACCGTTTAATCTGGTGCCTTATCAAGCCCCATTTCAAAATTCAGATGTACACATCTATTGGTTCGCCATCTGCTGTTCTGAACAAAATCCCAAGGGTGTAGGGAATGGGGAAGTGGGATAACTTAGAACTAGTGTGAACTGGTGATTGATGATCAGTGTGAATTTGATACGTCAAATGGCCTATTTGCATGCTATATCTCTGAACTAAAGCAAGCCTGTTGAGCCTGAATTTCCTTTCATAAAATGACATTGACTCAGTCATTCTTTTAATTGTCCTGCCGCCTTGTAATTAATAATGAGATGTTTTTTAATTATCTCCAAGGAAATCAAGAAAACAAACAGAAGATACACACAAAATGCTGGAGAAACTCAGCGGGACAGACAGCATCTCCGGAGAGAATAAATGGGTGATGTTATAGCTCTCCAGAGATGCTGCCTGTCCCACTGAGTTACTCCAGCATTCAGTCTATGGTGTAAACCAGCATCTGCAGTTCCTTCCTATACACCAAGAAAACCAACATGCAGGTTGCTTTTTCTTTCTCCCTCATTTCTTAAAATCAGTGTTACATTTGCTTTCATCTAATGCAATAGCAAAATTGCAGAATTTCGAAAATGTTATCACCACTACAGCATTTGTGCTGTCCACAGTTATCTACTACTGAACCTTAGGCCTTCATCCCTGGGGAAACTTGTCAATTTTTAACCTCATGATTTTCTCCAGACTCTGCTTTTCCAATATCAATTTTTAAATTCTCATTCGCTTTGGTTTCTTCACCATGATGATTCTCATTACATAGTGCATGACCTATATCAATGTCATCTATACCAATGATTTGGATGAGAACATACAGGTCAAGATTAGCAAGTTTGCAGATGATCCAAAAGTGGGTCATTTTGCAGATAGTGAAGATGTTTGTGAAAAATTGCAGCTGGATCTTGATCGATTGGCCAGATGGGTGGAGGAATGGTTGATCGAATTGAATACAGAAATGTGAGGTGTTGCATTTTGGGATGTCTAACATGGGCAAGACCTACACAGTGAATGGTAGGGTTCTGAGGAGTATTGTAGAGCAGAGGGATCTAGGAGTGCAGGTACATTGTTCCTTGACGGTGAAGTCGCAGGTAGATAGGGTGGTCAAAAAGGCTTTTGGCTCATTGGCTTTCATTAGTGTATTGAGTACAGAACTTGGGAGGTCATGTTGCAGTTGTTATAAGATGTTGGTGAGGCCGCATTTCGAGTATTGTATTTAGTTCTGGGTACACTATCATAGGAAAGATGTTGTTAAGCTTTAGAGGGTTTAGAGAAGAGGGTGCCAGGGCTAGAGGGTGTGACCTATAGGGAGAGGTTGAGTAGGCTGGGACTCAATTCCTCAGAGTGCAGGAGGATGAGTGTTGATCTTATTGAGGTGTATAAAATCATGAGAGGAATAGACTGAGTCTCTTGCCCAGAGTAGGTGAATTAAGGACCAGAGGACAGAGGTTTAAGGAGAAGCGGAAAAGATTTAATAGGAATTTGAGGGGTAAGTTTTTCCAGTCAATGCGGTGGGTTTCTGGAAGGGGAGGGAGAAGGGGAGGGAGAAGGGGAGGGAGAAGGGGAGGGAGAAGGGGAGGGAGAAGGGGAGGGAGAAGGGGAGGAGAAGGGGAGGGAGAAGGGGAGGGAGAAGGGGAGGGAGAAGGGGAGGGAGAAGGGGAGGGAGAAGGGGAGGGAGAAGGGGAGGGAGAAGGGGAGGGAGAAGGGGAGGGAGAAGGGGAGGGAGAAGGGGAGGGAGAAGGGGAGGGAGAAGGGGAGGGAGAAGGGGAGGGAGAAGGGGAGGGAGAAGGGAGGGAGAAGGGGAGGGAGAAGGGGAGGGAGAAGGGGAGGGAGAAGGGAGGGAGAAGGGGAGGGAGAAGGGAGGGAGAAGGGGAGGGAGAAGGGAGGGAGAAGGGAGGGAGAAGGGGAGGGACAAGGGGAGGGAGAAGGGGAGGGAGAAGGGGAGGGAGAAGGGGAGGGAGAAGGGGAGGGAGAAGGGGAGGGAGAAGGGGAGGGAGAAGGGGAGGGAGAAGGGGAGGGAGAAGGGGAGGGAGAAGGGGAGGGAGAAGGGAGGGAGAAGGGGAGGGAGGGGAGGGAGAAGGGGAGGGAGGGAGGGGAGGGAGGAAAGGGGAGGGAGAAGGGGAGGGAGAAGGGAGAGGGAGAAGGGGAGGGAGAAGGGGAGGGAGAAGGGGAGGGAGAAGGGGAGGAGAAGGGGAGAGAGAAGGGGAGAGAGAAGGGGAGAGAGAAGGGGAGAGAACCTACAGGAGAAGGAGTGGAGACAGTTTTAAGAAGTTTAATTATGTTAGTGGGCATTTTACTTTCCGGCGGATCTTCTAAGTCCTGAAAACCAAAGATCTGATAGGATCTTTGCTGAAAACTCCAATGAGCCAATCAAAATGGCCGGTCAGCGAAGGAGATTGCCTTCGACTGCCTGTAATTAAATAGCAACCCCACTCCACTGGCCTCGACCAAACGGCAACCTATTTTTAGTCTAGGCCGTTTTTTTTTTTTTTTAAATAATCACAGGAACATAGAAGAAGCCTCGACTACGCGGAAACCACTTTCCACCATTAGGGAGAGTGAGTGAAACCTCCGGGAATCTCACGGAAACCTTGGGTGGGGCGCAAGGTCTCCAGAGGTTTCCGTTCAGGTTTCCTAAGTGGGACAGGGGCATTAGACAGGTACAGGTTTGAAGGGATGTGGACCAAGCACGGGCTAGTGGGACTAGTGTAGCTGGGACATGTTGGCTGGTGTGGGCAAGTTGGGCAAGGGCCTGTTTCCACACTATATCACTATATGAAGACAAGCAAAACAGGTTTGATTAAGGCTTCAGCTATTTCCATGCTCTCCACTAACGCTTCGCCCATTATATTCCCCAAGGAAACTTTAACGAAATTTGTATAAAAGTGACAAATGAAAGTAAAGAAAGTTACTTTGTGGTTTATTCTTGATGTTTTGCCTTTTTTTTTTAAATAAGTTTTTTGGTCACATTTTGTCAGTTTCTAAAATGTTCCCAATACTTTGCTTCATTTGTCTTTGCAACATCACTCTTCTCATATTTCAATGCTGTCCTGCACCTCTTCAGTTTTCCACAGATGAATATTTTCCCCTGAGAGAATATATAATCATTGAAAATTATAAAATGTTTTGTTAAATGTATGCCACGGCTCTCAACTGGTAATCATTTTAATTCCAATTTCCCAGTCAATTCCCTAACCAATATTTCCATATCTTGCCTAATTTTAAATCACGATCTCTAGTATCCGATTTAATTGTATCATTCTCAAATTTATTGGCCCAGATTTTTCTTGGGTTTTGTAAGTGATTTTGCAAAGAATGGGCAACAAACTTCATCACACGTCCATCTGAATCTGAATTCTCCACCTCACCGATTTAAAGCATCTAAAGTTCCAAACTCTTATTGATATTTTGCTTGTAATGCAAGGACTGGTTGCATTCTATCTACTGCCTACTGCAGAATTATATTTCTAATATAAAGCTTAGAACTTAAAAACATATGCAAAACAAAAACTATAAAAACTCCTCGTACATTCTCAATGTCTAGACATTCATAGAACAGCACAGCACATGTACAGCCACGGCCCACAATGTCTGTGTCGAATGTGATGCCATCTTTTATCTACCTGTACATAATCCATATCCTCCTATTTCCTGCATATCGGATTCAGAAGTGTTATGCTCAGTTGTGTTTGCACCTATCTTTAAAGAAAACCTTCCCACTCATTTAGCCCATGGGGGATATCCCTTCTCTTGTTTGAGGGGTGTCCCCTCTACTGTTTGTCCTTCAATGTTCAGCAGCGAAAAAACCCTAGACTGTGGTCTTCCCCACAGAGCCTTCACATTGGCTACACTATGCTTATGTGTTCCTCTACATGCATTCCTGAAGTGTGGAATCAGTCAATTGGCACCGTTCCACGATGGACATTTAGTTGAGCAGAAAGATCAACAAATTTCTGGCAGATCAAAGAGGTTCACTGGGATGGTCAACTTCCAGCGGCACTTACAAATCTTGAAATACATTCTGAAATGACATGCTTGCTCCATGCTCAGTGATAGTATGTTTCCTCCATGGATATTCCTTTCCAAATATTTTCAACACAAGTTATAAGCAATTCATAAATCTTACTGGAGCTTGCATTTCCACAGTGAAGCATGCTGCTGACTGTGCATAACCTTTAAATCTGCATATAAATTGCAAATCAGCTCATAGAAAATGTAAATGTTAAACAATAGTGAAAAAAATAATAATATTTGGCATTTAATTCACATGCAACAACAATCCTATCTCATTGGAGCATTTAAGATGTAATTATATTAAAAAAATTATAATAACTAATTTGAAATTCATTTCCAAAAATATGCAAACATACACTGTTTGCAAAAATGAGTTAGTTGATTGTAATGAACTTCTAAAAGAACCACAATCTGAAATCAGGTCCTTTCAGCAATGAAGAGGAACACCACTATTCCTCAATGTTTGCAGCTATGTTATTGATTCCGATGGGTTTGATAAAATTCTCTTATCACTTACATTATCTCACATTCTGACCTTTTAATCCACCCTTCTTAGACCAGTTTATTTGACTTTGACTGTTTCTCCTCCTAACTCTTTGCCATCCAGTCCATTGGAATCAACTTTACTTAAGAGAAACAAATCAACTGGACAACTTATATCATTTTCAGATCTGGTAAATCAAAATGACATAATCAAATCATCCCGGCCAAAGCTCAACTTTAGATTTTAAAGATACAGTATGAGAACAGGCCATTCAGCCCACTGAGTCCACGTCGACCAATAGTCCCCATACACTTACACTATCCTGCACTTGAGGGACAATTTACATTTGTTTTTACCAAAGCCAATTAAGCTACAAACCCGTATATCTGGGTGGGAGGTTACTGGAGCACCCGGAGAAAACCCACGCGGTCACAGTGAGAATGTACAAACTCCGTACAGACACCAAATGTAGTCAGGATTGATCCAGAGTCTCTGGCGCTGCAGGGCAGCAGTTATACCGCTACACCACTGTGTTGCCCCAAGAATGGTGGAAGCATTGTGTATAATTCTGTGGGTTTTTTTTAGTTCATCCTTGTAGATTCAATTATTTTAGTTCCTTTCAAATTTGAGGAGAGGAGGTTTTGTTTATGACTATTCTATTTCTCTTGCTCTGAATTTTACTGAGGACCTTTGAGTCATCTAGCATCCAAATGCGACTTCCCAAATTAATGGAAAAAAGAAACTCTAGCAATAGGCAACATGGCTATCACACACATACCCTTCTCATGGCTCATTGCAGGACTATCCAATCGCACAAATATTTTAGGGGACCACAAAAAGATAGGGTTGGGGACAGTACACAAGACTGCGGATCAAAGAAGTTAGGCAGCATCTGTGGAGAAAAGGAATGGGTGACGTTTCAGGTCGAGACGCTTCTTCAGAGCTTAATTGTCTTTATTATAGGTTAACGGATCATTGTTCACCATCGGCAGAAACCTGAAGAGGAAGTTAAAACTGTTGATTTAAGAGTGGCTTAACAGATCAAAATAAAGACCATTATGATTCATTTTGCCATAAATCATAACTGGTAGTGGAATTAAAAACTTTGTGTTTCTTTTTTCTGTCAAGGCAACATCAAAAAGCCTTTGATAAAACCCTAAACAATGTACCTATCCTATTGCTGTAATCTTCTTCACAACTGCAACCTTAAATACTCTTGTTTGCATTCCTCCAATGTTGTCCTCTTGTGTATCCTAGATTTTATTTGTGCTATAGTTACCCCAATCTCTAAATCAGCGGTTCTTTTCTGGGGGTCGTTTGGGGTTTTTCTGGGGGTCATGAAGGGGTCATAAATAACATCAATTTGTTGAGCCCATTTTTAGGAACCTAACAAAGGTACATACCACACACAGTATTTTGTTCACATATGTGATTACGTATACGCACACAAACTGTGTGTTGTGAACTATGTCTGCCAAGAAGCGCACGCATGGTGAAGCATTTCTCAATTTCGGCTTCACAAGCATTGTTCAAAAATCCGTGGTCAAGCTGCAATGTGTTATCTGTGCCAAGGTTTTGAGCCACGAGGGCAGGAAGCCCAACAAACTGCAGATCCATTTGGAGTTTTGTCACAGCGACCTGGCGGGGAAGGACGTGGACTATTTCAAACGAAAAGAAGGCGCACTCAAGGGTTCCCGCATCGATTCGACGGGTCACTGTGTCATCAAAATGAAGCAGCGCTGGAGGCTTCATACCGGATTGCTTATCGAATCACACAGAATAAGAAACCTCACACCATCGGTGAACAGCTTATCAAGCCATGCCTTCTCAAAGCAGCAATGTTGGTGCTGGGTGAACAGCAGTCAAACAAGTTCAGGCAGATTTCCTTTTCAAATCACACAGTCAAAAGTCGAATCTCAGATATGAGTAATGATATTCTGGTGCAAGTAGTGAGTGTGGTGAAGAGCAGTCCAATGTATTCACTGCAACTGGGCGAGTCAACAGATGTTGCTTCATGATCCCAACTGCTAGTTTACGTTTGTTACCTCGACGGAGAAGCCATGAAGGACGAGTCCCTTTTCTCAGAGCCATTGGCCACTACCACTCGGGGAGAAGATATGTTCAGCATGCTGGAAGCCTTCCTCATCAAACATGAGCTTGGCTGGGAACGCCGTGTCGGGGTGTGTACGATGGGGCACCTTCCATGGTCGGATGCAGATCCAGCTTCAAAGCCTTCGTGAAGGATGTCGCTCCCCATGTCTCCTTCACCCACTGCATGATACATCGACATGCTTTAGCGATGAAGACTCTCCCTCCTGGTCTTCGAGAAGTTTTTTCAGATGTGGTGAAGATTGTGAGCCCCATTGGAAGTAGCGCAACAAACTCAAGAATCTTCAAAGCAATGTACGAAGAAATGGGCACCGATTTCACGGTTCTGATATCCCACACAGAGGTGCGCTGGCTTTCGTGTGGTAAAGTTCTCAATCGTGTTTCAACTTTGAAAGGAAATAGCGATGTTCTTAGAGATTGGGTGTATCGAGAAGGAGAATCAGCTTCATGAAAAGATGCCGGATGAACTGTTCGTGATGAAGTTTGCTTACTTGTCTGACTTCTTCGCAGAGGTGAATTCCTTGATCCTGTCAGCACAAGGAAACCTCCCAATGATACACACGGCTCGTAACAAAGTGGCAGCGTTCAGGGAGAAGATTCACCATTACCAGAGAAGAGTCTAGGACGGTGACACGCCTATCTTCCCTGAGATGACGACTCTCCTAGATGCTACGCCAGATGCTGAATGCCACTTCCACGAGGAGATCTCAACCCACCTTCTGGCAATTAGTGAAGCCATCGAACGTTACTTCCCCGGACTGGACGACCGCTCTCGTGATGAGTGGATCGTCCGACCCATTTCCGTTGAAGACGGTGCCTTCATCAATACTGATGTGGCTACGACGGTTGAATTTTACCGAATTCATGAAGATGCGCAGCTCAAGAGGGACTTAATGGCGAGCTTGCCACATTTTGGCTGAAAGTGAAGGACTGTCCTGTCCTTTCGAAGAGGGCCCTGACCCAATTGGTCCAATCCCCCTCAACCTATCGCTGTGAGGCTGGATTCTCAACAAAAAAAAACAGCCCGATTTATTAAAACATGAAAACATATTAAAACATGGTAACTCTGAAAACGAAGGCACGCAATAGGCTTGTGATCAGCGCTGACATGAGGTGCTGCCTGTCGAGCATTCCTCATTTTGATCGCCTGATGGCTGCAAAGCAATTTCAGCCATCCCATTGACTGAGTATTGGCAGACATGTTTTAATAAATCGGGCTGTTTTTTCTTCAATTTTTGTTTTGGGGGTCAAGGTACTGACCAATAGTGTCTGATGGGATCGTGGTGCCAAAAAGGTTAAGAACAACTGCTCTAAATGATATTGCTTCTTAAAATCATCTTTCAAGAAAGTACCCCCTTGACCATGGATGCAGTCATCTACGTGAAGCATTTTAACAAGGACCCGAGTCTTATTCCATCAGAGAATGTTTCTGTAAAATGAACTGGGCCATTTAATTACTGATAAATGCACCATATGACTGTGTTATTGATGTTTTGAAGATCTGATGACAGTGTGTTTGGAGAAAATCCTGCAGTTACATGTCAGGATTGTACCAAATTATCATATCTAAGCATTCATGCATTAAAGGTTCAGAATAATGTGTTACTGTAATTACAACTTTCATTAGAGTTTTCAAAAGTGCTGTACACTGCTCGAGCAGACATCTCCTGAGAGCTGGGTGCTAATCTTGCACTCAGGAATTAAAGTTTTCTTTACATACTGCATTTGGAGCTGGCTCGGATAGCTATTAAAATTAATATGGAAATTTGGGCTGGGAATGCTCAAATGTGCAATATAAATACCAATATAAGGCATGGAGAGGTTCAACCACTCAAACTGAGTGATTCTACCGTGATCACATAAAACTGTCCATAATACAAACCCATTTGCCCTGTACTCAGTGGACAATGAAATTGAAGCAAATAGTTTCACAGAGAATATTTATTTCTCCAAGGCTTTGATCAAGGCATATTATTGGGATACAGCAGAAAAAAAATCAGGTGCACAGGAACAGGCCATTTGGCCCATGATGTCTATGCCAAACATGATGCTGTGACAAACTAATCTCATCTGCTTTCACGTAATCCATATCCTTCCATATACATCTATCCATCCGAAAGCCTCTTGAGTGCAGTCATATTTGCTTCCACCACAACAACCTATGGCAGCACATTCCATGCACCCATCACTCGCATTGTGAAAAATTTGCCCCACATACATCCTTAAAATATGTCCCTCTTATCTTAAAACAATATACTCTATTCTTTGACATTTCCACCATGTGAAAAATGATCTGACTGGCTATCCTATCTACAGCTCTCATCATATTATATACTTTCAGGTCTCCCCTCAATCTGTGGCATTCTGGAGAAAATTTGAAAGAGCTACACTTGCCAAAAATAACGCAAGATGAAAATAATCGTCCATCCTCAAATTCAATTTTTGGCAAGCAGCTGACAGCAGGCGGTCTAAAACCATTTTATCGGAAAGAGTGGTGTTAATACTCTACCATCTTAATGATCTCTTTGTTTACTGTACCAGAGGACAACAGAGATAGACTCTCTCACAGAAACCTTCAGTACAAAAAGTGTCTGAGCTACAGTACTACAAAAATAATGGTTGTTGAGAGAGAAGAGCATAAAACACTGTAAAAATGCGAGATCCATATAGAAATATGGCAGCAGACATTTCATATAAAATTCTGTGCATAATCTGAAAACGTAAAGAAGACTATTTTTTTCTGTGTTGGTAACAGTTGCTGCTTTACAGTGCGAGACCGGATTTGATGCTGACCTTGGGTGCTGCCTGTACAGTTTTCTCCAGTTTCCTCCCACACTGCAGATCATGTGCAGGTTTGTGGATTTTATTTTGAAGTCACGTGAGTGACTACATGAAGAGCCCGCTAGAACCACATGCACGTCAATACATCTAACGCATGGCGCTAGTCGGAGCAGTTTCGAACTGCTCTGCCAGGTAAGTCAATTTTCAGCGGGCCGCTGTGATAGCATGCCCAGAGTAGCTATGGAGGCGGCCAGGGTTTGATAACAAAGCTAGAGGTGAAAGCCTATGCTGCCCTTCTCAGATTAAAGGGCATTATGTCATCGAGGTTTAGGTAATATGCAAAAATTACAGCTGATAAAACTTATGGATTGTCGGTAGATATCTTTTGCGATATTACAAATGAGGCAACATGAAATTTAACACTACCAATTTGCCTATTCAATCACGCCATGGTAGGCGGCTGAAGCAATCTTATTTACTCAGTCACGAGTGACGGCTGGGGCAGCCTGTCTTCTCGGGCAGCCAGCTCTGCACGATTGAGAAGCTTGTGAACAACATATGCGAGTCAATTTTAAACTGAAGTAACAGAGGTTTGTGTGGCTTCCAGTTTGAGCCTAGAGAAGCTTTTATGTGATAGCACAATTGACATTGCTTGTGCTGCTTTATCATTTATGTAGTACCATAAGTGGGACATAAATGATTGGTTCTTCACCCACTATTCTCTAATGTTATGCAGGGTGTATTTTATTTTGACCACTCTAACAGCCTACACTCAATGTAGTGTGCGATGTATATCAGTAAATTGTTATGCAAATATTCCTCTAATTTTTCCTAATGGGACCAGTATCTTAAGATGATTATGGTTTCAGCAACTGATCTCATCATAAAGAACACAGCTTTTACTCAATCTCTGGTTTAGTCTCTACGTCATACTGACATTAGGGTAGCTTGTTATAGATGAGCAGAATTGCGTACATTCGAGGTTGACAGCATACCCACCAGAGCAGAGATCGGGGATGTCATTAGGTATACAAGTGCACTCAGATGCTAGTACCTATGAAATGGAAAATAGTTATTTTGTTATTCAATCGTCTCAAGATATTGCTGATGGCTCATTAGCAGCCCATTAACTGGATTTCCTTTTCATCATACAGCATGAGGTTTACATAGTGCCAGTTAATAAATTATACAATTTGGTGGAATATGTCTGGATATTTCCAGATAGTATTATGGACAGTGTTGCATGAGTTATTGTCTAACTCAACAGTCTATTGGGACTACGGTCCAGTTAAGAACAATGGCCATGTATGCAAGTTAGCATCATGATATTAATAACTCGTGGGTTTTTTTTTCCTACCATTAATGGTTTATCTGTTTAAGTGTTTCACACACAGATTGTGTCATTGCATGAAACCACAGAGCTTTGAAATCTTCACATAGTCACTCACGTGACTTCAAAATAAAATAGAAAGATTAAACGAGAACTTACCGTTTGAAGTTTGATTTTTATTTTATGAGAAGTTGAAGTGAGGGATTACGTGCCCTCCACTCCCAACCCTATTTTCATAAAGATCATTCGGTAGTTCTAGCTCTTTAATTTTCCTATAGCTTGGGTCAGCAACTATTCTGTGGTTTCATACAGCTACTTTGAAGATTGATGCGCATGCGGGCTCTTCACATAATACCTCACTTCAACTTCTCATAAAATCGGATATCTTAGAACAAGAGGAATTAGGAGCCCAGATTACAAGTGAAAAAATAAGAGAAACAATAAAATAATTGAAAAATGGGAAGACTCCAGGGCCTGATGGTTTTAATAATGAATTTTATAAAAGATTTCAGGAGTTAATGGTCCCACGATTACTTAAATTTTACAGATATGCTTTTTCCGATAAGAAATTACCTGAAACTTTAGCAGAATCTACAATTACGCTTATACCAAAAAAAGATAAGGATCTAGAAGATCCGGGCTCATATAGAGCTATATCACTTTTAAATACAGACCAAAAATTTAATATGGGAGATAATTTTATTAGATGGGTAAAATTACTATACGATAAACCAACAGCAAGAATATTAACTAATAATACGTTGTCTCAAAAATTCCAACTATCACGGGGCAATAGGCAGGGATGTGATTTATCACCCCTGCTATTTGCCCTTATGATAGAGCCACTGGCTGAAAGGATAAGAACTCATCCAAATATTCAGGGATATAATTCTAAGGACTCTAATAATAAAATTTCATTATACGCGGATGGTATACTTTTATATATTAGAAATTCAGAAACGAATATCCCAAACGTATTAAATGTAATAGAGGAATTTGGTTCCTTTTCTGGATATAGAATAAATTGGAATAAAAGTGAAATTATGTTATTACATCCTCAGAAAGCGAATCATCTATTAAAATTTCCATTTAAAATCGCAACGGAAAAATTTAAGTATTTAGGTATTCAAGTTACCAGAAGATATAAATCATTATTTAATGCTAATTTTAGTCCTCTGTTAAATAAATTGAATGCTTTGATTACATTTTGGAAAAAGCTCCCACTATCACTAATTGGCAGAATAAATGCTATAAAAATGATAGTGCTACCACAAATATTATATTTATTTCAATCCATACCCATATATATATACCAAAATATTAAAAAAGAAAAACAAAATATTAAAAAAGAAAAGAAGCACATAGAATTAAAATAAATCATTTGTGTATACCAAAAGATGTAGGGGGACTTGCACTGCCTAATTTTTTATATTATTATTGGGCAGTGCATATTAAGAATATTATTTATTAGTTGGATTCCTTCTCAACAGATGGAATGGATAAGAATGGAAAAAGAGGATTGTTTCCCTTATGATTTAGGAGTGATATTCTTCTCCCCGATAAAATTGAATAATATATTATATAAGAAGAATCCAATTATACACAATTTCATTTGAATTTGGAAACAAATAAAATTAAATTTAAAATTAAGAAACTTATCTTCATTAACACCAATAGTGAATAACCCGGTATTTAAACCATCCATTATGGATAAAACATATAGACAATGGGAAAGACTGGGAATTAAAAAGTTGGGTGACATGTATGAAATGGGAAATTTATTATCATTTCAACAATTAAAATCAAAAATTTGAATAATAATCAATACTTTAAATATTTACAGATATGTGACTTTATAAAAAAATATACCAAGATTACAGAATATAACGATAGACCCACTAGAAGAAGCAATGAATATTAAGGTGGACTCACAAAAATTAATATCATATCTATATAACAGTATTCTTAATAGAGAATTGCCTTCAACAGAGGCAATTAGAGAAGACTGAGAAAAAGATTTAATGATAAAATTTTCTAAAGAAACATGGGAGAGGTATTTGATATATATACACATAAATGTTCGATTAACTCTAGACATAATTTAATTCAATTTAAAATATTACACAGACTATATTATTCAAAAGTTAGGTTGAATAAATTTTATTCAAATATCTCACCAATTTGTGATACATGTCTTTCTCAAAATGCCAATCTTACACATTCTTTCGTTTCTTGCATAAAACTTCAACGTTTTTGGTGTGATATATTCACTAGTTTATTTAAGATAAAAATGGAACCTAGCATGGAAATGATTATCTTTGGAGATGTAAATAAATTAAATATATCCCAAATCTCATTTTTTAATTATGGTTTAATAATAGTGAAAAAACTCATACTTAAATTTTAAATTTCATAGTCATATTTAAATAAAGGCCACTATACCAACACTCAAAATGTGGATTGGTAATATGTTGGAAACGGCACATTTGGAAGAAATGAGACTCCTCCTAATAGAAAAAAAAGACCAATTCTTAACAAGTTGGTCTCCATTTATTGACCTTGTGGAATCATGCGGTGTAATTTCATCATATAATTAAAAATTCTGGGTTTGACTGAAAATTGATTAAGAATATTAAAAAAAAACATCGACTGGTTACGTGGGAGAATCTCCTTTCTGTTTTACTTTCTCACATTTCTTTCTTCACTCTACACTCACTAGTCTATTCTTCACTCTTCACTACTTCATTCTTTCTCATTTCTTTCTAAAGAAAAAAGTTTTTAAAAAAAGTTGTACAAATAATGTTTTAATAATTCTGGGAACCTGTAAAAAGGTACCATTAAAATGTAATGTACTTACTTCTAATAAATAAAAAAATAAATAAAACCGTCTCATAAAATAAAGATCAAACTTCAAACGGTAAGTTCTCGTTTAATATTTCTATTAATTGGCTTCTGTAAATTGCCTCTAGTGTGCAGGATACAGAATTGGAATGACATGGAACTAGTGTACGGGTGATTGTTGGTTGGTGTGGCTTCAATGGGCCTGTTTCTCTGTTGTATTCTGAACTAAACTAAAGGACAATTAAATTATAGTTCAATCAAGGCAACAAACATGCTGTTAATGTTATAGTAAGCACCTCATTATGTGATTAGTATCTCTTTGTATTTAAGATTTGATACATTAAAATACATTTGTATAATATTAAAATATGTGATAGCTTTGTTACTTCTAACAATGCAATTGCAATCATGAGATCAGGAGGGAAAAAGTGCTGCAAAGTACAAATGTCAAACTCTGTGTCAGGCATTAATGATGATTATGAATAAATCATTTATGTGCAGAAGAATCAAAGTCACCGCATGTAATATGTTAAGCACCAACTGAATTACATCACACGTAACAGTTCATAGTGCCTCATTTAAACATAAACACAATTTGAACTTTGGAATAAAACACCATGTTCAGAAGTGCTGAATTTGAGTCAAATAAGAGTAATTGCACATTGATTGTACAGTACTAACTATTATTTTATCAATGTAATATTTACTGCAGTATGTGGCACAATAGAAGAAAAAAGTTTAATTAATAATGGCATATGCATTACAATTTTTCCTGCAAGTCTTTCAACAGATCTTATAATTATGGAGTTATTTAGCACTGCAACAGGCCCTTCGGCCCAATTCATTCATGCCAACTAAATTAGTTCCATTTACTTGTATTTGGCCAACTAACATTTCCTATCCATTGTTTTACTGCCTTCTGCTATTTTCCAAAAAATCCAAGCAGTTTACAAAATTTGATTACAAAATTAGGCTGATTAATTTCTGTAAATTGTTCCTCAGGTGTGAGATGGAACTAGTGTGCGGGTGATCGTTGGTCAGTGTGGACTCATTGGTCCAAAGGGTCTTTTTCCACAGTGTCTCTCTAAACTAAGCAAAACTAAAATTTATAACTGGTATTTAGCATATGGTATTACAGTGGATCTCCTTGTTTCAGCACCAAACTCGTTTCTATGTACTGTAACATATATTCGCTTAATTCTCGTAAATCTCCCAAAAAAGGTGCGAGGGAAAATAAACAAAGAAAGGAATCTAATTACAGAATTTGGTGACATTATAATTTTTTACATTATTACTAGAGAAATAATACCTTCCAAAGGTGGTGCCGGAGATTGTAATATCTCCAGAAAACATTTTCACAGCTTATGTGCACTGTGTAATCTATCAATGCCACCAAATTATTTAATAAATCTTCCAAATAAATCACCAGGCACAACAGACAATTCCAACAGAAAATTACAACATTTCCTTCAATGCCCACAGGGGAAATGAGGGTTAGTGCAGAGAAGTGTCACTGACGAAAAAGATCAATTGCAATCTAACTGGATGTTGAAGCAGGCATCATGGGCCAAATGGCCTCCCCCTGTTTCAGTTTCAAAAGCAGCCTTCCAAAAATTAAACTTGGCATGCATAATGTGAACAAAGACATGCAAAGTTTGTACATTTGAATTACAGAACAGTACAGCTCAGGCCCACAATGTTAGTGCCCAACTTGATGCTAGATTAAACTAATCTCTTATGCCTGTTTATGATCCATTTCCCTCTATTCCTTAGATATCCACGTGCCTATCTAAAGGCCTCCGATATGCAACCATCCTACCTGCATTCTCCACCACCACCCCTGGCACAACGTTCCAGGCACACATCATTCTCTGTAGCCCCACAAATATGCTTGAACTTTGCTCCTCACCTTAGCTTTGAGTCTTTCACATTGATAACACTAGTTTTATTTGTCAATTTCAAAATCAATAATTGAATGTTCATTCAAAATCATAATTAATATAATTTGTTGGTATAACAGTAGTGAATAGTTGTTTTAATGGACCTCTACAGTGGATTTAACATACCTACAGTTGCCTACACCGCCCCTGGCTTGTGCCGCTTCGCCTGCTGCTTAAAGCATCGACTACCTCCATACTGCCCCCGGCCGCTCGCTGACCTGCCCAGTTGCACTACTTCTGGGCCAGATCTTCTGCCACCACCGCACACTTTACTTTTGCTGCTTCCAAGCCATACCTGCTGCCACCACCACCATCCTTTAAGTGCATTCTGGCTGTCTGGGGCCGTGAACATGAACTCCGCTGATCCTCGCCTCTCCCACACCTGCCAGCAGAACACTAATTCACCTGTATTCCAGATCCAGTTCTGGACCGAGAGCCTAAAGTACGGTCTTGAAACATCACCTATATATGTTCTCCAGAGATGCTGCCCAAGTTACTCCAGCACTTTGTGTCCTTTTTTTTAAAATTCAACTGCAGTTGTTAGTTTCTACTACAATACTTGTACAATAATACCTTATCTGCAATTCCTTCCTGCACATGATAATACCTTATTTGGTTATAGCAGACAATAGGCAACAACCAACACCAATTCCAACCCCATGTTCCCACAAATTGAGGGTCTACTGTACACAGGAGCTCTACTTTCTTTAAGCACTGGGGAGAGAGCACGCACATTAGATGTGTGGTACAGTGTTGTTCCAATGAATGCCCTCTGGAGTAAATGGGGATAGGCTTTCGCCACCAGTCTTGACATAAGATTGAGAGATCTAATTCTAACTCGAGACGATTTTGCTCCGTTCTCTTTGAAGTTGCTTCTACTGTTGTTGATCAGTTGATTTTCTGCACTTCTTTGTACCACGTAATTTTGCAAATCATGAATTAATAATTTCTTCTATCAGTCGGTATTCTTTTTGCAGGGGGGTGTGGTTGATACAAGAATCTTTCAATTGAACACCATCTCTCCTTTTTGAGATACAAAACTACCTCTGGTCCCATTGATAACAATGGTATTCACATCAAATATTTCAATATCTTAGCCGATTTTTCACATCATAAATCTCAGCTAGCTCCCATTTTGTGTGTCTGCAACATTTGCTTTTAAAACATTTTCTACCACGTATGTCCCCCAGGAACTGATAATATTATGTTAGCCACACGCAAGCTCTTGGGTTGAGGATTCAGGCATTTTATGATATCATCAAGGGTTTATTTTACAATATCGCCAAGGGTTTATTTTACAAGTGGAATGCTAATATTTCTTCTTCAGTTTTGGGGGGAGAAAAAACATTATAAACCTATTTCCTATCCTGAGGCCACATATCAATATGAAAACTCCTTCAAAGATTAATGTTCTGTCATTGTAGATAAAGCTATCAAAATATATTCACTTCTTTGTTCTAGTTTTCTATGAGATGACTGACGGAGGATGAAAATAAATATGTACATAATTACAACTATTTCACAGGGCAGTATCAAAAATTGTTAGCTACTGGGAGCAAATTGATCTTCCTTAAGAAAATGAGGCCCACTCAATGACGTGTTTGTCTTTAATTGGGGTTTGTTGAGTTAAGAACAAGTGGGAACTTGCATATATTTCCAAAGGACAACATTTGTCACCATCTTTGAATTATTTGAGATGTAAGGGCAGATCATCCCAAGCAGCAGGCAGGTTGCAGGATGGGGTTGCTATGCAATGATAAAAGTATGGTATTGTACAAAACTCCTGAGTGAGTTACCCCAAGGACCCAAAACTGTCAGTGTGTAATACAAAGGATTAATCACAAGAAAACGGAGATGATTACTAAGTGTGAGGAGCATCATCATCATGAATGAGAGTGGGTATGGTGAAGAATCATGATAGACACAAAATGTTGGAGTAACTCAGCAGGACAAGCAGCATCTCTGGAGAGAGGAATGGGTAACATTTCAGGTCGAGAACCTTCTTTGGACAGAATCAGGGACTAGCATGGATGGAATTTTAGCATTTTCTGATACAAAAAAGTCATCAAGTGCATAGAATTACACAGCAACTTAATATCATGGTTCAGCTGAGAGTTCAGCAATACATTCCCCAATTTATCAGACGTGATAACATCCTTAAGCATCTGACATGCTGTTAATTCTCCACTTGACATTTAGTTACGTACTTATAACAAAGGAGACCATCAAATCCAGGGCAAGTAGAATATGGAACAGTACAGCACAGGAACAGGTCCTTTTGGCCTACAATGTGCTGAACATGATGCCAAAACCAACTCTTTACTGCCTGCACATAATCCATATCACTCCATTCCCTGCATATCCTTGGAATGGAAGGAATGGAAGGGTATGGATTATGTGCAAGCATATCCCAGCAAAGTTATTCCATCAGTCCCTTCACCTCCTCCTTATTTCTCTGTAATCGTGCAACTTGTTTTCTCATTCATTACTATTAACCTCATCCAATTCTTTGTCTACTGATCTAGATCAGGCAGAATTTATGATGGCCAATTAAGTACTAATAGGTCTTCAGAAAGTGCGAGGAAACTGCAGCACACAGCAGAAACCGGCATGGTCAAGGGAGAAGTCCCCATATGGACCGCACAGGAGGTCAGGATTGAAGCAGATCCTGAGGATGTTAGGTAGCCACACTAACTACTGCACCACTGTAGATAGAAAGAAAATGCTGGAATAACTCAGCAGGTCAGGCATCATCTCTGCAGAACAGGAATAGGTGATGTTTCAGGTCGATACCCTTCTTCACCCTAAATTTCCAACTTTAAAAAAATATATTGAAACAGCGCATTTATATATAATGATAATGATTAAATCTAAAACCTAACTTGCCCCACAATTCTATATGTACAGAAAATATGAATCCATCGTTCCGCATAACTCTTTTGATGTTTCACACCTCTAATACATGTTTCATCAATGTAAGGGTGAATATTGGCAGGTATGCTATGGTAGGTGACCAGGATCCTCTTGTTTGTAAGTCCCCAAACATATCTGAGAGATGTGCTCAAGAATGGAGTGGGTTTTGTCACGACAAACTGTCTAAAACCAAGAGCAACATCTGATGTGGCACATGCAGAGTCAAACGTGGAAACTGTAACTCTTCCACAGGCTGTCCCGTGGATAGAATAATTGATTTTCTGTACATTTGAACTTTCTTTTACTACCCTCACTGCAAATATGAAATATCTTTGAATACTTTTGTTTTGAAAATGCCAATCAAATTATATGAGGGTCTGAAGAAAGGTCCCGTCATGAAACGTCACCTATCCATGTTCCCCGGAGATGATGCCTGACCTGCTGAGTTAATCCAGCATCTGCATTTCCTAGTTTCTACACCCTTTAAAAATTGTAACTACTGCTGTCTAACTTTGCATATAGCGGAAAATATTTTACACCATTCTCTCCTTCCAATGACAAAAATAGTATAGAATAACAAGAAAGCTTGTTCATATTATTTCAATTTTTACCTATATGTTTTCCTCTCATTTTCATCCCTGCATTAAAATGAGTAAGAGGTCAAGCATAAGTATTTTCAATCTGATTTGTGAGATTCTTCCATCTGACTGGCTGCACAGTCTGCTTGATGTCTTACACGATCCCACTCAAAGACCTCAGTAGACCTCACCAGAATATAAATCTCATCAAAACCACCCACATCGTCCATTAACTCCGTGGGCAGGGATATGTTGATCATGAAGCATTTAAATTTCTGAACCAGCAAACCAGGGATTTCAAACATTTGGGAAAAAAGAGCAGAGAACAGTTTGGAGGAAATTAATTAGGTATAAAAAGGGAGGGATAGTCAGGCTAAGGGCCTCAAATAACATTCCAGAAAAAAGTTCAAATCCCACTTAGACAGCTGAAAATTCAAATTCATAATCTGAAATTTGAATAAAAACTATATAGTTCAGAAACATCTGCAAAATAAACCTGCCAGATTCCCCTGATTAACTCAGTTAACAAATATTATATGGGGAAGAAATCAGTGATCATTTCTCAACTTTGTCTATCTGTGACTCCATACCCGATTCATGAGGTTGACTGTTAGATGCCCTCTGATACGGACTGGCAAGCTGTTAAATTGTTACAATCACTTTCCCAAGGACAATTAGTTTCACCAATTCAGAGGGGGCCTTTAAAAAGCAATGACTTGTGCAGCAGCAGGGAATTATTTAATTAAGTACTAAGCATAGCAATGCAAATCATAAATAGCATCTGTTATCTGAATATCATTTGATGTAATGGTACATTTTGGGAGTTTCACATTTGCTTTACTCTTATGGAAGGAGATCACAAGTTACAAGTTACAAGTCAGCTGTGTGGCTTGTTTAAGCTACTTAAATGGAAATCTTGCCAGAATTTTATTTTGGTTCCAAATGTTCCCATGACATTTAATACATAGTTGTACACACCTCCTACACCCCAGAGGCCATATTTTATTGCATGTCACATTTACATCTGGTTGCCTGAAATTTGTCAAAGAATCAGCAGTCAGCAAATGGCTGCCAATTAAACAAATCAATAAGGCTAACATGAACCAATTCCATCAAAGAGAAAGATTATTGTAAAATCCTCTGGGCTATCATCTTTTGTTGCTTGTAATAAAAGACATGGCAGAAAAATAAGAGCAGAGCTGTCTTGGTGATGGATGGAGGTATAAAGTGACTGTTGACCCAGAATAAAGGAGATTACTGAAATCACGGAGCTCATAATTACCAAAGGGTTAGAAGCCATTGGGGAGATCATACATTCGGGTAAAGGAGCACAGTAGAGTTCAAAAAAATTAATTAGGTACAAAAACAAGAATGTTGAAATAATCAGTCTGTAAACCTTTGAGAAGTGGTGGAAATATACATCCCCCATTGGAAAGGACCGATTGTTCAGAAGTCTTCTGAGGCACTTCCACCATCGTAGCTAGTCACAAACTTACATCTTAAATGTTATCAATTGATTGCTGCTGGTAGGGAAACCAATTCACCTGTTTCTCTGTGAAGAGGAGGGATGACAGTTCACTGGACAATCCAGGTGGACGTGACAGCTGTCACAGGCCATTATAGCCAACTGCAGCTTGGACTTTGAAAATGCCGACAAAACCTGATGACTCTTGCATTTGGTCGTGGTGGGCTATCTCTATACACTTAAAACTTAATGATTTACATTTGCGCATGGTAAAAATTCACTGCACTGTATGCAAAAAAGGATTTCACTGTACCTCAGTACATGTGATAATAAAGAGCCATTGTAATAGGTATGTTACAAAAATTACCTTCAGCGACGCTGCAGTTCTGCCACTGGCCATGTGCGCGACTTGGCGCCTTTGAGAGGGGGGCGGGTTTAAAATGCAGTTTTCTCCTGCCTGTCAAAGTCGATCTTTGTCAGGCTATTTAGCTGCTGAAGAATAATCGATCCAACTTGCGTTTTATCAAGTTTTTTAAAAACATCGCTGGATAATTTAATAGCAGGAGTAAAATAAAATTCTAACGCCGTCAATGCCGACAACGGGACGGATGTCACGTATGGGACAAAGCAAAGTAAGCTGTTTATTTTACATATAAACGTGCTTCTTAGGATTACTTTAATCTAAATTTTACGTTGCTAAAAGGTAATTTAGGCCCCATACAAACTGGCAGTGTTTTTCCTGCCAATATGAGGTTTAAATTCACTGCAAATGCAACGTTCCAATCGATCGCGTTCCACAACATCCCACTCGCAAAATGATTTAAATGGCCATTAATTTACGGGAATTAAACACTAAATGCCTTCCATTTGGCCTATAAATTCACGACAATGAGATTTAAAAATCATGTTATATTGTGAATTATTGTGTGAATGTTATTTGGACACTTAGGCTATTTAAAAATGTTAACCTTTTCTTAAAAAAATGGATAGATGTTTAGATCTAGTAATTGAATTTTGTAATTAGCTATAATTAGGTAACTAACTAATTATATGCATTAATTTCAGGTCATCCAAGTAAGATTGTTTCATATTTGTTTCAGAATGCTTCAATCTATAATAACTGAAAATTTCATTCAGTTCTCTTAATTTTTGAGAAAGTTATGGGCTTTTGACTGTCCTCGATCACAGCTTTTGAGTTAAGTCAATGGAAAATAAATAGGGACCAAGATGCTAATTTCCAAGTATGAAAATGGCCATAACTGTTTTAATACTGAAGATATGAAAGTGAATTAGGTGTCAAATTAAACTTCTTTTTATGCTTTATCTGATGGGATAAATTACAGACTTGATTTTTAAAATCTCAAAATTTTGTAACATTGTTAATTGAAACATTAAAAAAGTTCAATAGTGTTTTTATTGTCACATACAAACAGCAAAGTTATTTTCTTGCATACAGTTCAGTACAGTATTCCCATACCCAAGCACATCCTCAATTAGCAAGTGTACAGAAACAGTCTACAGAGCCCACATTCAAGAGGCGCCATATTTGGCGCCATTTTCAAAGTCCAGTCCACGTTCCGGTTCTCATAAGCGGGCCCAATCCATGCAAGCCCCTGGCTGCTGCGGGCCTCCAGCCATTGCCTTCCTTGGACACGACCTCCATCTCCTTGGCCGTCCATCTTTGTGCCCGGAAGTGCATCCGCAGCTGACCACGAGGGCGTGATAGGCCACACCCCGGTATCGTCCCCTACCAGCATTGTTCCTCACCTGTTGTGTCTGTTTTAGGTGAAATTCCTTTGATTTTGTTTAACAACATAGCTAACTGCTGATGGTAAATGCTCCTGCCATGGTAATAGTACAGGATGCTATTTAGCCATTCAAACCCAAGTATGAACTTTGCAAGAGCAATTAAACTAGAGCTACCTACTTACACAACTTTACTCCCAACATATAACATGGAATTGTGCAGCACAAGAACAGACCCTTTTGCCCGTTATGTCCATGCCCAACATGCCAAGTTAAACTAATCTCCGCTGCCTGCACATGATCCAAATCCCTCCATTCTCCATATATCCATGTGCCTATCTAAAAGCTTGTGAACCACCACTATCATAAATGCCTCCGGCACCATCCCTGGTAGTGCATTCTATTTTCCCACCACTCTCTGTAAAACACTTGCCCTGCTTATTGCCTTTAAAACTTGCCACTCTCACCTTAAAGCTATGTCCTCTAATCTTTGACATTTCCAGCCTGCGGAAAAGCTTCTGACTGTCTACCCTATACCTCTTTTTAATTTTATATATTTCGAATGGGTCTCCCTTCAGCTCCAGAGAAAACAATCTAAGTTCGTCAAACCTTTCCCCATAACTAATAGACACTAACCCAGACCGCAATCTGAGAATTCTTCCATATCCTCTCCCAAGCCTGCACTGAGCGAGTAGGAAAATCAAACCTCTCCTTGGTGTGTTCCAAGCATCATGTTTGCTTTCTGCTCTCTCATCAGTTATGAAAATATTTTAATGTCCATTTTAAAAGCTAATGAGATTTTACTCTATGATAGCACTTGGAAGTGATTTGCAATCGAAAATAATGGGGAAGATTGCACTTACACAGTCATTGAAAGAATAACATGTTGTTCTTGTTACTCCAAAGATGAAGGAAATCTATTAGCACAAATCAACATAGGAATGAGCAAGAGTATCACCCGTTCTCCTGCACATATGTTGATTTCAATAGATTTACATTTTTGTACGAGTATTTGCACCTGTGCTATTATCTGTGCAGTGTGCTGTGAATGTGTCGTGCGGGATTATGTCTTTATCAAGGTATTGAAATTAATCCATCCCCATTTTCAGGAACTGTACAGATGTCTGTACATATGCTGCTTGCACTTACTGAGTGCTCATGTATTATGAAGTATGCTTAAGAATTAGATTTGATTACTCTATTTGTCCATCACTCCCGAGTTTGATTATCTACATTGACTCCCAGGTAAACAATTCAAGTTGAGTTACACTTTTTTTCATTAATGTCCAAATAGCCTTGTTGCGCCTTGTAGAAACAAGGAACTGCAGATTCTGGTTAATAAAAAAAGGACACAAAGTGCTGGAGTAACTCAGCAGGTCAGGCAGTATCCCTGGAAAGGAATATCTCACAGAATGTTGTGCACTGGAGTGTTATCTTGGATTGTGCAGTCAAACATTTGGAATATGACCTGAACCACAACCTGATTCTAATAAGAATGTCATCCACTTTTTTTAATGACTAATGTCTAATGGATTATTTATATCCACTACGGGCACAAGGTGAGCCTCACATGGGAGATAAGAGCACAGCTTTGTGCTATGGGTCACGTAAAGCAAACAAATAATCTGGAAAACCGAGCCACACGGCTCATTTGTCGTAGACCATTTTAGACATAAAATATTATTTCAACTTCCAGGAAATCCCAGAACACATTCAGTCCAATGCATCACGTTAGTTAATTAAAGTTCCTTCTGAAAGGATATGCAATGTTACATCTGCCAGGCTAATGGGAACCAAGAAGAACAGTGTCATATGCTTCCACTCCATTAGATTCATTTCTGAATATGCTCTTTTTTTAAGACTTGAGAGATGCAAAGTGCTGGAGTAACTCAGTGTATCTTTTTTTCCCATCCCTTTGCAAAGATGCTAAATATCTGAAAGCCTTTTACGCATACATAATGTGAACTCTGGGGAGCAAAATAAGTATTCTTTAATATCCTTGTTTGAAATGCAAGCAAGTTAAGTACAAAACTGATGCTCTGATTTATTATGGAAACACACGAGAGGTTGTCTGAACAATTGAGTCTTTCTAGCAGATTGTTTTTTGCTCAAGATTACAGCATCTGCAGTCACTTTTTTAAAATAGTAAATCAGACCATCAACTTTATACTTAATGTGCTAACATTTCAAACAAGGATATTAAAATGTATTTATTTTGTTCCCCAGAGTACACAGTTTTAATGTAAAAAGCTTTCAGAGATTAACCAGAATACAACATAACATGAGCTGCATGGTTCGATTTTCCCCGATTATTTATTTGGTTTACAAGTGACCCATTGCACAAAGCTGTGCTCTTCTCTCCCATGTGAGGCTCACCTTGTGCCCGTAGAGGATTTAAATAACCCATTAGACATTAGTTAGTAAAAAAAAGTTTTAAAAAAGGCGGCTGGCATTCTTATGATAATCAAGGAACTGCAGATGCTGGTTTATACAAAATATACACAAAATGCTGAAGTAGCAACAGTTTGAGCAGCATCCCTGGAGTACATGGATAGGTGACATTTTGAGTCCCAACCTGAAATGTCACCTATCCATGTTCTCCAGAGATGCTGCCTGATCCAGACTGATGACTGAGATGCTGCCTGATCCAATATTTTTGCTCAATATTCCAGCCTCTGATTTGCTTTGTACTTTAATCTTCTTGCATTTACATTATTCCTATGCATTAAAAACCTTGAAATTCTTGCCTACAAACAGGATTACATCCCTCAATATATTTTGGCATCATGCTGTTGATTGTGCGTCTCCCAAAGTGGGAACGGCATACAATGATTATTTTTGGATTGTGCAACGTCACTCCAAAACTTTAACCTAGCATTACTCTCAAAGAATTACAACTTCTGTGCCAAGGGCACATTGAATTGTGTCATTTGCCGCAGAGGGGAATTTAAACACATTGTCCTGGAAATTACCATTGTTGGGAACTTGATGATAACTTGGTCTCTGTTGCACTCTGACAGAACACTGGTAGGACACATCCTTGTGTTACCCAATATTATTAAGGCCAGGGCTTTCCACGGTAGTATTGGCAACCATCCACTGGTCAGTAAAACACAAGATGAAGTCCTTCAGCATTCCATCCTACCCTCAGACTCCCTGATACCCCAGTCCCAGCAATACCCACTATATGCTGCTCACCCCTTAGGGGTGATTATAGACCACCTCATTGCCACTTTCAACCCCAACTTGACTGAGAGCCCAGGCCCCAGCTCTGATGCCCAATTATCCTGCCTCTCCTCACTTCTTGGCTCCAATTCTAAATGGATGGAACCCTAGATCCTTACCAGACCCATGGCCACGAGCCTTTAGGTGCTACATTTTCATTCACAAAATGGAACACTCCACAATCCTTGGACAATCAGCACTACTGATACAAGCAGCATCAGATTCACATCTGAAACATATTTAGCATTTCTAATGGCACACCCATTAAAGTGCACCAAATATTTGGGCAACTCAATCATACCTCAATGACATTGTACTTGATTGTTATAATTTTGACATCTAGTTTTGAATATCATTCTCACTGCTCTTCTCAGAATCTTTGATGCATTGCTGATAACGGTTCCAGGTTGTTGGTGATGTGTCCAGAACTGTACACAGTTTAAATGGAGCATACAATTTGCAGTTACTTGCCCTGGAGATGTGTACCCACACATAATTAGCTTTGTTAATTACAGCTCCCATTGACTAAATATTCTTAGTAAAAGGTCAAAAATCTATTGTCATTTTGAGAACAGGTACTCCTTCAATGTTTTGCTTGTTCCTTCACCCATATCTTTATAGTTATCTAAATTAAAATTCATAGGTCAATCCTGTCACTTTTATTGAGCATTGATAGATAATATTACCATAACTTTGCCACCTTCTCTCCAACACATTCTCTCCATTTGTCATCGCAGTTGCTTTTCAATACAAAACCTGTTTTAAATCCATTGAGCAATCCAATTTTGTTTTATTGAATGTGTTTTCATTACATGATCCTTAATCTTTCTTTTGTATGTCCTACACAGGACCACATGAAAGAGCTTCTGAAAACCCGGAGAGTGTAGTCTGCATTCAATTATTGACATTTATTAGAAATATATTGTTCGTTTATCAAATAATATTCAACAGATATGACCTATCTGTCTCAGAGGGCGGTGGAAGCAGGTTCTCTGGATGCTTTCAAGAGAGAGCTAGATAGGGCTCTTAAAAATAGCGGAGTCAGGGGATATGGGGAGAAGGCAGGAACGGGGTACTGATTGAGGATGATCAGCCATGATCACATTGAATGGTGGTGCTGGCTCGAAGGGCCAAATGGTCCACGAGAAGTATATCCACACAGTCACGAGAAGTATAAACACCATACAGACAGCACCCAATGTCGGGATCGAACCCGGGTCTCTGGTGCTACAAGTGCTGGAAGGTAGTAACTCTACCACTGTGCCACCATGCCACCCTGGTATTTGAAGGTTTAATAGTTAAATGCATGGGTAAATATGACAGAGTATGAAAATTAGAGGTGTATGGAAGGTAGCAATGTAGATATCTCTGGAGTTGTGTGGATGCAGGAGATTACATAAACAGATGCATGAGACCATGGAGAGATTCTAAAGCATGAACTCGATGTGCTGAGGTGCCTGTTCCCATGCTGTATCTTTAAGCTAAACTAAACGTAAATCTAAACTAGATGTTTTCTGAACTTCCACATCCTCACACCATAGATGAGTCACACCGGATACCCAGGCACGCACAACTGGCCTCATGCTCTACCTCAGGACAAATTGTTGAGTCCAGGAATATTCCACAAGTTAAGACTGAGCCAGATATATTCCATTTCTGATCCGTAGCTTCCCTTCACCTATTGTTGGTGCATCATTTAAAATGCCATTCATCTAAATAGCATCACTGATCTTCATCAAAAAGCATATTTAGAGGGGGATTTCCATTCTTTAAGTACAACCTAGCTTTTATCACTTATATTTTCAAATACATTTATAATTGAAAAGAAAATTGGTTATTTTTAATTATTTAATCTTGTTTCAGCTCTTTTCCATTATCTCTGTGATTACCTCAAGTTGTTCATAAGTTCTAAGAGCAGAATTAGTCCATTTAGCCCATCAAGAATACTCCGCCATTCAATCATGGCTGATCCATCTTTCCCTCTCAACCACATTCTCCTGCCTTCTCCCCATGATCGATCGTGATGCTGGGTTTCAACCACAAACATTAATGATCCCTATCGATCCACAGATGTTACTTGACCCATTGAGCTCCTCCAGCAGATTGCTTGCTGCTCGACTCTTTTTCAATGGTAAGCTTCACTGGGAAAGTTATGTGCTTCAATTATTGAATTAAATGTTTTAATTCATTGTCTTGAGAACAACACAGTTCTCAATGGAATTCACAGCGTCTCACTTGCACAGAAGTCTGAATAAGAGGAAATTACAAAGAAAATACTTTCATCAGGTATAACTCAGGTAAAATTAAATAAACAAAACAAGTGGCAAAAAGAAAAACATGCATTTGGGAACGCCAAATTTGGGTCGAGGGCGACACAGTAGTGCAGCAGTAGGGATGCTACCTTACAGCACCAGAGACCGGGATTCGATCCAGTCGACATATGCTGTCTGTACGGAGTTCGTATGTTCTCCCTGTGACCACGTGGGTTTTCTCCGTTTGCTCCAGTTTCCTCCCACATTCCAAAGATGTGCACTTTTTGGGTTAATTGGCTTCAGTAAAATTGTTCCTAGTGCATAAGAGAACTAGTGTATGGGTGATTGCTGGTCAACGCGGATTCAGTGCGCCAAAAGGCCTTTTTCCATGCTGTGTCTCTAAAGTAAAGCCCCTGTTCCACTTAGGAAACCTAAACAGCAACTTTGCCCGCCACCCAAAAAAAGGTCGAGATGACCTGCAACCTCCTCCCACCTCCCACGCGTATGTTGAAAACCTTCCTCGACTATGAAGAAAACTGGCTTTGACTAGACCTGTGACAAAAAAAAAAAAAAAAAAAAATCGATTTTTAAAACGGCAACCTATTTTTAGTCGAGGCTGGTTTTAAACATGATGAAAAATAGCAGCAACCTAGATGAAGCCTCGACCACTCAGAAACCACTTTCGACCAATAGGGAGAGTGACCAAAACCTCCGGTGACCTCATGGAAACCTTGGGTGGCGGGCAAGGTCACCAGAGGTTGCTGTTTAGGTCTTCTAAGTGGGACAGGGGCTTAAGTGTTGACTTAAACATAAAACACCAGTTGCGAGCAAATGTCATTATTGTACGTCCAAAAACGGTGCAAGCAACTGTTGGCTCTCCCACTGATGAAGTTGGAAAAATTCACGGATAGTTGAAATTATTTTTAGTTGAAAAACATAGTGAACGTGACAGCGATAGAGACCAGCTTCACATGATGGATCTTGCAATCCTTTGAAACTTACCACAGTCATTGGGTATTTCTAAAGCAGATATTGACATATACTTGATTACCAAGTGTGGCAAAGGTAATGGGGAGAAGGCAGAATGATTGGGTGAGAGTGAAAGATAGATCAGCTGTAATTGAATGGCAGACTCGATGGGCCGAATGACCTAACTATCCCAATGACTTATGAACATATCCTCTGCACTGCTTGTGAATTTTCAAAGTTTGCAAAGAGAGAACAAACTTTGCCATGGTACTGTAGGATGTCCAGCTAGAACCAAACCAGTCGCTGCTGTCAGGGAAAGGTCAAAAACACTTCTTTTTTTTAATTCCTTATCACTTATCAGATATTTCCCTTTGAAAAAATAAATTATTGCAATGAGTTTTCACATGAATATTATTTCTGGTCAGAAAATGCTTCAGTGGGAGAATGATTGAGAACCTTGCAGATTAGAATATCAGTGACATGAACTTTGCAAGGGATTTGTTGAAGAAAGTTTTTGTTGATTTATAAAGTTTGTACTTTGACTTCAGACTCCAGAAATGATTCAACCGCTTGGAGTCTGTGATGGAAATCATCCTTTGTTCACGTTTATCTTGAAGAACTGAGAGAAGGAATTATTGAAAATGAGAATTCAGTTTGTGAGCTGGTGAATCCTGAAGGTTGATGGTCTAATTTAAATTGGTTTTCCATTTTATGCTTCATGACATTTTAATATCAACTTTTTGTAGCATCACGAGCTTTGAAGCTTTCATAGACCTTCAGTCTCATTTATTGTACATCTCCCCGAGAAGGAAATGATTAATCAGGTGTCAGAACAAGGCAACGCATTTTTTATTTTCACGTTTTTCTTTTACTAATGTCACATTGAACAGCTACTGAAGGTAAAGCATACAACTTCCAGTTACAACTAATTGCTGTGAAGTTGTAGGATGATTTAGGCTCGAAATTGCAGGAAAGTTAAACAATCTTCCAATGGATTAGATTTAAAATCTGTTCATTATTTTGAATCTGAATTTTCTATATTTGACACCAAAATTATTCAGATTGGGGCAGTAAATCAAAGCAAATGGTCTGGACCGTTCTTTGTTTAAATTGTTCAAATTATCTAAAAATGCTCATGTGCAATTATGTTTAGCTGGGCACAGAAATTCCTCAAGAAGACCCCCTTCCCAAGTCAAGTCAAGTTTATTTGTCATATACACATACGAGATGTGCAGTGAAATGAAAAGTGGCAATGCCTGCGGATTGTGCAAAAAAAACTACAATTTTAAAAAGACACAATACAACAATAAATTGGTAAAGTTAGTCCCTGGTGAGGTAACAATGCCCCAATTCCAGCAGCTTCTCAGCAAGTCTGGTGGGGACTATCGTGTTGAAGGCTGAACTGAAGTCTATGAACAGCATCTTCACTTAGCCCTCCTTCTGGCTGTCAAGGTGAGAGAGAGAGAGAGTGCGGTGTGCAGAACCTGGGAGACCGCATCGTCCGTGGATCTGTTTGGACGGTATGTGAACTGTAGCGGGTCCATGTTGCGAGGGAGGAAGGCGCAGATGTAGTTCTTGACCAGCCTCTCGAAGCATTTCATGACTACCGAGGTGAGGGCCACCGGTCGGTAGTCATTCAAACAAGCTGGAGAGGCATTCTTTGGTACAGGTACAATGATGGATCTTTTGAAGCAGGCAGGGACCACAGACTTGGCCAGGGAGTGGTTGAATATTGTAGTGAGCACCAGAGCTAGCTGAGTAGCACAAGACTTAAGTACTCGCCCAGATATGACATCTGGGCCTCCAGCTTTCCTCGTGTCGTTAGATCCCTCCTCACTTCGTCCCAAGAGTCACAGTAAAAATGACGGGTCAGAAGCAGGGGTCAACATAAGGTTTTCAACCCCACAAGTTTCTTGCACACTTGAACTGTCAGATCGTAATAACAGGTGGTGTTGGTAGTTTCTGTGTGGAGAGAAACTGAGCTGATGTGAAATAGCAACGCTCTGCAAAAATCCTGACTTACCTCCTGAATATTTCAGGCATTTTCTGGTGCTGTTTCAGATGTTCAGCACATGCATCCTTTATGAGGAAGGAACAGCAAATGCTTGTTCATACTGATGATAGACACAAAATGTTAGAGTAACTCAATGGGTCAGGTAGCATCTCGGGGGGGGGGGGGGGGGGGGGGGGGGGGGGGGGGGTGGAGAGATGGAATAGGTGACATTTAGACAGAACCTTTTCATCCTTTTGTTTTTTAATTGTTCAAGTGACTGCAATAAATTCTCCTAAATATAATACATAAGCTGAGGGTTTAGATAGATGGTAATAATACATCATAGATACACAAAGCACAGTAGGAGACTATTTAGGCCATGAAATATGAGCCACTTGTGCAAGCCAGACACCATTTGTCTGTGACAAACCATTGCTTGTTTTGCATTATTTACTCAAACGTCTCCATGTACCAATTAACAAAGTGTAGAATTACAAACCTCCAAAACATTTGCCATAAAGAAAGGTGGGAAACATGACGGTATGCCAAGGGGCAACAGGTAAATACTGATCAATATTAACATCACCACACCAGCCAGGGTATTATTCAGGTTATCATTGAGTTGCGTGGAAGCAGGTTTTACAGGAGCTGTGCAGTTCTTCTGTATGAATGACTTGTTGATGGCATGGACGATGCATTTCACATGTAAAGTGTCACTGTTTAATAGTGCACAAGATGGATGGAGGGCAAGGAGCAACAAAAAACTTTATGCAGCTTTCTTTTTCAACAAGGTTCAATCTTTCATTGGATGTGAATGGCTTTAGCCTTCAGAAATGAAGTGCAGTGCACTCAGCATTTAGGATTCATCATAGTTTGGTGAACAGCCTGAGTAATCATTCACTTCCAGATGTTTCAATTGCAAGGGACTCATGATTATAATTTGATGTTACCTTTAACAAGGTTTGAGTACAGAGAACAGTACAGCACAGGGAGAGGCCCTTTGTTCCCAAGGGTCTTGCCATTAACTGTATATTTTCCTCTTATTTCCAACCTCCCTTATAGGGCCAGACACCAGGATTCCATCCTGACCACGGGCGCTGTCTGTACGGTGCTTGTGTATTCTCCCCATTACCGCGCTAGTTTTCTCCAGGTGCCCCGGTTTCCTCCAACACTCCAGCCGAGGAGGTTTGCTCTGTAATTTGCTCCTAGCATGTAGGATGCAAAACTGGGATAACATAGAACTAGCGTACGAGTACTGGTTGGCGCAGGCTCAGTGGTCTGAAGGGCGTGTTTCCACTCCATCTCTAAACTAAACAAAATAATATTTCACAGGAAAAGTAGGATTCGACAAATGCTTACAATAAAACAAATGCTACTATCATCAGAACCTTTATCTTTCTCTCAGTTTCTGATTAAATATATTCAGAACATTGTTTTGATGCACAACCAAATGCAATTCATTACAATCTTCATGCATATAATGGCATGACAATGTCAGAGAAGATGTACCCAGAAATCTGTTCTTTGTGAATACTTTGATGCAGTTAGCAAGATAGGAAGGATTCTTTTGCCTGAAATGCATTTTAATCCTTTAGCTACAGGGCAAATGCATCAAGGCAGGTCACGTCACCCACATTTAAAATGACTGAATTTCAAATCATGCCGATTGCTGGTTATCCATTTCTGATATGGATACCTGCTGGATAAGTAAGTCACTGTGCAAACCAGATGTGAATGATAAAACAGTCAACCAGTCAGAGCTAGTAAGAGGGAGTAGGGGAAGATGTATGTGACTGTCTTCTTCACTAGATGAGTTCCATCAGTCAGAGTCTTAAGGGAGAAAAGACCTTGAAGGCAGTGCCATATAGTATTCAAGCAAGTACGTGAGAGAAAATGAGATCAGCACAGATTTGGTCGACTTCCGAGGTAGCTAATCCATCAGCATGGATTCAGCCAGGTTAGACTCGGATGTTGAGGAACATGTGGTACAGAGCACCAATAGCATTGAACAATTACCACACAATTAATTCCTAAGGGTTCAGTCTCAATATCCAAAATTAGACATATCTGTGGCTCAAAATGCCAGTTAATTTTTGAAAAATGAAATCCCTTGTAATTCTTAATGTTTCCCGACATCATTTATTAACTATATAGAACGTTTGACTCGATATATTTTCTTTGCAGGTTATTTTGCATGTTCATGACCTTTAAAGGAAATAGAAATGCAATGTTGCAAAAGCAAGAATAATTTCCAAATTCTGAATGCCTTGCGCAATGACTTACAATGATGCTTTGTTTCTTCTCCTAAAATTGTAAGGCATAAGTAGTAAAATATTAAGTAAAATGATGTAATGCCAGAGACATTCAGGCACAAAATTCACCAGAGATCTTAAGTTTGCATTGCAATTGTACTTTGGATGACTTATGAGCCTGTCCCACTTAGGCTATTTTTCAGGCGATTGTCATGTTGCCGGCAGTCATCTGAAAAACTGGCAACTGGAACGGCTAATGTCAGAGTGGAACACACACACATTGCTTCCTTCACCAGCCCATTATGCAGGTGGAGGACAGGGCAAGCGGGGAAATTCACACGATGCAAAGCCAAGGTGATACCGTGATGAACAGGAAGGTTGGCGCTGTAATTAAGACGGCTAAAGCACAGTGTACATTAAGTCCTTTAAAAGATGGAGGGAGAGGGAGGAGAAGGAGGGAGAAGGAGTGGAGAAAACTTTAAAGAAACCAGAGATACACGGCTGGAGATTTAACATTACCGGTCGGTTATCCTTGGTTCTGAAAACTACTGCTTACATTTTTTTTCCCAATGAGCCAATGAAATTCACCGGTCAGCACCGGCTCCAACCTACAAGAACCTATGACCTCCTGGCAATCCACTAGGACCTCCTGGCAACCTACCTGCAGCATGAGAATTCGCGCTACTCTCCATGGCGGCTTCATTCGAGTCGCCGCTAATTTTTCAACATGTTGAAACATTTGCGGTGACCATAATGAGGCCGCAACTAGTTCCCAGAATGCGGGAACTCCTCAAGACCATGAAGGCAACTACCTGCAAACATGTGGCGACTGCATAGTCTCCTGCAGTCGCATAAAAAGTCGTATAAGTGGGACAGGCCCATTAGGTTGCTCACAGCCAAAGCAACAGTTGTTGCCATAAGCTTAAAAACTTGAAGATAAGAACTGATCTTCCAACTCCACATCATTTTCTAGAACTATTCCTATGTCCTTTGGTTCCTTTAATACTGAGAACTCCATTGATCTTCATCTTGAATCAGCATTGACTGAGACTTCACAGCCTCTTAGGTCCTGAATTTCTCTTCAGTTTATTCCTTCATGATTTAGCCCTTATACAATGCTGGGAATCCTAGTTCTAGGCTCCAAAACCAGTGTAAACATCGTCCCTGCATCTACTCCTTCAAGCCCTTTTAAATATTGCATATATCAGGGTTGAGACCCTTCTTCAGATTGTCAGAGGAGAGGGAAACTAGAGATATGGAAGAGCATCACCCATTCCTCAACACTTCTCTCCAAAGATGCTGCGTGTCCTGCTGAGTTACTCCAGCATTTTGTCTATCTTCGGTTTAAACCAGCATCTGCAGTTTCTTCCCACACAAATTAATGACTCAGTTTGTGGTAACGCTGTAATTATTTTATCAATGCAAGGGTTCCTATTATTTTATCAATGCAAGGGTTCCTATTAGTGACTCTTGCTTGGTCTCTCCTCAAACCTTCCGTTTCAAGTTGGTGCCTTACCAAAAGGCCAGGTTTGCATAAGCCGCGATAGATCTGATTTAATCAAGGATGGATTGAGACCAACCTGGGAAAATGGAGATCAATATCAACCAGACTCGCTCTCTCACACAAACTCTCTTACCTGACCTCAACGGCATCCTCCATCACTGTCATGTCCGTTTTGCATTTAGCTGAAGGGTTGATTGCTAGCTCAGCTGGGGGAATGACAAAGCTTTTACTCAGTGGCAGCCACATTCCTTCTCCTAGCGTGTAGGTAAACCTGAAAAACACAAAAAGCATATGTTCCAAGTATTCTGTGCACAAGAGGTTCAAGATCACAGAAGTTAACACACTGAAGTTAATACACAATTTCCTAATTTTAATGTTGATAATGAATCATTAGACCAATTCATCACACAGACCATATGAGAACAGGGACAGCATCGTGGTACAGTTGCTGTTGACAGCGCCAGAGACTCATGTTTGATTCTGACCATAGGTGCTGACTGTATGGAGTTTGTACATTCTCCCTGTGATCGTGTGCTCCAGTTTCCACTCACATACCAAATATGCGCAGGTTTTTTAGGTTAATTGGCTTCTGTAAATTGTCTCTAATGTGTAGGATAGAACTAGTCCATGGGTGATAATTGGTTGGCATGGACACAGTGGACCGAATGGCCTGTTGCCATGCTGTATCTTTAAAATACTTTGCACCATTGTCTCCATCTATACTTCACACTGTTTTAAGCAGCCAACATAATCAAAGACTTGTGCCAACCTGATCATTCCTTCATCTCCCCGCTCCCATCTGGCAGAAGGTACACAAGCTTGAAAGCACACACCCAACTCAGGTACAGCGTTTTCCCCATCCATTAGCAGGCTTCTGAATGATCCTCCACAAGCTTTGGCAATGTTCCATTCACCTTCACCCCATTGAGGACATTGGATTTTGCCTACGGAACGGATGCACTGCAATGCCGAGAATTATATTCTGCACCTTGTATTTTCTCCTTTGCTCTATCAATTGTAATTGAGTATGACTTGATTGTATTTATTTATAGTATATCTGATGTATTTGAATAGCATGTAAACAAAGCTTTTCATTGTACCTCAGTACATGTGACAATAATAAACCTAAACCTAATCATTGCTGTGCAATCCTATTCATGAAGTACAATCATAGGATGGCACAGTGGTAGAGTTGCTGCCTTAGAATGCCAAAGACCCGGGTTCTATCCTGCGGCCGCATGGGTTTTCTCCAGGTGCTCCAGTTTCCTCCGCATTCCAAGGATGTGCAGGTTTGTCGGTTAATGGGCTTCTGTAAATTGTCCCTGGAGCGTAGGATAGAACTAGTGCATGGGGCGATTGTTAGTTGGCATAGGACTCAGTGGGCCAAAGGGCCTGTTTCCAAACTATCTCCAAACTAAACTAAACTCATATCAGATCAGGTCAAAGCAGCAGTTCAAATCTCTGGGCCACTAATCTGGTGACTAGAAGTTATGAGCTGAGGAATTTGAATCAAATCACAAAATAAATCTGGACATCATTTTTCTTTAAGAGGTTGTCTCAGTAAGGAATGAAACTAGTGGAGTGTCGTCACACACTCATCTGGTTTACTAATGTCCATGAGGAAGGAAATGTGTTGTCCGTACCTGGCCTGTGCTTGCTTGGTAACAACCTCTTGAGTTCAATGCCAAATAAGATTGGACAACAAATGTTACATAGTGGCATCAATGGCAATATTTTTCCTTGAAATCTGCTTTTAGATAAACGGGATTCAATATTATTTTGTTGCCCTCTGCAGGCTGTCTCTCATCTTATGCCTTCTGGAGCTATAATCATGATTTGTGCACCTGACACAAACTAATGTCACCACCAGACTTTTGTTTGACCAAGATGATTTCTATATTGTTTCTGCAGATGGAAGGACTTGTGTAGCTTCTTCAATTTGGAAAGTTATTGTAAAGAGAATAACCAATGTGTCAATGAGTTGAGGCATTGAATACAAGAGTCAAAAAGTCAGGTTGCAACTTTATACACTTTGGTTAGGCCCCATTTGAAGTAGTGTGTGCAGTTGCGGTCATCCCATTACAGGAAAGATGTGTAGAAATGAACTGCAGGTACTAGTATATATCCAAGATAGATACAAAGCTCTGGAATAACTCAGCAGGTCGGGCAGCAGGATGGGTGGCATTTCGGGTCAGAACCCTCCTTCAGAAATGATGTGGTGTCTTCGGAGAGGATGTATTAGTTTACCAGAATGTTCGCTAGATTGTAGTGCTTTACCTATAAGGAGTGGTTGGACAAATTATATAAAAGACTAGCACAGCTTTAAGGTGAGAGGGGCAAAGTTTAAAGGTGACAAGCAATTTAATGTTTAATTTTACACACAGAGCAGTGGGTGTCTGGAACACGCTGCCAGGGTAATGGTAGAGGCACATATGATACAAGCATTGGTGAGGCTTTTAGAGATGCGTTATAAACAGGCAGAGAAGATTTAACTTGGCATAATGTTTAACACAGACATTCGGGTCAAAAGGCCTTTTCCTGTGCTGCACTGTTCTTTGTTCTATGTTATTCGTTAAACAAATACAGAAAATGCTGCACAAACAGGGTTAATGTTTCAGGTTGAAGACCATTTTTCAAGATTGAAATATCTTCAATCAGAAAGGTTAACAGTGCTTTGTCCAAAGGCAGTGCCTGGCCTGCAGAGTATTGCCTGCATTTTCCGTTTTATTTCAGACTTCCAGCCTTTGCAGTTCTTTCTGATTATCATAGCATCATACATCACCCATTTGTATCCTCCCCACATTTTCATCATCCCACCAGAAATCATCATCTCAAGCACACTGAGAACAAATTAAGGCAGTTATTTAATATTCTGACCAGCATCTCTTTGGAACATGGGAGGAAACGGGAATAACTGAAGGAAACCCATGTGTGCACAGGGAGAACGTTCAAGTTGCAAAATCATTTGTGGAATGAGAAGGTAGTCAAAATTGAAGGGATTGTTTTACAGAGCTGGTTAAATGGAGCAGAGGTATTTTGGAACACATAGAAGAGTACAGCACAGAGGCAAGTCCTTTGGCCCACAATGTTTCTGCTGAACATGATGTGAAGACCAACCCTTATCTCCCTGCATATAATCCATATTTCTCTATTTCATATCCATGTGCCCATCCAAAGGTTCATTGTGCCAATATCACATCTACCTCCAAGACATTCAACACCACCTGTATAAAAATAAAAAAATAAAAAAAATTGTCCCACATATCTCCTTAAACCTTTGCCCCTCTTACCTCAAAGCTGTGCCTTCCAGTATTTGATATTTCCATTCTAGGAAATAGGTTCTAAGTGTCTACCCTATCAATAACTTTCATCTATTACATGGTTCCATCAGGTCATCCTGCAATCTCTTTAGTGTTTCAGAGAAACAATCCAAGCCTGTCCAAAATCTCCCTGTAGCTAATACCCATAACCCAGGTATCACTCAGGTAAACCTCCTCTGCACCCTTTCCACAGCCTTCACCACCTTCCTGTAATGGGGTACCCCGAACTGAAAACAATACTTCAATTGCATCTTAACCAAAGTCCTACAAAGCTGTAATACAATTTGTGACGACTACCAGAATGCAAGTTAGCTCCTTACTTATCAACCGTTTAAGAAGTAAAGGACCTCAGTTCGCTGGTCAATCCAGACATCTAAGGAAGGTGATGGCTGGAGTCCCGCAGCAGCCTGGGGCTTGCCTCGATTGGGGCACCGCTCATAAGAACTAGGACTGGACTTTGAAAATGGTGCCAAAACATGCCGTTTATTGCATGTGGAATCAGTAGACAATTTCTGCATACTTGCTAATCAGGGATGCAATTTCACTATGCATTTGGACATTGCACGTGACAATAAAAGTACCATTGAACGATTTTAAAATGGTATTAAGCAAAACAAATAGGATTATTATTTGAATGATCCTATCAAATTGTGTAAACATAATGTAATGTTTTTTGATTTAATATTGTTCCTACCATAGCATTCTGTATACTTTTGGTTGCCTCAACATACGAGGATGGGTTGAGAAATGGGTAAGGAAACGTCTCAATGACAATAGGAAATCACACTCATGTATTGTTTACTGCGGAGGCGTTCCCGAGGTACCGTGATGCTTACTAGGAAGTCTCGCGGGTCTCCGGTGCCGGGTCGGCCGGGCCGGTGACCCACCCAAAGGCTCGTCGGTCGGCCTGACTGGGAGGGAGTGTGGGCCGGTAGGAGGGTGTACCGCACTAATGCCTCCAGCGCCATTAAGGTCGGCTACAGGAGGCATCCCAGGACACAAAGATGGCCAACCAGACTTTGGACTTTGAATAATGGCATCAAAAACAGCAGCATGTGTAATATATGCACACAAAAATTCACTGTGCAGTCGCATCTGTAAAAATATAGCACTATTCACTATTGAAAAGAAAATTAAAGATAAGCCACAGACAGAGCCATTCAATCCATAACAATAGTTTAGGATAGACCCAGACACTAAGATGCAAGGCTACAAGTTCAGGAATAAGGAAAACTTTAAACAAATACAAGGTAATATACATTCATAGTATGGAACTACTCAGTTGATCAGCTAGCATCAGTGGAAAGCTTCAGGTTTGGGACTCTTCATCAGAAGTTCTCATGCAGGTTCCCAGACAAGAGTTAACAGTTTGTCTTTCCACAGATGCTGCCTTTCCTGCTGGGTTTTTAAGCATTTTCTGTTTTTATTTCAGATTTTCAATATCTACATTTTCCGCCCACATCCCAAAGAAGTGCAGGTTTGTATGTTAGTTGACCTCCAAGTTCTCCATATTGTCTTGTTTATTTACATGCTGTATCTTTCCATTCAATTTAAGCCTTGCATTTGAAGGTCATTCACGATGGGAGGCATGGTATTGTTGTGTGATCTCTCATTAATCAGACGAGACAATCTGATGAAATGATTGATGGGTCTTATTCTTAAAATAAGTGGATATTACAAACATCTTGTTTTGATTAAGAATCTTTCCCAATCTGCCTCATGGCAATAAAATAACGTCTTTATTGTTACGGATGCAGATTGGATGGAAGTACCTGCAAATAAATTACAACCGAGAAAAATATAACATGCACAAGTGAAACTACTTAGTTATATTTTATGAGACAATGATAGTGTTGTAATTATTGAACTTTGTTGTTTTCTGCAAGTAAACCAAGCTTCAGGGCACTTCAAGCATAGCATTTACAAGGATCGTAAAAGGGTGACTTGCAGCAAAGAAAAAACTATTATTGTTCTTTTTCATGGATGAGAAGAAATATAGAAGATAAAATGTGTTTAATGTGTCTGAAGTTTCATAGAGGATAAATAGAATTTAAACAACTGAACAGACGGGAGCTTATTTCAGTAATAAAAATGGCAGATGTCTTCAAGACTATGAAAACATTGCTGAAGTGAATATTGCAGCAATGCTTCTGCAACATGGCAGGTCAGCAAATATATAACAATGAAAAATAATCAACTCTGGAAAAAACTCTTACCCTAACAATATTTGAATGTGGAAGATGCAAATTACAGGGTGGATTCATTATGTGAGTAGAAGATGCAGTTAAATGGAAGCTACATACGAGTCCAAAAGTTATACATTATTCTGAGCTGGAAAAGAAGGAACTTAAGCAGGAAAAGGCCACTGTGCACACTCTGCTAGTCAATGAGATCAGACTGAGCAAGTTCAGCAGTGTTGGTTTATTTTTGTCACGTATCTAGGTACAATGAAAAGCTTTGTCTTGCATGCTGTCCAAACCGATCAGAAATACCATACATGAATACAATCAAGTGAAACTCAAGTACAATAGATAGAGCAAAGGGGAAGATAGAGTGCAGAATATAGGTCTTGTTATTATAGCAAATCAATTGCATAACAAAGTCTAATGTACTTACTAGGGTAGAGGTGAAATGGACAGTACCCTAGCCTTTTGAAGGACCATTCGGAAGACTGATGGTAGAGGGGATGATCCCATTCCAGAGTCTGGTGGTGCGCACCTCCAGACTTCTGTGCCTTCTGTCAGCTGGGAGCGGGGAGGTGGAATGACTGGGGTGGGACAAGTCTTTGATTATATTGGCTGCTCTTCCGAGGCAGCCTGAAGAGTAGATGGAGGCTGCCTCTGGTCTGTGAGATTGCTACTTCTACAACTTTGCAATTTCTCAGTCTTCAGCAGAGCTGTTTCCAAACCCAAGTTGTGTGGCAACCCAATAGGATGCTTTCTATGGCGCATCTGTAAAGTTTGTAAGAGTCACCAGAGTCATGCCAAATTTCCCCAGTCTCCTCAGGAGTTGAGGCATGAGTGTGGCTTCTTGGCATTCATATCAATGTGGTTCATCCACGACAGATCATCAGTAATATTAACAGCAAGGAACTTGAAGATCTCAACCATTTTGACTTCTGCACCATCCATGTACACCATTCTTCCTGAAGTCGATAACTCGCTCCTTTGTCTTGCTGACATTGAGGAGGAGGTTGTTGTCCTGATGCCGTGTCATTCAGTTCTCTATCTATCTATATATTAGCCAAAGAATCGGATCAGTCGCCTCAGACCAAGTCAGCACCAAAGATCAAGTATAGCCCCCTTCCTTGTAGGAATCTCAACCAACTCTATATTTTAAACTCAGACTTTTAAACTCTAGAGAGAATAAGTCCACGAGACACAGGAACAGGAGCAGGCTATCCAGCTCTTTGACCCTCCTTCACACTCCAGCAAAACCATGGCTAATCCAACTACCTGAACTCTTTCCATAAATTTAAATCCCTTGCTGATTAAAAGTCTATCTCAGCTTTGGATATATTCAAGAATTCAGCTTATTTGGCTTTCCACAGCCTTAACCATTTGGCCATTTGACATAACACATTATTGCTCTTCTCAACCTTACATGGACACCCCCTTATTCTGAGACTAAGCCCTCTAGTGCAAGACTGAGACTTAACATCATGAGATATTAAATAATGTGCATTTAATATGTGCAGATTTAACATAATGAGCTTACATATTATTGCCTCTCACTCTTATAAACACCAATTCACCAAGAGCTATTCATCGGGTCAGGCCAAATTTCTGGAGAAAATGGATAGGTGAAGTTTCGGGTCAGGACCGTTAAGGGTCCCAATGTGAAACATCACCTATCCATGTCCTGGAGAGATGCTGCTTGACCTGTTGAGTTACTCTAGCACTGTATTTTCTTCTCCAAATTGTCTTGTCTTTAATTAAGTTAAAAAGGGACAAAAGTCGTGCAGATTAGTCTCTTGTACTTTGCAGAGTTTTACTAAAATGTCCATACTTTGACACTTGAAATGGAGGCCATTATTGCATTAAATTTCCTGATTATTGCTGCACTTGTATGGTTGTACTCTGTGCGCCACGTGCAAAGAGCTCCATATCCAAACGTCTCTGTTCAAATAAGCACGTTTCATCATTCCTCCTTCCAAAGTGAACCACATAATATTTTCTCCATTTGCCAACTATTATTCACAAAATCGACCTGTCAATCTCGCTGTGTAAACTCTAGCTGTTCATCTCTCCAATGTAATCGACCACCTACCGCCTGCTACTAACTAACTGGTCATAAGCTAGTTCCTTCATTCAGTTTATTATCCCTAGATTTCCAAGCCCTGAAGCCATTGTTCGACCCAGTAGAAAACATTCAAATGCAAGTGGGATTAATGAGGAATAAATTAGCTTTCTCAAGGCATTAAGCTAGCTGTTTTTTTAAGCGGGGAGCTGTTCGTAAAGTGAACTCCTGTCAATCATTTCTTGATGCCGCATTGAAAACCCCAGATTTTCCTGACAATCTTTATCCTGGACAAACTGCTGAGTCAGCATTCCTGTCTATCAGTTCATCTATCTCACTCTGTGCAGAATCCAGCAGTGAGCTCCTACTAATAATCCACACCTCACTGATGTCAGTTGTCAGCCTTCCATCAATCTCCAAAATCTCTTCTGAAAAACATTCATCAGTGCTTGTTAAGGGCATTTAATAGTTCTGATTGCCTCCATTATATCCAACACTTAATCTCCTGCTGATTTAAGAACCATTGACAAAATTGACTTGGTTCATGTAATTCTAAAAATGAAATCATTCAAAATGCACTGCCAATTTTCAAACACATTTGTCAACTTGCTCTAATGATGGTCCAGATTTGAAACATCACCTATCCACGTTCTCCAGAGATGCTGCCTGACCTACACCGCTACTCCAGCATTGAGCTTTTTTGTAAATCAGCATTTGCAGTTCCTAGTTTCTACTCTCGAAATCAAGGGATATGGGTAAAAGCAGGGACAGGGTACTGATTCTAGATGGTCAGCAATGATCATATTCGGCTCAATGGGCCGAATGGTCTACTCCTGCGAATGTGCAAGTAGGATAACATAGAACGTGTGAATTGGTGATCGTTTGGCTGCGTGGACTCAGTGAGCAAAAAGGCCTGTGTCCATGCTGTATCTAAAATTAAATCCACACAAAAGAAAAACAATGTTTCTTCTCCATTTCAAAGTAATTAGTGAGCTTTTGATAGAGGTTTCTGATAGGAATCATAAATGATGAGATTAGAAACTCCAGTCTAACATTCCCACAAAATATAATTATGTATAAAATACATTTATGCAGAATAATAGCAAAATACAATGCTTATTCATTTGGTAAACAAACTACCTCCTTGAAGCATGATTTTCTCTCTGATGATTATCCAAGTTTAAATCTTTAAATGTGCAGGCTGTATCTTTCAAAGTAACAAAGAGGTTGAAAATAATGGCCCAAAAAATGAATGGTTCAGCACATGCATTTGCAACTAAGTTGCAGAAAAACAACTTTAAATGTACTTAATATTAATCTAAGTGGATAACAGGCAATTCTTGAAGGTTATCCATAATCAAATTGGCAAGGCCACCCATAATAACCATATAACAATTACAGCACGGAAACAGGCCCTCTTGGCCCTTCCAGTCCATGCCGACCATTTATTTTCCCCTAGTCCCATCTACCTGCACTCAGACCATACCCCTCCATTCCCTTCCCGTCCATATACCTATCCACTTTACTTTTAAATGTTAAAATCGATCCTACCTCCACCACTTCTGCTGGAAGCTCATTCCACACAGTCACCACTCTCTGAGTAAAGAAGTTCCCCCTCATGTTACCCCTAAACTTCTGTCCCTTAATTCTCATGTCATGCCCTCGTTTGAATCTTCCCTACCCTCAATGGGAAAAGCTTATCACGTCAACTCTGTCTATCCCTTTCATCATTTTAAATACCTCAATCAAGTTCCTCCTTAACCTTCTGCGCTCCAAAGAATAAAGACCTAACTTGTTCAACCTTTCTCTGTAACTTAGTTGCTGGAACCCTGGCAACATTCTAGTAAATCTCCTCTGTACTCTCTCTATTTTGTTGACATCCTTCCGATAATTAGGCGACCAAAATTTTACACCACACTCCAGAATTGGTCTCACCAATGCCTTGTACAATTTTAACATTACTTCCCCACTCCTATATTCAATGCTCTGATTTATAAAGGCCAGCACACCAAAAGCTTTCTTTACCACCCTATCCACATGTGATTCCACCTTCAGGGAACTATGCACAGTTATTCCTAGAACCCTCTGTTCCACAGCATTCCTCAATTCCCTACCATTTACCATGTATGTCCTATTTTGATTTGTCCTGCCAAGATGTAGCACTTCACACTTATCAGCATTAAACTCCATCTGCCATCTTTCAGCCCACTTTTCCAAATGGCCCAAATCTCTCTGTAGACTTTGAAAATCTACTTCATTATCCACAACACCACCTATCTTAGTATCACCTGCATACTTACTTATCCAATTTTCCACCCCATCATCCAGATCATTGATGTACATGGCAAACAACAGTGGATCGAACACAGATCCCCGAGGCACCCCACTGGTCACTGGCTTCCAACCTGACAAACAGCCATCCACCATTACTCTCTGACATCTCCCATTCAGCCACTGTTGAATCCATCTTGCTACTCCGCCATTAACACCCAAAAATTGAACCTTCTTAACCAACCTTCCATGGGGAACCTTGTCAAAGGCCTTACTGAAATCCATATAGATAACATCCACTGCTTTACCCTCATCAATTTCCCTAGTAACCTCTTCAAAAAATTCAAGGTTTGTCAAACATGACTTTCCAGGCACAAATCCATGTTGACTGTTCCTGATCAGACCCTGTTTATCCAGATGCTTATATATATTATCTTTAAGTATCCTTTCCATTAATTTACCCACCACTGACGTCAAACTAACAGTTCTATAATTGCTAGGTTTATTCTTTGAACCCTTTTTAAACAATGGAACAACATGCGCAGTACGCCAATCCTCCGGCACTATTCCCGTTTCTAACGACATTTGAAATATTTCTGTCATGGCTCCTGCTATTTCTACACTAACTTTCCTCAATGTCCTAGGGAATATCCTGTCAGGACCTGGAGACTTATCCACTTTTATATTTTTCAAAAGTGTCAGTACTTCCTCCTCTTTGAATCTCATAGTTTCCATAGCTACTCTACTTTTTCCCCTTAACTCACAGAGTTCAATATCCTTCTCCTTGGTGAATAGCGAAGAAAATAAATTGCTCAATATCTCCCCCATCTCTTTTGGCTCTGCAGATAGCTGTCCATTCTGGCTCTCCAATGGTCCAATTTTATCCCTTGTTATCCTTTTGCTATTAATATAGCTGTAGAAACCCTTTGGATTTACTTTCATCTTTCTTGCCAAAGCAACCTCATATCTTCTTTTAGCCTTTCTAATTTCTTTCTTAAGATTCTTTTTACATTCTTTATACTCCTCTAGCACCCCATTTACTCCATGCCTCCTATAATTATTGTAGATATCTCTCTTTTTTCAAAACAAGTGTCCAATTTCCCTTGAAAACCATGGCTCTTTCCTATTGTTACTATTTCCTTTCAACCGAACAGGGACATAAAGATTCTGTACTCTTACAATTTCCCTTTTAAATGTCCTCCATTTCTCTTCTACATCCTTCCCATAAAACAAAATGGCCCAATTCACAACTTTTAAATTCTTACACATTCCCTCAAAGTTAGCCTTTCTCAATCAAAAATCTCAACCCTAGGTCGAGTTCTGACTCTCTCCATAATTATATTGGAACTAATGGTATTGTGATCACTGGTCCCTAAGTGCTCACCAACGCATACCTCCGTCACCTGACCTGCCTCATTTCCTAACAGGAGGTCCAGCACTGCCCCTTCTCTGGTCGATACCTCTATGTATTGCGGCAAAAAACTATCCTGCACACATTTTACAAACTCCAAACCATCCAGCCCATTTACAGAATGCGTTTCCCAGTCTATTTTTGGAAAATTGAAATCTCCCACAATCACTACCTTGAGCTTAATACTAATATCTGCTATCTCCTTACATATTTGCTCTTCCAATTCTCGCTCCCCATTTGGCGGTCTATAATACAACCCTAAAAGTGTTGCTACACCATTCCCACTTCTCAGTTCCACCCAAATAGCCTCCCTAAATGAGCCCTCTAATCTATCCTGCCAAAGCACCGCTGTAATATCTTCTCTGACAAGCAATGCAACACCTCCACCTCTGGTCCCTCCAATTCTATCACACCTGAAGCAACGAAATCCTGGAATATTTAGTTTCCAATCACAACCCTCCTGCAACCATGTTTCACTGATTGCCACAACATCATATTTCCACGTGTCAATCCAGGCTCTAAGTTCATAATAATAGGTCTTGGTGTACCATGTGGTTATGGTGTGGCTCACCTAAGACGGTGTGCCCACCTTGATTTAATTTATTTGATGGTGCATTGGCAGTTTATAATGTGCAGCAGTGAGGGGGAACTTCTGTGTCACTCCAGTTGCTGCGGGGACTGGAAACAGCAGGGCACTTCCCCCCCCCCCCCCCCCCCCCCCCCCCCATTCGGCTGGGGATGAATTAAGATGCACTGTGTCATCCATGCTGTGCTTTAAAGACGGCGAAAAGATTGGAGCTGCTGCAATGTCAGAGAGTGGGAGGAAGAGCCTAGTGTGGGACATTCGGAAGTCACTGCTCACCTTGTCAGCTATAGAGCTCTTTCACATCACCAAAGAGATGGGTTCAACGACAGATGGGGACCTGTCTGAACTCCATGAAGGAGACCATGAAGGCTGCTTCGACAAAATCAGTTCATTCATGTACAGTAAGCATTTGTTAGAGTCAGAAGACAGTGGAATGTCTGAATTGTTGTGCTTGAAAGATGCTATTAATGATATTGTATAGACCCAAAATGTATGGTGTTTGCCAGAGCTAGAAATACAACCCATAGGTGCTCATGGAGATACTACTAACCAAATGTTCCAAGTCAGTTCTACTTTGCCAAACAGTGATGCTTTCACAACTGACCGTACTACCTACTGCTGTATCTGACTCCACAAACGCAGTTACTGGCAATGCTCACTAGCTATGAGGAGCTTGGTAAAAGGCTGAAACAAAGCATTATGGTACGGACAACTCAGTCACCAGAAGACTCTCCGCCATTAGCAGCACAGGCTAATAAGTCTCAAAGTGACTCATCATCCCACAACCCGACAGTTGTCCGACCCATTCGAGAGGGGATGATTTCCATAAGAGATCTCGCCTATCTCCAGAGAAGGGAGTTTAAGGTACAAGGGGGCCAGGTTGGTGATCATTCACCAGACATCAGTTATAGCAATGTCTGTAAGCAAGTAGAGGAAGGGATCAAAGAAGGCTTCCATGATGCAGAGATAGTTCATGGTGTGCTGCAGATTATAAAACCTGGAATTTTTAAAGAGATGCTAATGAACAAGGATGACTTGACTGTGACGGAACTCAAGGGATTTCTCCAGGCTCACCTAAGAGAAAAAAACAGTACAGAGTTATTCCAAGAGTTAATATGTGCCAAGCAGGAGGAGAATGAGACACCACAACAATTCCTCTATCGTGTCATAGGTTTGAAGCAACGTGTCCTATTCACATCAAAACTGTCAGACGCAGGTATAAAATACAGTGCAGCTACTGTTCAAGATGGCTTCCTACAAACAGTTTACCAGGGATTAGGCTACAAACACAGTGACCTACGCAGAGAAATAAAATCTCTCGTCCAGTGGTGAAGTGATGAGACAATACTGCTCCAGGTAATGAGAATCACCAGTGAAGAAAGTGAGAGACAAAAGAGGATAGGTCCTTTTCGTCGGCAGGCTGCATTTCATGCACATGGTGCACAGTTTGAGCCAAATACAGCAAAAGAACAGTGCAAGCAAGCAAGAGAGCGTGGCGCCAATAGTAAAGACAGACCCAATTAAAGAGCTTACAGCCAAAGTATATGAGCTCACGTATGATTGACGCCATGAAACGACAAATAAAGCCACAACCAACAGATGTGAGGAACCAATATTCTCAAAATAAAATGAGACCCAGGAGAGATAAACCATACTGTTGTCCAAAATGTGTTGAACAAAACCGCCCAAGACTGTAACCATTGTTTCTCATGTGGGGAGGAAGGCCACAGATCTATTGGCTGCTAAAAGAAACAGAAGAGTCAGGGAAACTTGAACCGGTCGCTGCAGGGGGGCGCCCAGTGATCGGATCTGAGAAACGTCCCCAAACTCAAACTGATTGTGATGACAACAATACAGATCTTCCTTTGTCCACTACTTCAGAAGTAGCGAGCACACAGTACAATGACAAACAAAGCAAATCATTTTTTCAGTTCTCTTTTGAACCACAATGTACCAAATATAAAGCTGTCGCCAACATGATAGGAAAGAAGGCTCTGATACAATGTAATCTAAGTGGTTTGACGGTAACTGCATTGCTCGACACAGGTTAGTATTATCTGCCGTGCCTGAAAGATCTAAATCTAAAACAGTCGACCAGTGTCTGAGATCATTGAGGAACTGGATGAGCTAAATGTTTTTGCAGTCAATGGAGAGCTCATTCCTTTTGATGGATGGGTTCCTATAATGACCAACCTACCTGGGATTGAGGACCCAAGTTTTGCCATCAGTGTCCCATTCTTAGTCAGCAGCTTGACCATGGAAAGACCGTTGATTGGTTTTAATGTTCTTCAGCAGCTTGTTGAAGGACAGCCAGAAAGGTTAGTACCTACTCTGATACAGTTGTTTCAGAATGCCATTGGTGTTTCAAGTGAGAAAGCAGAAGCAGTGGTGAGTTTTATTCAGACAGTGGAGCCAAGCATGCCACAAGGATGTCTAAGAACTGGTGCAAAGGACGTGGTCGTTCCAGCTGGACAAGTCAGCTGGGTGAGATGCCGGGTTCCCCCAACCATGAACTCCTATGGCCATCTGGTGTTGTTCGAATCAGACGAAGGCAGTCAGCCTTTGGATCAGCTAGATCTAGGAGCAGGTTTGGTTGAAATGCAGAATCCGTTAAAACCATATGTCACCATTGCTGTTGGCAACAACACCAGCCATGACATTATCTTGCCACGTAGACAGCCCTGGGCACCTTACAGCATGTTGAAAGGGTTGTGGAAGCTGACCCTCCAAGAAAAGTGGCATCCATGACAACAGTCAGCGGGTCACCTCTGAACTTCCTCAACCAACTCCCTCACTGTGGCATCCGCTCGTGCACCTTGATCGCCTGGAGGATAATCAGCAAGAGGTTGTCCGGAAAATGTTATTTGATGAGTCTAAAGCCTTTGCCAGAGATGAAAATGATATTGGATGCAACCCAAGCCTGCAAATAGTAATAAATCTGAAAGATGACATTCCTGTGCAGAGAGCGTACACATCCGTCCCAAAACCGCTGTTGAGAGAGGTAGAGGAATATGTTCAAGATCTCCTTGTCAAGGGATGGATTGTGAAATCTAGGTCCTCCTATGCCGCTCCAGTTGTGTGTGTGCGGAAGAAAGACGGTACACTACGCCTCTGCATAGATTATCGTCTATTGAATCAGAAAACAGGTGCCGGATAGACACCCACTGCCTCGAATACGAGACTTGCTGGACACCTTGGGTGGTTACTCGTGGTTTAGCATCCATGACCAGCATAAGGCCTACCACCAGGGTTTCGTGGCTGAAGGTTCACGTCATTTCACTGCTTTCATCACACCCTGGGGTTTTATGAGCGGGAAGGATCCCGTTTGGCCTATCAAACGCGCCAGCAGCATTCCAGAGAAGTATGGAGGAGATGTTGAGTTCTCTGAGGGATGAGTGCTGTATACTCTACCTTGATGACATCCTCTGCTACTCGCGGTCATTTGAAGATCACATAGAAGTGGTCCGCAAGGCTCTCCAAGCTTTGCAACATCAAGGGGTAAAGCTCCGATCTGAAAAGTGTGAGTTGTTCAAGCAAGAAGTTCGCTACGTTGGCCGCCTTGTCTCTGCTAACGGTATTCGAGTTGATCCCAAGGACGTGAATGCTGTGCTGGCTTTGAAAGACAAAACACCACGACGGTAGGTGATTTGAGAAGGGTTCTCGGCTTTCTCAGTTACTACAGGACATGCATTCAAAACTTCTCAAAGATAGCAAAGCCATTGTATGAGATGCTCCAAGAGAAATCCTCAATTCAAGTCCAGTCTCGACAAGGTAAAGCCAAGGGACCCCAACTGTCATCCAGGCACCCATACAGTGGACTGCTGAACATCAAAGTGTACTCGAGAGACTGATTGACATGTTAACACATCCACCGGTTTTGGCATACCCAACCTTCGACAGGCGTTTCGTCTTGCATACCGATGCATCAGAGCAAGGTCTAGGAGCTGTCCTCTACCAGCAACAGGAGAGCAAGCTGCGAGTCATTGCGTATGGGTCACGGACTTTGACAGCTGCAGAGAGGAACTACCATATGCATAGTGGCAAGTTGGAGTTCCTTGCACTTAAGTGGGCAGTGTGCGAGAAATTTAGGGACTACCTCTATTATGGGACTACCTCTATCCACACTTTACCATCTTCACTGACAACAACCCACTTACTTACATCATGAGCACTGCCAAACTCAATGCGGTTGGTCACCGGTGGGTGGGAGAACTGTCAGACTTCCATTTTGATATCAGGTACAGACCAGGAAGAGTCAACATGGACGCAGATACTCTGTCCCGAGTCCCTCTTGATATTGACCAGTACATGTCAACGTGCACAGAGGAGTTGTCGCAGGATGTAGTGAATGCAGCTTGGGAAGGAAGTCAAGCAGCCCAGAGGAAATTTGTGGCATGGATAGCCGTTCTTGCTGTCTCCTCTCAAGATGTTGTCCTACAGCCCCGCGCCCCGCTACACAGTATTAGTCATGACCACTTGGTCCAAGCTCAAAGAGAGGATCCCGAGATAGGAGAGATCTTAAAGCTCAAAGAGATGAACAGCAAATTGACAGACGACATCAGAAGGACTGTGAAAGGAACCGCATGCAAGTTTCTGCATGAGTGGAGCAGGTTGCACATCGAGGATAGATTGATGTACCGAAGAACAAGTAGGAAACAATTAGTACTTCCTCTGAAATACGAACCCGTGGTATTAAAGCACCTCCACGACAACATGGGACATGTGGGCATGGAGAGAGTTCTTCACCTCGCCAGGGAGAGGTTTTACTGGCCCTACATGAAAAGGTGTGTTGAGGACTATGTAACAAAGAAGTGCAGTTGCATCAAACAGAAGAAGCCTACAGTCCATGTGCGTGCACCAATGAGCGGTCTGAGGTCTAACTCACCCCTGGAAATGGTTTGTATCGACTTCTTACACCTGGAAAGGAGCAAAGGGGGCTACGAGTACATCCTAGTAGTAATTTACCATTTTACAAGGTTTGCTCAGGCCTACCCTACAAAAAACAAGTCTGGCCGGAAGGCAGCTGAACGGATTTACACGTTCACACTGCCCACGTTTCAGATTCCCAAACAAGCTCCATCGTGACCAAGGACGTGAATTCGAGAATGAACTGTTTCGAACCCTTGGCCAGCTCTCTGGAGTAGGACATTCCCGAACATCCCCATATCACCCGCAAAGTAATCCAGCAGAGCGATTCAATCGAACCTTGCTGCAGATGCTGCGAACACTGACAGACATAGAAAAGGAGATATGGAAAGAACATCTCCCACAGGTTGTACATGCGTATAACTGCACCCGCCATGAGTCCACTGGCTATTCCCCTCACTATCTTCTTTATGGTCGACACCCTCGCCTTCCTGTGGATCTCTTGTTTGGGTTGGCTGAAGAAATAGATCCAGTGATGCACAAAGGTTATGCTGAGAAGTGGCAAAAAAGGATGGCGGAAGCATACCGCATTGCTAACAACAACAGTCTGTCTTCAAGTGCAAAAGGAAAGTCCTACTATGATCAGAAGGTGAGAGGAGTGGTCTGAAGCCTGGGGATAGAGTGTTGGTTAGAAATCTGGGAGAGCGAGGCGGGCCTGAGAAACTATGTTCCTACTGGGAAAAGAGGATATATGTAGTTAAGGAACAAGTCTCAGACAACCCAGTGTATGTTATTTATCCAGAAAACGATGGCAAAGGAGACTGAGGATGCTGCAGAGAAACCTGCTTTTACTGGTCCATGATTTACCAGTGGAATTCCCATCGCAGCAGACCAAACCAACTTCAAAGCCACAGATGCAAAGGAAACCTCAGCTGAGGAGTGACATAAGAGACAGAACCGAGAATGCAGAGACATCTGACTCGGATGATGAGTCAGGAGGAGGTTATTGGTTGAGGATACCCCTAAGTCAGGCTGAGCCAAGGACAACAGCTATGCCTGAGAGAATGCCAGCTCAGACTCCTAGTAAACCTGCCAGAATCCAACATGAGCAAGCACAAAGAACACCCACTCGAGTGACCCGACACAGGGATGAAGGTTCATTCATATCAGTCGGAAAACATGGAAGAAGTCAAGAATGGATGGTGGTCCAAATATCACCTGAAAGGGACTTGAGGCCACCAGAAGCTGAAATACAGCCACAGGATCAAGGGAAAAGACACTTAACAGATGAGGGCGAACTACAACAGGAGGATGATCAGGACATTCCCCATTACACTGAACAAGATGAGAAGATTGTTGCAGACCTCGAGGAGCACTCTCTCTTACACTCTGAACCTGGATCCCCTGTTACACTGAGACGGTCCATAAGGGAAAGATGGCCAGTCCAAAGGCTCACCTACTCATCTCTTGGTCATCCGACCTATCAACCATTTCCTGCTGTGAACACTATTGGCACGTACCTCATGCCCTCTACTCACCCACTGTACAGGCCATCATTCCAGTGTGCACCCATGGCCCAATATTCATAATTGCCATGTACGGTACAAGGTTATTGAGAATGAACAGTGGTGATGTAATCAAACTAGATCATATATTTTTTTTGGTTGAAGATTTTGAATATTGTAAATATTTTTGAGTCTGTGAAAGATTGTTGATTATTTTCAATGGAGCCACTTTTGTTGTTGGGGAGCGTGTGGCGCACATAAGGCGGTGTGCCCACCTTGATTTAATTTATTTGATGGTGCATTGGCAGTTCATAATGTGCAGCAGTGAGGGGGAACCTCTGTGTCACTCCAGTTGCTGTGGGGACTGGAAACAGCAGGGCACTTCCCCCCCCCCCCCCCCCCCCCCAATGTCTTTGATATTGAGAGTGCACAATACTTGGAAGGCTAATTACATTGAATCCAAATTTAGGAGCATTTGACATTTGATTCCAATCAAAAATTAAAATTTAATTAATTTTGAATATTTTAAAGTTTCATTCAAAAACAAATTGAACAAACATTAAAGTAAACATTTTAAAATTGCAGCATCCCATTCTTATCCTCCATCACACACTTTCCTCTCATTTGAATGCACATGTGCTAATTTCACAGGTAGATTCTCAGCAAAAGTGAGGAAGATTTCAATACATTTTTGCTCCATCTCTGGACTCAACGTGAAATCCAGAACCGAGTGCTGTCCCAGCTCAAGACAAGTTTAGGATAGCTGCATCGAACAAAGTGCTGGAGTAACTCAATGGGTCAGGCAGCATCTCAGGAAAACATGGATCAGCCACGTTTTGCGACAGAACCGTTCTTCAGACTCAGCATTTGCATGTCATTCCCAAGCTTGGTGAAAACTTAATAATGCAGTAGATAGAACTATTGGCATCAGTTAGCAAGTTATGGACCCACACAGCCTCACTTTTCTACACAAACAGATTTTGATGTTACACCTTTCCACTCTGCTGCAGACCTTTCAACCTTTCCTATTTGGAGAGAGCAGGTCCAGGAATGCTGATCTAATGACATTTAATCCAAATTTAGGAGCATTTGTCATTAACAATGAATAATGCAAAGGTCATGAAAACATAATTACAACCAAATATCAAGGAAATTCAGTAGAGTTCAAGGTTTAGTCACCCTAAAGCTTGTTCAGCAACCATGTTTTGTAGTTATGCATCTTAGAATTACACACATTATAAAATCAGCAAGGCATGCTTCTAAAACTCTTAACTTGGCATAAAGCTTGCCTCTCCTGCATACTTGAGAACTATTTGTCATCCAGGATCTTGTGAACATCCTAGACAGGTCAGCCCACATACCAGGTGTATAAAGTTAAACGGGACTGTGCAGCCCAAGGTGGCTATATTTAACCTTTTTAAACCAACTCACTTTATTGATATAAGCAACACTGGCCATGGAGTCCAATCAACAAACCATTGATTACAATGATTACTACAATAGGGCTGCAGCTGACAGGCAAGGAGGAAGTAGGACAATATTCCAGACAACTGCATGTAGTTGATTGAAACAGCTAAACAGACCCTTTGGCCATCCGAGTCCATGCCATCCATCAATCACCCATTCACAACAGTTCTATGTTATTCCACTTTCTCATCCACTCACAACACATGAAGGATAATTTGCTGAGGTCAATTAATCTACAAGTCTTTTGGATGTGGGAGGAAACCAGAGAAAACTGTTTCGAAGAAGAGCAGGAAAGTTATTCCAGCCAATGTTTAAACAGGATTCAGTAATTACCCCCATAAAAACAGCCATCGGGCTATCTGTGGACAGGAGTAGCTGATGTTAGTTTATACAAAAAAAAATACAAAGTGCAAGAATAACACAGCAGGTCAGGGAGAATCTCTGGAAGAAATTGATAGGCATGATTCAGGCCAGGATTGGTAGATACAGGTGAGGGGGAGTTTTGTTTAGTTTAGTTTATGGATGGACAACGGCAAGGATGAAAAGACAAAAGGGTGTCAGACAAGGAAGGGAGGAGTGATACATGCACCCAGGGAAGGGATATAGGATGGAGGGAATACAAGGAATGGAAAAGGAGTGCATATTGGGTTGGAGCACAGGCAAAAGGGAGATGGGGGCTTAATCTGGATACTATCACATTGATGTTTGAAGGACTTTGCTTCATTCATGTCAGCTGCATCACATATTACATCACAAGACTGACCGCAGTTCAAAAACATGTTATTGAAAAATGCCGAGTAAACATTTTTGTTTATTCCCTCCCATTACAAGCAAATCCATTGACAATGAAAATCTCAACACTGAACTAATCCTCTCCAAGCTATAGGATACAAGAAAACAAGGTCACATACACCAACAAAATTAATCCTCCCAAAAGATTGTCAATAGACTGATTTGCATCAGTTAATTAAAGTTTAGACTAGTTATCCATTCATTTGCCCTCACGATTCAGCTCTTGCTTTCTGTTACACACAAATTCTCTCCCTTTACCATTATCTGGAAGAACAACCATGCTAAATAGAAAGCCCAATTGTCTCAGTCTATTCCTGTAGCATAACTACTGTATTGATTATTTTCTATGAGGCAGTTTCAATCATTATCTGAAAGGCTTTTATTGGATCACTGAAGCAGTATCACTTTGCTTTCCATGAAGAGCCATCACCAAATATCATGCAAAGTAACATTTGAAAAGAACACTTTCATTGGTCAATTACATTCGTTCGGTGTCCCTTTACGTTAGTTTCCCAATCCCATAAAGAATGCTTGTAAAGGTGCAAGCGTGAACATTTTGTAAGACGGTGATGGTCAGAGACCAAATTAATAAAAAGGGATATTTCTTTTTTTTTTTGCACTCAACATTTATTAACAAGACAAAGCACACATACAAACAAGATATACATCTCACATAGCATCTATCAGCATCCCATCAAATCATCTTAGAGTTCTGTCATAGAAGCATCAGATTCACCGGCACCCAAGCAAGCTCATCAAATCGTGTCCTTAATCAATCTTGGCAGTTGTAGTAATACCGGTGTCCACATAATGTTGAAAGCATTAGTCCTTAACTGGAGTTTAGCCGTTTTACTTTCCATCAAATATACACTTTTCAGTCTTTCCCTCCACTGTTGAACATTTGGTGGCTTTACATTTCTCCATGACACTGTAATCATCTTATTTGCAATCAACACCACACCCCAAGCAAGTATTTCTGATTTTTGGTATCTATCATTTCTGGAGTAGCTCCTAGTATGAAGCATGCCGGCTCCATAGGTAAATCCACCCCCAAAATTAGCTTAATCTCCGCCTGAATGTCTCTCCAATATTGATACAATTTGGGACAATCCCAAAAAATATGGGTATGATCACCAATCTTCCCACATTGTCTCCAGCATAAATCTGAGGTGTTGCTGTATCTTGCTAACACTCTTAAATACTCTCATTCTAGTTTTCCATTCAAACTCCCTTCAGGTAGGGCTGTTTGTTATCTTGTGACCCAAAAGACATGTCTTTTCCCACGTTTCATCAGTAATAATAATATTAATTTCCAAATTCCCAATTCCCATTTCTGTTTCGTCTCTATAGTGTTTCCTTTTACATAATCTTGAAGTCCTTTATATAAATGGGATATCAGATTAGAACAGGAAGATCTTTTCCAAATTAGAAGGTAATTTACATATCTGCTCCCAATCTACGTGTGTCTGCAGGTAATGCTGTATTTGGAGAAATCTAAAAAAGTCCGTCCCTGACAGTCCGAATTCTTTCTGAAGATGCTCATATGATTTCAAAACTCCCCCACAAAAAAAAAAGATCCACAGTAGTGAGCCCTTTATCCGCCCAATTTCTGAAACCATTGTCAATGTTGCTGGGTTAAAAAAAAAAAAAAAAAATTAAAAAAAAATCAGGAATATCAGCTATCTTCAGTACTCTAGATATAGACTAGAAGAGATTTAGTTGCTTTCTTATAACCAGCCAAGTTTTCATTGTGAATTTAATCCATTCATTATCTGTTTTTAATTTATTTCAGTTTGCTAGACTTAGGAATGGGAGCCCTGCCAGGGCAGTACTGGGGCATGAATTTTGCTCTATTTTCACCCACCCCGTATCCTTATCATTTGTTATCCATGCTATCGGGGTCCTCAACTGCACTGCCCAGTAATAGTATTTAATGTTGGGCAAATTTAGGCCCCCTTTCTGTTTTGGTAGTAACAATGTCTTGAGTCCAACTTATTTTGCCACACAAATCTTGATAGCTCTTTGTCCAACGCTTTAAATGCCATTTCAGGGACCCCTACTAGCAAAGATTGAAATTAAAAAAGCAGTCGGGACAAAATATTAATTCGAACAACTTTAATTCTACCAATTAGAGATAGGGAAGAATCTCCCATCCGAGCATATCTGCCTTTATCCCCTTTAATAGCTTTCCATAGTTTGCTTCATACAATGTTGAAATGGAGGGGGTGATGACAATGCCTAGGTATCTGATACCCTCCCTAGACCAATGAAACCTGACCTGATCATTTAGGCCATAAACCTGATAGCATCATTGCTTCCGATTTTGAATCATTTATTTTATGACCAGATACTACTCCATATTCCTTTAACACTTGCATTAGGCGAGGCACTGAGGAAATAGGATTGCTCACATACAGCATGACATCCGCAAATAATTAAATTTTATATTCCACCCCCCTATCATCTTTAATACCCTAAACATAAATCAAAGAGCAGGGGACTCAAACTGTCCCCCCGTCTAACTCCCCGCTTCAATTAAAATAACTCAGAGCTACACCCATTCACCCTCACTCTTGACTTTGGATTTAAATATAGTGTTTTCAACCAATTTATAAATTTTGTGTGGAACCCCTTCTTATCTAATGTATGTTCAAGAAAGACCCAGTCTACTCTGTCGAAAGCCTTTTGGGCATCTAAACTGAGTAACACTGAAGTCTGATGCATCCTTTTTGCACATGCCATGATGTTAAGGACACACCTGATATTATTAGCTGCCTGTCTACCCGGTGTGAACCCTGTTTGATCAGGATGTATCAGTTGAGTTATAATTTTTTGGATTCTCTTAGTTAATATAGCGCTAAGTATCTTTTGGTCATTACATAAGAGACTTATCGGTCTATAGCCTTCACATCTAGTGGGATCTTTCCCTTCCTTATGAATAACAGAAACTATAGCCTCAGCCCATGATTTAGGTGGGTTACCTTCAGACAAGGCATAATTATAGACTCTGGCCAAAATCGGAGAGAGCTCATTCTTATAATACTTATAAAACTCGCCCAGAATCCCATCCGTCCCCGGGGACTTGTTGTTCTTTAATTTTTTAATTACTTATTTTATTTCCTGCTCTTCTATTTGTGTTGTCATATTTATCGCTTCTTTTTGGGAAAGGAAGGGCATTTTTAATCCAGAAAAGAAAGTTCTAATCTTTTCAACCTTATCTATGATTTCAGGAGAATCGTATAGTTGTTCATAAAAGGATGCAAACGCTTCTGCAATTTCTCGTGGTTGTGAAACTAAATTTCAGAGGTCATGTGTGAAACTTTGGAAACCACTCAATTAGCTTGCTCCTTGCAAGATGGTGATGGTCAGAGACCGAATTACTAAAAAGGGATATATTTCTAAAGAGAACAACACAAGGAACTGCAGAAGCTAATTTATACAAAAAAAAGTGTTTGAATAACCCAAGGTTTGGCAATATCTCTGGAGAACATGGATAGTTGACATTACAGATGTGGACCTTTCTTCAGTCTGATAATCACCCCCCCCCCCCCCACTCAACTGTGTGTTCACCTATCACTCGTCAGGCTTTGTTCTGCCCAGCCTTTCTTCCACCTTGCCCCCCCCACCCCCCCAACAATCAATCTGAAGGAAGGGTCAGGACTGAAACATTATCTATTCACGTTCTCCAGAGATGTCGCCTGGTCTATTGAATTACTCCACAACTTTCGTGACATATTTCGAAAGAGTATGTTTTACAGAAAGGTTTAGTATTTGCTCTGACTGACAAGCAAAATTCAACCAGTAAACAACCATACATGTACAAATAAATTGTTTATGTTAGTGCTACATCCATGTATATACATATAGCACTTATCCATTTACAATAACCTGCACATCTTACAATATATATAACCAAAGAGCTGCAAGGCCAATACTGCAATCTGTTCAATCAAAATTTCAAGAGCTTCCAAGCATAATTAACTTAACATATACATATGAAGTGCTGCACAATTGTGGCCAACAACAAAAGCCAAAAAAAAGTTATTTTACTAGATAGATTCTGAAGGCACTGGCGCAAGAAGGAAAAACATATTAACCAGGGAGGGAAGCTTCTCCCACAAGTACTTGGCTTGGCAGGCACAAGACAACATTGTCAAAGTGACTGGGGTCCCAAGGACCTCCAGGAGAATCAAATATGTGGGAAGATGACAGGTTTAGTGAAAACAACTGAATTTAATCCCACAGGTCGCCAACCATCCCCTTCATGTCACAAAGAGGCATGATTTAAAGTCAGCTCTTGCTACTGTGGCCAGTTATGATACTAACCATTGTGCCACTGACATACCTAAGGGGCCACAGTTAGACTGCAGTTCATGAGTGAGCAGGCTTGAAAATTGAAGCTGAAATGCTGCACCTGAAAGGAATTTTCAAGAACAAGTTGCATTTATATAGGCGGCTTTACAATGTTAAACCTGGTCAAGTCAATTCACTGGAGTTACTTCACTAGAGGTTGAGGGATGATTATAGAAAGGGGTACACAATCATGAGGGGAATAGATAGGGTGATTTATCCAGAGTGGAGAAAACAAGAACCAGAGGACATTGGTATAAGTTGAGCTGGGAAAGATTTACTTGGAACCTGAAGGGCAACCTTTTCCACACAGAGGATGGTTGGTATGTGCAAAGAGCCACTAGAGGTAGTTGAGGCAGGTACTATAACATTTAACAGATATTTGGACAGGCATATGGATAGGAAAGGTTGACAGTTAAGTGCAGATAAATGGGACTGGCATAGATGGGGCATCTTGGTCAACAAGGACAGATTGGGCCAAAGGGCCTGCTTCCATGCTGTATGACTGAATAACTTTATGACTCTGACTTTCATCAGACTATAATAATACTTTCAAACACATGATTGGAGGCAACTGAAAACTTGAGTAAATGAGGTTGATAGCTGTTTTATGACACAGCTATCAATGGCTGAATTTTACATCTAAAACATTCCAGATGATGAAAGCTAAATTATTGAAGAAATGTTGATGTATCAAGCTGGGGAAAAGTGACACCACAGGGGAAGATATGTAATAGGGTAGAATTTTGAAGTGGCAACTCATAGGTAAGTGGCAACTCACAGATAAAAAGGCAGCTCACAATGGCTCCTGTGGTTTGGAGGTTAGGATGTTAGGGGTGGGAGGGTAAGGGACAAATGGATTTCAAAGCTAATTGTGCTGAAAAGGTAACAGGTATAAGGGTCATCTGCCTTTAACACAACAGATAGAAATAAAATACATGTCAGAAAAAGAAGAAGAAGAAGAAGAGACACTCACTGTGGCTTTGGAAAATACTCTGGACAACTGCATCAAATGCTACAGGCATTTGGGGAAAGCTGATGCGATTGATTAGTTTAGTACCCTTGCACATATGAATGTCATTAGACCTTGATTGGAGCTCTTTTAGCACTGTGGCAGAGGTTGTTAATCTAATTGGAAAGATTTGGCCATGTGCAAATTGGAGAGGTGGCGAAATCTCAAATTTGCAGGAGTTTGCAGGGGTAATAAAACTTGGAGCTGGGGCAGAAGTTTAATGGGATACACTCAAAACAGATTTTAAATGGAAAGCTCTGTTATTAAATGGAACAGATCAAACCAAGCCAGGAAGCGAAGTTAGGATGTCTAGAACTATTTCTCTAGCTAATAAATCACAATTTTAACAAGTTAGACACAAAGTGCTGGAGTAACTCAACGGGTTGGGCAGCATCTCTGGAGAGAAAGGATTGAGCTCGTGAGTTGTTGAGCTCTGGAAACACCATCATTGGGATGGAAAGAAAGAGGCCTATCTGTTCTTTCAATATGTTGGATGTGTACATGATCCCCCTATCGTTAGCCTGAATTAACATGGACAGCATTGATAATCCTAGTGATGCCATAGACTTTATAGTAGTTAATAGTGTCAATGAGCCTCAAGCATCCAAACTGGTGTAAAAGACCTAATTAAAATGGCATGTCCATTCAGCAGATATCCAGCCAAGTGCCATTAATTCAGCAGCATTTTTGAAATTGTGGATCATCCTCACATCAAACTGATTTTATCGGTGAGATTGCTTCTAAGACAATGGTAAATTACTTTAATTTAGTTTTGAGATACAGCATGGAAACAGATGCTTTGGCCCACCGAGTTTGCGCTGATCAGCGATCACCTGTACATTGATTTGGTTTTGTTTAGATTAAAGATACAGAGCGGAAATGAGCCCTTCGGCCCATCGAGTCTGTGCCGATCAGCGACCCCTGCACACTTATACATTCCTACACACACTAGGGACAATTTATAATGATACCAAGCAAATTAACCTACAAACCTGTATGTCTTTGGTGTTTAGTTTCATTTAGAAATATAGTGCAGAAACAGGCACTTTGGCCCATCGAACCTGCACCAACCACCGATCCCTGCACATTAACACTATCTTACACAAACTTGGAACAATTTACACATACACTAAGCCAATTAACCTACATACCTGTACATCTTTGGAGTGTGGGAGAAATCCAAAGAGCTCAGAGAAAACCCATGCAGTCAAGGGGAGAACGTACAAACTCCGTGCAGACAGCACCCTTAGTCGGGATCCAACTCGGGTGTCTGGTGCTGCAAGCGCTATAAGGCAGCAACTCTACCGCTGCACCACCATGGCCGCCCTAAAAATGTGGGCGTTTATAAGTCCTAGGAGCAGAATTAGGCCATTCAGCCCATCCACCATTCAATCATGGCTGATTTATCTCTTCCTCTCAACCCCATTCTCCTACCTTCTCCCAATGTATTAATCGAAGGAAATCAGAGATCCCGGAGAAAACCCACGCAAGTCATGGGGGAACATATAAGCTCTGTACAGACAAGCACCTGTAGTCGGGATTGAACCCGGGTCTCTGGTGCTGTAAGGCAGGAAATCTACTGCTGTGCCGCTACATGCTACCCTACACACAAGGGACAATTTACAGATTTATCAATCTACCAGCTGTGTCACTGTTCCTCCCTTCCTGTGCTGGAGCTAATAAATTTGTGATATAATTTATTATCAATGGGCCTGAACTGAAAGTCGACATAAGTGTGATGCTAGGTCATTGGTTCAAATTATTAGGCATCATATCAGGGATTAGGTTATTACTTGGAATAACGTGTCATGTTGTGCTTCCATTTGCCAGGAAGTCCAACTTTGTCTGCAGTGAGTTGCATTTGAATGAATGAATGCATGCAACTTCTATTCTCTAACATCATGGCAAACAGCCTAAAGGGTTATTTTCTATCTTGCACAATTGGTTAATCTTTGCTATATTGGACAAATTATTAATGCCTTGCTTGTGCTAAACACAGCATATCTCATTCTCCATATACGTTGTATGGTGTGAGGGACCTATGCTGTATCATGGAATGGCTTGATTTCTCTGCGTATAAGGTGCTGTTGATTAATTCCACATTGACCTGGTATTTGGGGGGGGGGGGGGGGGGTGGGGTAGAGGGATGCATTCAATTCTGTCCATAGGGAATGCTTTAAGTTATCACAATAAGCTGTGTACAATGTGGAAGGAAGTATTACCCAATACTTTTGTCGTTAGTTGGATATCCAAGTAGGGTAGCACAGTGGGGCAATGGGAGAGTTGCTGCCTTACAGTGCCACAGACCCAGGTTTGATGCTGACTATGGCCACTGTCTGTACGGAGTTTGTATATTCTCCCTGTGACCATATGGATTTTCTGAAGGTGCTCCAGTTTCCTCCTACATTCCAAAGGCATGTTGCCTTGTAGGTTAATTGGCCTATGTAAAATTGCCCCAAGTGAGTAAGGAGTGAATTGATGGTCCCCATGGATTTGGAGAGCCGAAGGGCCTCTTTGCATGCTTTATATTTCAATTCAATTAAAAGTACAGGCAGTCCCCCACTTATTTAAAGGTTATGTGGAGGAAGGAACTGCAGATGCTGGTTTAAACCAAAGATAGACACAAAAAGCTAGGGTAATTCAGCCGGACAAGCAGTATCTCTGGCAAGAAGGAATAGATGACATTTCGGGTCAAGACCCTTCTTCAGGGTTATGTTCCATGAACCCTTACGTAAGTCAAATTTTACTTGTCAGAATCATCATTCCCATCTCCTGCCCGAAATAACTGACTGAGTTAAGAGTATTTTATTGTCATATGTCCCGAACTGGAATAATGCAATTCTTACTTGCAGCAGTACAACAGATATGTAAACAGCACAAAATAAAGAAGGGTTTGACCCAAAATGTCACTTTTCCATGTTCTCCAGAGATGCTGGCTGGCTCGCCGAGTGACTCCAGCACTTTGTATCTGTTACTGAGAATATTAAATGTCTCAGCAGTATCTGGCTGTTTCTAGGACATTTTCTGCATCACGTGGCCTTCTGGGTAAGTATGGCCACCATTGCCGGCTTGAGTACCGCATTGCCATCGGGACAGTTTCTGTGGTGCACATGGTCTTCTGGGTAAGCACGCTACCTTTGCTGGCTTGTTTCTGATGTAAACTTGAGTGATCATACAGTGTAGTGGAAATTACAAACTGCCAGAATTGTTCACTGTAAGTGGGAGTTTACGTAAGTTGCCTTTTGCATATGTCGGGGAGAGTCTGTCCAGATAAATCTTGAGGCAGATTTATTGAGTTCCTCACCATAACCAGCGTCTCTTTCAATGGAGATGAATAAAGCCAATCAGGGCTGAGCTACAGACAGCTGTATGCAATTTAATGTGCAGTGACTAAACTGCTTGTGGGCAATGTTCTGAAACAAAATGTTTAAATTATAGGATGCTGGCTGTAACAAACCATCACTGTACTTATCGCATTGGTGTCAGGTGATGAGAAAGCAATGATTAAAATGAAAACTGAACAGTGCCACAATTCTATTATCTTAACAAAGTACCCAATATCCAACAGTTTCACATCTATATTTAAGTTTGTCACTGCTAATTCCAAATGCAAGCAACAACAGTGTGTTAGTGAAGTCTGCCATAATTTCTGTTACTGGCTACCTGTAGGCCACTGTAAACAATGGGTTTGATAAAGGCAGCTCATGTTGACTTTGACTGAGTGACCTCAGTTCAAAGACCCAAATTAAGACAGAATCAGATGAGTACAAATCTGCCTCCCAGCCTAAACTTTACAAGCCCATTCATCGATATGACTGGGTCTGTTTGTCTAAACCTCGAGTCTGTCAGCGAGACAGACTGATTGACTGTCAGTGCTAAATTCGCACCAAGCTCAATGAACAATTGGTTAACTTTACTGCTGCTGTTGCCGATGGCTCTTCGTCTGTGTTTTTTCATTGCAGAAATTATGCAGTCTTACTGGACTGATAGCTCCAACATGCTTTAGGACTGACAAAATAAGAAGTTGCTGATGAACATGACAAGTGACTGCTATTTTGAGCCTGAATGCCCATCAGTAAGGCTGGCTGATAAACATCTCAACCTGCTTTAGCTTTGGCTTGAGATATTGGAAATTTCCCGGACTACAGATTCAGGGACGGTTTCTACCCAGCTGTTATCAGGCAACTGTCTTCTCTCCAACTAGAGAGTGGTCCTGACCTCCCATTTACCCCATTGGAGACCATCAAACTATCTTTAATCGGACTTTAACTGAACTTTATCTTGCACTAAAGGATATTCCCTTTATCCTGTATCTGTACACTGTAGACAGCTTGATTGTAATCATGCGGAGTTTCTTTATTGACTGGAGAGCACGCAAAAAAAAGCCTTTCACTGTACATGGAAATAATAAGCTAAACTAAAATATTTGTATCACAGGCCGTTCTGTTGGGCCCAGCATGTCTATGTCCGTCGATCAAGGGCAGCCCATCCTATTATCACTTTGCAGGGCCAGGTCAATAGCCTTGCAGGTCAAGGTCGATAGCTTTGCACGTCAGGGACGAGACCCTTGCAGGTCAGGGTCGAGACCCTTGCAGATCAGGGTCAATCGCCTTGCAGGTTAGGGTCGAGACCCTTGCAGGTCAGGGTCGATAGCCTTGCAGATCAGTGTCGATAACCTTGCAGGTCAGGGTCAAGACCCTTGCAGGTCAGGGTCAATAGCCTTGCAGATCAGAGTAGATAGCCTTGCAGGTCAGGGTCGAGACCCTTGCAAGTCAGGGTCGGAAGGCCCTTTGGCCCACCGACTCTGCACCGACCAATGATCCCTGCAAATTATCATTATTCTACACACACTTGGGACAATTTACACTTATCCCAAGCTAATTAACCTACAAACCAGTATGTTTTTGGAGTGTGGGAGGAAACCAAAGATCTCGGAGAAAACCCACGCATTAACGGGGAGAACTTAAAAACTCCGTACAGACAGCACCTGTAGTCAGGATCAAACACGTGTTTCCGGCGCTGTAAGGCATCAACTCTACCGCTGCACCACCGGTTTCTGCCTCAGTAGAACATAAAACAGTACAACATAGGAACCCGCCCATGGGCCCACAATATCTATGCCGAACATGATGACAAAATAAATTAATATCTTCTGTGATCCATATTCCTTCATATATTCAAGAATCAAGAATGTATTATTGTCACATGTCTGAAAATGAAACAATTTTTTTTTTACTTGCAGTAGCACAACAGATCTGTAAACATAGGACTCGGCAAACACAATAATCAACAACAAAAAATGTTCAGAAAATATATTAAAAAACAAATGTAATAATAGTGCAAAACATTTAAGTATTCAGAACCTTTGCTATGACACTCAAAATTGAGCTTAGGTTCATCCTGTTTCCATTGATTATCCTTGAGATGTTTCTACAACTTGATTATAGTCCACCAGTGGTAAATTAACTTGAGTGGACATGATTTGGAAAGGCACGCACTTGTCTATATAAGGTCCCGCAGTTGACAGTGCATGTCAGAGCAAAAACCAAGTCGTGACGACGAAGGAATTGTCCGTAGACCTCGTGGCAGGATTGTGTTGAGACACAGATCTAGGGAAGGGTATAAAACAATTTCTGCAACATTGCAGGTCCCAAAGAGCACAGTGGCCTCCTTCATTCTAAAATGGAAGAATGTTGGAACCAGCAGGACATCATAGAGTTGGCCGCCAGGCAAAACTGAGCAATCGGAGGAGAAGGGCCTTGGTCACGGAGGTGACCAAGAACCTGATGGTCACTCTAACAGTGCTCCAGAGGTTCTCTGTGGAGATGGGAGAACATTCCAGAAGGACAACTATATCTGCAGCACTTCACCAATCAGGCCTTTATGGTAGAGTGGCCAGACGGAAGCCAGTAAAAGGCACATGACGGCCCGCTTAGAGTTTGCCAAAAGGCATGAGAAACAAGTTTCTCTGGTCTGATGAAACTAACTGAGGTTTACTTTCCAGCAGGACAATGACCCTAAGCTCACAGCCAAAACAACGCAGGAGTGGCTTTGTGACAAGTCTGTGAATGTCCTTGAGTGGCTCAGCCAGAGATTGGACTTAAACCTGATTGAACATCTCTGGAGGGACCTAAAAATAGCTGTGCATCGACGCTCCCCATCCAACCTGACAGAGCTTGAGAGGATCTGCAGAGAAGAATGGGAGAAATTACCCAAATACAAGTGTGCCAAGCTTGTAGCGTCATACCCAAGAAGACTTGAGGCTGTAATCGCTGCCAAAGATGCCTCACCCAAGTACTGAGTAAAGGGTCTGAATACTTATGTAAATATGATATTTCAGTTATTAATTTTTAATTACTTTGCAAAAATTTCTAAACACCTGTTTTTGCTTTTTTATTATGGGGTATTGTGTGTAGATTGATGATAATAACAAAAAAAAAATCAATTTTAGAATAAGGCTGTAACGTAACAAAATGTGGAAAAAGTAAAGGGGTGTGTATACTTTCTGAATGCACCATATGTGCCTATCTGGAAGCCTCTGCTATATGATAAGATTGTACTATGAACTGTTGAATCTTTGTTATGATAGAAACATGGTGCCTCTTTATGTACTGCCTAGTTGAAGTATGCTGTATGATTTTACCAGATTGAATGCAAAAACAAAAAATTTCACTAAACAATAAAGTCTAATTGAATTAAAATGTTTTCCAACAATTTAAAATATTTTCTCCTCCATTATCTCTATTTAAAGACTGCCTCGCCTATGATTGCCACCACGAAGAACACTGGTTCCAGGTGCCCACCTTCACTCCCTAAAACTAAGTCCAGAATTGCCCCTCTCTTGTTACGTGCTGGCTGTCAAAGTTCCTCTGAGCATCATTGGGAAATTCTGTGCACCTCCATATATTTATTGCTGACTGCATTCCTGTTAATATTAATTGAAATCTTTCACTGATGCTACTTCTGCACATTCTTACAAATTCTTCCATATATCATTGGTTCTACCTTGTGGTCTATTATATACTTTCAACCGTGATTGCTCCTTTTTGTGTAGTTGAGTTTGATCCATTTGGCCTCCTTTGAGATCCAGCAGATGGATCGATACCATTAATCTTTGCTTCAGGGTCAACCACTCAAATGATCTGATAAACCAGATGACTGGCATTCTAAGTCACAGGATGCATCTTTTAAATGGAGTAAGGAAAGAGTGAGGTTTAATTTTGAAATACACCAGCAAACAACCAAAATATTTGTAATTAGTCAAAGCCTCCCCTATTTACAAGTTTTTTGACTCTATGAAAGACTTTGTACTTTAGAGATACACCACCGAAACAGGCCTTCATCCCACCAAGTCCATACCGACAAGCGATCACCCATACACTAGCACTATCTAGCGTTGTTACAAAACCTACCATCAGTGGCACTGCAGATCTGCCTGCTGCCTGTGCATGCGATTCCGGAGGCTTTGGGGGGGATTAAAATGCAGGTTTGTATTGGTTGGAGAAGAATTTGCTAGGACTGTTAGCTGATGAAGAAAAGCTGTTTTATATAAAGTTGCTGGTCAATTGCTTCACTGGATTGACCTTAAACATGACTAAAAACACTTTCAACACCTTCAACATCATGGATCGCAAGTGCAGGGCAAAACAAAAGGTATGTCCTTTATTTAATGCCCGGGCGGGAGAAATTAAATCTCAAGCGGGAGAGCGGGAGATTTTGCGAAAATGGCCTTTCAGCGGGCGATCTCCCGCCGAAAGCGGGAGAGTTGGAGTCACTGCACTCCTGTTCTCTCCAGTAATTGGCCAATGCCTGGCCTTTGCACAGTGGAAAGTTACTTGCCACTTGATAACCTGTGCCTGAATTCTTCTGGGTAGTACTCCATGTACAATGGGTTCCCGACCCGAAACGACATCCATTCCTTCTCTCCAGAGATGCTGCCTGCCCCGCTGAGTTACTCCAGCATTTTGTGTCTACCTTTGATTTAAACCAGCATCTGCAGTTCTTTCCTACACATGCTCCACATCTACCTGGGTCTCAGCTGTCAAACATGTCTTGGAGGATTTCCACATAGATTTCCACAGAACGAGTTTACAATATAATGATGGGACAGAGAAAGGATTGTTATTTTTTCCTAGTAGAAACCATCAGAGTAGAACATCTTCTAAATAAAATATTTCGGATTTTTCAAACAGCTTCCTACCAACTGACCAAAAATTAAATTACTATTTAAACATCAAATAGTCCCAAACTAGTAACAGTTTTGCACTGCAAGTCAGTCTACATAACCTACATATGGTTATCATTACTCAATGTTAAAACCTCATGTAATTTCCTGAATTTAATAGAACTGATTTCATGCATGTATGCTCATGGTTACGCAACATGCACTTTAGATAGTCAAGGCTAAGGGAAGGGTGGTAAATCTAATAATAAATGGTGCAACCTTAAATTTCTGACCAATGTTATATAATTTATACTTTAAATTAGCTTGCGTTTGTTTTTTTCCCCTCTGGTCAAGATCTTAATTCACATATTAATCATTAGAGATAGTAGTTGAGATGCATGAACAGTAACTATTCTAGCAATAATGTCATATTTAGTTTAGTTTAGTTGAGAGGTACAGCATGGAATCAGGATGTTCTGCTCACTGAGTACACGATCATCGATCATTCATTTACACTAGTTCTATGTTATCCCACTTTCTCATCCACTCCTTACACATCAAGGGTGATTTTACAGAGGCTAATTAACCTGCAAACCCACAACCGTTTGGGACATGGGAGGAACAGGAGTGACCTGAGGAAACCCACGTGGTCACAGGGAGAATGGGCAAACTGCATGTAGCTGAGTCGAGATTGAACCTGGGTCTCTGGCATTGTGAGGCAGCAGCTCTACCAGCTGCGTCACCATTCCGCCCATTGGAGATGCACAATGCCACACTACAGCACAGCTCGCCGCTTCATATAGAAATTTAGCAGGTGTTCTTGGTCAGGAGTATCCAAGTGGTACATTTAAATAAATAAGGCTCAGTTACAAACCTGGTTAATCGTTCTGTAGATTTAAGCAAAATAAATGTATTTTGTGGTAGTGCACAATTAAATTGTTCTTGAACAGTGTTATGCTCCTCTGTGGATAATACTTTCTCTGACTATATCGGGTGATTGTCGATACACATTTCTCACAATAAGTTTGGATCACTCAAAGGCAATGTTACTGTATGGGTCACCAGCCCATTGTAATCTATGTCAGCTATGTGTCTGGAAACAAACAAGATTGCCATAGTCCTTTATTTTACCTTTTTTTTTACCATTTCTGGAAAATTGTGTTGAAGGATCCTTAAACTAGAGTTTAGAGGTCTAGTGCAGAAACAGGCCCTTTGGCCCACCGTGTCCGTGCCGACCATCGATCATCCCTATGCTAGCTCTTTGTCCTACACATCAGGGGCAATTTTTATAGAAGTCAAGAAGGGTCTCGACCAGAAACATCACCCATTCCTTCTCTCCAGAGATGCTGCCTGTCCCACTGAGTTACTCCAGCTTTTTGTGTCCATCTTCAGCCTAATAATCTACATGTCTTTAGAATTTGGGAGGAAACCGGAAGACTCGGAGAAAACCTACCTGGTCACAGGGAGAACGAACAAACTCTGCACACGCAGCACCTGTAGTCAGGATTGAACCCGAGTCTCTTGCACTGCGAGACAGTAACTCTGCTGCTGCACCACTGTGCGTATTTAACTCAAATAATTGCACATAATATTTCACCAAGAATGATGAGAGGTCCTCGTGAAACCAAGTGCAAATTATAATTCAACCTCTGCAGGTCCATCAGCACTGTCTGCTTGCTTAATTGAGAGAATGGATTTTCAAATTAAGAGCAAATAAAAAGCATTTGGAGATGCTAGTTTATACCAAATCAGGATTAACTCAATGAGTCAGGCAGCAGTTCGGGAGAAAATGGATGTGATATTTTGGGTGGGACCCTTCTTCAGACTGATTGTTGATAGAGAGGGGAGGGAGGTGTAAGAAACTGGAAGCGAGAACCTTTGCCTGTTTTTTTTTGGTCAACCAGCATCTGCAGTTCCTTGGATCTATATTCCATGCTGGTTTAGAAGATCACGGGATTTAAAACAAAATAGTCGCGGCTCAGCATTGCCAATGGCCACAGTCTCCTTGGCCAGAAAGAGGACTACCTGCTAGGTTTCATTTGAATTCATCGCAATGCATCACAAGCTGATTGGGAGCCCCCCAGAGCACAGTTCCCATGACCCTTGGGTTGCAAGGACAGCAGGCAATGCTTATCCTTCATCTCCACAATGATAGATTATGCCATTGCTGCAAATTACAGTTTTGCCCTTTCTCTCATGTAGGACATGTAGGCTATTTTAAACCATTACAAAGCCCCCAACCCCCAAAACACGCAATAAAAAAACAGGAACATAACAAACCAGTTGGAGGTGCACCGGAGGGACCTACTCACATTAACGTACCCAATTTTCCGGTTCACTGAAGCTTGGTATGGAATGAGCAAAGTACAACAAAACAGAAGAGACTTTTCTTCTGCTGTTATTGTAATTACTGAATTTCTCACCATAACAGTTTTGTTTTTAACGCACTTAGGCTCTAATGAATACTTCAATGTCACGCTAAATAACACTTTGTTGACATGTGGTCTGGCTGCAACATTTGTGGTACTCAACAAGGGCTTATTTAATAACACAATATTAGTTCATTACCACAAGCCTTTCACGCAGAGGAAAGCGTATGCCTGTGCTGTCCCAGACACCAATAATACATGACATACAAGAACATCCACTGAGGATCAAAAGAATGAAGCAGCTGATCACAAAGCCGAGAGGTTGTTCAACACTGTGGGCTATAAATGTAACTTAACTGGTGACAAGGAGTAAATGGCAAATGTCACAGACTGTATTTTGTTGTTAAATCGTTCATTCAAAAGTCCAATTACAATTTGGAATTCAAAATGTCCAAATTGAAACCAAGCTTCTCAATTGCTTTTTGTTCCATTACTGCACTCTTTTCATTTTCCATTTACTGTGTTTTGTGAAACAAACTCTTTGCTCAGGTGCACAAGGACCCTGTGACTTTATTTCTTTGTCTTGGGGAAAAGGTTAGTCCATCAATTTGGTGTCAGACATGAGAACAGCTTGCACCTTATATTCCTGTCCTTCCCAAGAGTTACCACAAGCTCATGGTTCCCCCTCTCTCTGCCTTAGGACACCTCTCTCCACGTCGGTACTAATGCTGCTAAATGGACTGTAAGGTCCTGCTTTCCTCTACCAGGTGAATCATGTAAATTAAATAAATCCTCAGAATTTAACGAGTGTACTCTGCGAATGATATTCCGGCCTTGCTTTAATCTCCTACAGGTCATGAACTCATTGGGCATGGAGAAATGGCTGCTAAAGTTTCCATTCAAAAAAAGCAATGACTCGAGTCCCTCTAAGTGTCAACCCCATCTTTTTAAGTAAATAGCTTAATTTTGATATTTGTCAAAAAATGCAGCCAGTTCACCCTGATCCCATCCAATGCATCCTCTTCAATGGGGATCATTGACAAACATATCTAAATATATCCGAGGCTCTAATATAGAGTTTTAATATAATTACATGAATTTTGTTCAAAGGTTCCTTTACATTGTAAGGATTGGATGAAAATGATCGACAATGTATAGTTAAACAAACTGCAAAAAGGGTTTTAGAGTTCTGCACAGGTAGATAAGAGTTGGTTTTGGCATTATGTTCAGCACAGACATTGTGGGTCAAAGGGTCTATACTTGTGCTGTGGAGTTCTATGTTCTATGTACCTTGACTACAGGGTTTCTTGCAGTTCTTGGGGAGCTGTTCTTGTGCTGTACTGTTCTGTGTTCTGTGATGTATTAGCATTATTAGTATCAGTCAGCAATTTTGACAGAAAGGGATTGAACACGTTAGATGCAGGAAACTTGTTTCCGATGTTGGGGGAGTCCAGAACCAGGGACCACAGTTTCAGAATAAGGGGTAGGCCATTTAAAACTGAGATGATGAAAAACTCTTTCACATAGAGAATGGTGAATTTGTGGAATTCTCTGCCTCAGCAGGCAGTGGAGACCGATTCACTGGACGCATTCAAAAGAGAGTAAGATAGAGCTATTTGAGCTAGTGGAATCAAGGGATATGGGGAGAAGGCAGGGACGGGGTACGCATTGTGGATGATCAGTCATGATCACATTGAATGGCAGTACCAGCTCGAAGGGCTGAATGGCCTCTCCCTGCACCTATTGTCTATGTATCCATGTATCTATGTCAAATGTTCTCTCTGTGACCGCATGAGTTTTATCCTGGTGCTCAGGTTTGCCCCCACATCCAAAAGACGTGTGGGTTTGCAGCTTAATTGGTCTCTGTAAATTGTTCTTCGTGTCGGGAGTGGATGAGAAAGTGGGATCATATAGAACTAGTACGAACGGGATATCGATGGTTGGTGTGGACTCGGAGGGCAGAATGGTTTGATTCCACGCTGTATCTCTAAACTAAACACTAAACTAAAATAAAATAAATGCCTGCAACCGGACTGCCCTCAGGCAGGAGGTGCATAACCTGAAGTCCCACAAAATTAGTTTCAGAAACTGCTACTTTCCTACATCTATTAAGTTTTGAAACAGCCCAATCAACCCTAATCCTATTTTGGCACAGAACACTATGGATCACCTCTTGTGCTATAATGTTTTCTACATGTTTTGCACTAATATCTTGTTTGGATCAGTTTAGTTTAGAGGCATAGCATGAAAACAGGCCCTTTGGCCCACGAGCAGACTTTGGCCCAAACAGCGATCACCCGTCCACAGGTTCTATCTTGCACATTAGGGACAATTTTTACAGAAGCCAATTTACCTACAAACCTGCACGTCTTTGGAATGTGCGATAAAACCCACATGGTCACAGGGAAAATGTACAAACTCTGTACAGACGGTGCCCCTGGTCAGGATCGAACCCTGGTCTCTGGAGCTGTAAGGCAGCAACTCTACCACTCTGCCGTCCACTCTTGTTATGCAACAGAAGAGTTGCATAAACAGAAGACTATCCTTTTCCTTTTTCACTGCCTTAGAATATTTTTTGTATATTTAATGTATAATTTACTGTATGTTGTTGTGTCCTGTCTGAGTATTTGTCTGTAATGCTGCTGCAAGCAAGATTGTCATTGTATCTGTAACTCCACATATTTGGTGCAGCAGTTACCAGAAACATAGATATTAATGACCAAATATGTCTTTAAACCCTGGACGAGGGGTGAGGGGCGGGGGGGGGGGGGGGGGGGGGGGGGGGGGGAGTGGTTACATTAAAATTGCTGACCAGCAGTGAAACCCATATTATTGATCAGTTACCGATAAAAGGTGCTAATTTATTTTCATACACCGATTTTCAAATATACCCCAATAGGAGCAGAAATCCCACCAACAGAAAAAACATACATTTCAGATTTGGATTCTTCCACAACACAGTCCATGGCTGCTGCTATTCTGAGCTATAAACCCAGATCTCACATCACTGAGACTGCTGGGTATTCACTGCAAATGCTATAGGTCTGGAGCAGGGTCCCGATCCGAAATGTCACCCATATCTTCTCTCCAGTAATGCTGCCTGTCCTGTTGAGTTACTCCAGCATTTTGTGGCCATTGGTATGGATAATTGCTGGGCCACAGGGCTTTATAACGAATAACATTTGTGCAGAAGAAGCAGAAATTAAATGCTGGCATAGCTCAGCAACATTGTAACTGTTTTAATAAATGTCAAATGTATAATCATAAATATTTTATAATGTGCATTGCATGATATTAATGCTTGATAAATGCTGGTTATTAAATCTTCATATTTGACTTTTATAAATATTTGATGTCTGGAGTTGAGATGCTCATTCTTTACATATACCTGTATACAGCACTTACATGGGTCACTTTAATTGCTCGGATTGAAAGTGCTATTTAATACATTCGCCTGGTTACCCCATAGACTTTGTCTGCTACTTTTATACGGGAGTAGATGACATGGTTTTTGTATCAAAGAAATGAATTTCAAATAAGAAGACCACTCCAAAGAATATCTTTGATGCTGCCTCCCAATGACCAATGCATGATATTAACTGTTAATAAATACTGGTTATATTTATGTACCAGTCTTTTGTAGTTAAGTTCAATTTTAAGGAAAAATGTGTGCCATTGCTACATATTAACTTACAAAAAAGGTGGAGACTGAGTTCTGTTCTGCAGGATGTCTGCACTACTGGGAAAGTCTAGGACCAGACATAGGAACATAGACATAGAAAATAGATGCAGGAGTAGGCCATTCGGCCCTTCGAGCCTGCACCGCCATTCAATATGATCATGGCTGATCATCCAACTCAGTATCCTGTACCTGCCTTCTCTCCATACCCCCTGTTGCCTTTAGCCACAAGGAGCACATATAACTCCCTCTTAAATATAGCCAATGAACTAGCCTCAACTACCTTCTGTGGCAGAGAATTCCAGAGATTCCCCACTCTCTGTGTGAAAAATGTTTTCCTCATCTTGGTCCTAAAGGAATTCCCCCTTATCCTTAGATTGTGACCCCTTGTTCATCATCCTCAACATCGGGAACAATCTTCCTGCATCTAGCCTAAACAACCCCTTAAGAATTTTGTAAGTTTCTGTAAGATCCCCCCTCAGTCTTCTAAATTCTAGCGAGTACAAGCCAAGTCTATCCAGTCTTTCCTCACATGAAAGTCCTGACATCCCAGGAATCAGTCTGGTGAACCTTCTCTGTACCCCCTCTATGGCAAGAATGTATTTTCTCAGATTTGGAGACTGTACGCAATACTCCAGGTGTGGTCTCATCAAAACCCTGGTACAACTGCAGTAGAACCTCCCTGCTCGTATACTCAAATCCATTCGCTATGAATGCTAACATACCATTTGCTTTCTTCATTGCCTGCTGCACCTGCATGCTTACTTTCAGTGATTGGTGTACTATGACACTCAGGTCTCATTGCATCTCCCCTTTTCCTAATTTGCCACCATTCAGATAATAGTCTACCCTCCTGTTTTTGCCACCAAAATGGATAACATCACATTTATCACATTATACTGCATCTGCCATGCATTTGCCCATTCACCCAGCCTATCCAAGTCACCTTGCAGCCTCCTAGCATCCTCCTCACACCTAACACTGCCCTCCAGCTTAGTGTCAGTCGAACAAATCAGGCAAGCCGTGCCCTGAAGCTGGGTTTATAGTGAGCTAAAGCACAACAGGGTTTCAGCCTTAGCGTTGCTCTGGACCCCAACAAAGTTGAATTTCTCCCAGTCCTCTGGTAGGCTGCTTTTTCTGGCTAATTTGTTGCTTCATCTTTTTTTTTTATACTATCCCTGATTTCCCTTGTTATCCTAGGATGCGCTATTATGTTGACAAGTGGCCCCTTTTGATTTTTGCCCTGAAAACCCACCACCTCTTATTCTGTGTTTATTTATTTTTTTCTTCTTTCCCCCCTACATGTTGGGTCTGAGTGCTTTCCTTCTCTGCCTCCTGCCTCCTGCCTCACACCCTGTCTACTGGCTTTCTCTTTTTGAGTCCCTCCCCCCAACCGTTCTAGTTTAAAGTCCATAGCTTCAGAATAAAAGGACGTACCTTTAGAAAAGAAAAGAGGAGGCATTTCTTTAGTCAGAGGGTGGTGAATCTGTGAAATTAATTGCCACAGACAGATCTGGAGGCGGTCAATGGATATTTTCAAGGCAGAAATTGACAGATTCTTGATTAGTACGGGTGTCCTTATATCTCTCTTGTTAGCACATCTTCCCAACCACCAATGGGCCATTATGGACACTACCCTTCCTTAGGTCATCTGTTGCCAGTTACAATTTGTTCCGGCCTTTCCTAACCAACAGTTTCCAGCCCCCCCCCCCCCCCCCCCTCCCATCCACACCCCGTACCTCTATCATTCAGTCTGAAGGGTTCTGACCTGAAACACCACCTATTCCTTTTCTTTGGAGCTGCTGCCTGACCTGCTGAGTTACTCCAGCATTTTGTGTCTATCTTCAGTATCTGCAGTTCCTTCCTATACAGGATTGTAGGCTAATTGGCTTTTGTAAAATTGTCCCTAGAATGCAGGATAGTGCTAGTGTATGGTAATCATTGGTCGGTGTGGACTCGGTGGGTTGAAGGGCCTGTTTCCATGCTGCATCTCGAAACTATACTAAAATGCTCCCTGACACGTTGAATTTCTCCAGCACTTCGTATTTGCGAGTGATGGGCTGTGATCTCCCCTCCCTTCACCATTATCTGCTGGGGATAAGGTAGGACAGACAACTGAGGGAGGTTTCATCTAAATGTTGGCATTGAGAAACTTTGAGTCATTATTTTCAGAGGAAGGGAGAGAAAGAAAAGCAATTGTAATTTAAGTCTATTTGACTACACAATTATTGTGATAACATTAGTTAACATACTTCATTATAACCTAAACATAATCTGAAAAACATATATCTTAAAATGCAGTATGTCTTACATCTTTTGAAAACCTGTTCAGTATTACAAATGTTTCAAGTGGATGCCCCGAGGCAAATTTTGAACAATTCTGTGCAATTTTGCTGCCTAAATACATTGTACCAAGAAAGGTCAGCCAGTTTGAGTCTGTATTCCTTGGAGAATTAGAAGTGACCTAAATCAAACATGTTAGATCATCGGGTGACTTGATGGAGTAAATGTTGAGATGCAATTATGGGTGTGAGAGTCACAAACAAGGGGATATAGGTGTAAAATCAAAACTAAAACCACTGTCTCACGGCCGACGAGTAACCCCGAGTTTTCACTTGCAGTAATAACGTACAATTAACGTAGCGGGAACGTCGGAACTCACGCGCGCAAATTAGCAACTCGTGGAGTACCCGTGAAACTTGCTAACTCTTGAAAAAATTCAAACATGTTTGAGGTTTTCCACGAGTCAAATTTACATGGCAAATTTTATATGCCCTGTCTCACTGTGCGAGTTGCCCCCCGACCCACGGTCCCCATGACAGACTTGGCTGTGCACGAGACTGCAAGTTTATGAATCAAGTGTTAATACGAGTTCCCACGGTGTAATGTCATTTGCTGCCCATGTTCCTAGTTCCTCTCCGAGTTAGCAAGTAGTTTCCTCTCCCTTACCTTTACACTCTGAGCCAAAATTATGTTTTTAATAAAGCAACAATGTTAAAATACATCTCCAACCTGTGGTTTTGAGTTTAATTTCAGCCGCGGGCGGCCCGCGATCTATTGATATGACCTACAATGGGAAAATAGCGCCATGCCTCCTCCAGTAAACAAAGTTTCTTGTTGTTTTATGTTTTTATACTTTTTTGCAATGGATTCGGAAGCAGCCCGGTGGTTGACCGGCGGCCGTACGGGACCGTCGGGAGACAGCAGACACACACACACACACACACACACACACACACACACACACACACACACTCACACACCACACACACACACCACACACACACACACACCACACAGA